>OX243827.1:12890684-12920684 GCA_945859605.1 Lumbricus rubellus | reverse complement strand
CACGCCGAAGCGCTGAGCAATTGTGAGTGAAGGCCTTGCCCAAGGTCCTTCCGCGGCGAGGTGGATTCAAACCTCGAACCTTCTGGCTCCAAGGCAACGACGCCACCATCATGTGTGTCATGTATTCATTACGGAAATTTATATAGCGCGCTTTCAAGGTTTCCCAACCTCGCCCAAAAATGAAGGTTTACTGACAAAACGCATAATTATGAGTAGGCTAAACCCTATAGGAGCAAGGCGTAAAACAATAGGAGCCAATTTCATACCATGGGTCCAGCAACAGAGAAAGTGCGGTGCTGCATGCCTAGGGGCAGTCTGTGCCGGGTAACGAGCAGTTCATCTTGTGGGATGAGCCTACGTGTGTTTGTGTGTGTTTTTGTGTGTTTGTGTGTCTGTGTGTGTCTGTGTGTATGTGTGCGAATGTGTGCGTTCGCGCGGGCTCGCGTATAGGACATATAAAAAGCCACAGTATTTCAAGAGCGCCTATTGTCATTGACACTCGTCTATAGTGCTGCCATCATCCACTGTTCCTTGATACGCGCCACTACGTAAGCAACCGGCAACACCAGATGGCCGGTGTGGTGGCATATCGGTTCCTGGCCGAAAACCGTTCCCACCGTTGCCGCTTCAGTCGAAATTAATTTCAACTATCATAATCGTAGTCAAATTTACCAGGAACCAATATTTTCGTAAGCGTCGAATGTAAAACGTAAACGTAAGCGTAAAATAGCAATCATTGTGTCCTTTACACACGTGATGAAATATCGCTTAAAACCGAAGACTTATCATGATTTTATCAGTGATGCATGTGTCGACATGAGTAGGCCCTACCGTGTTTAGACGTAATAAATATTTATAGAATGATATTGATATAAAAATGTAAATGTCTGAACAGCTATATCGTCTTATGTTGTACAGTCGTAATCAGTATGGGAGGTTTTAAACAAAGTTCCTTTTATACGTACAGACATGCAGACGTATACCGTATACCAATATGTCTCGTCTTGTCTTGTCATGTCTTCAACCTTCCTTGGTCCGAGGGTTGGTCTCTTTATGGACAACATACATTGTACGCGTATAGATACATAATACATGCATACTTACATACACTGATGCTATGTATGCATGCATGTATGTCATGCACATGTCATGTACATGTTTGCGTACATACATGTACATGACGCTGGAGACAGAACAACATGGAGACAAAGAATTTGAGTGGCTGACCCCTCCTCAGCGAGGGATTAATCCTAGCCAGAAGGAAAATAAGAATACACTGATGATATTATTATAATTCCCCCCCCCCATCCCAGGTACATTCGATCCCTCAGGCGTCCAACAAATTATGCCGTAGCTGAACGTCTGGAAATTCAGGCCTCGTCTTCCGCAACATTATAGTAAAAGTGCCACGAAATGATATGGCGTTGTAGCGCTGATGCTATTGTTTTATTATTATTATTATTGTTATTGTTATTGTTGTTGTTGTCGTCGTTGTCGTTGTCGTTGCAGTTGTTGTTGCTGTTGCTGTTATTATTATAACTTCTACTTCTGCTACTACTACTAATGTTATTATTACCACCACCACTGCCATCGCCGCCACCACCGCCACCACTTCCACCAGCAGTAACGCTATCACTATTTTTTGCCACCCGAGATAGAAGGTACCCCTCGGACTCAGTGTTATTAAAACTGGGTCACAGATTCTTGTTCCCAGCTGCACACTGCTAAATTCTTTTCTTGAATCCTCAAACAAATTCAAATAAATAAAAATATCGTTTGGCATCAAAATAATATTGGCAGGCAAACAGCTAATAATTATATTCACATTGTTTCATATTCGTACATGTATGTAAACATACGTACAATGTCATAGGCCTATATATACATGTATACATATATATTTACATCACATATACTTGCATCATCATCATCAAAGGCGAGCCCCACTCCGGAGCGTAGCCGTCTCCACAATTCTCCGCCAACCACTACGGTCCTGCGCACATCTCCAAGCTGCGTTTAGTCCAAGGCCCAGCGGTCTCAGGTCTGCGTCGACCGTCCGGGTCCATGTGTGTCTTGGTCGTCCAACCGGTCTCTTCCAGGTCTTGGGGGGGGGCCACGAATCGTGGCGCGCAGAGCTCTGGCATGATCTTGACTGCCATCGCTACGTGCGAAATGGCCAAACGTTCTCAGTCTCCGCTCTTCAATCATCGACGAGATTGGTTGCTGTTCGGTGCGTCTGTATATTTCAGCATTGGTTATGTGCGCGGTGAATCGGACTCTCAAGATACGCCGCAGGCACCATTGGTGAAAAGCGTCCAGTTTCCTCGCAAGAGCCACCGTTAGCGTCCAGGTTTCCGCTCCATACAGGAGGACTGGTAGCACATAGGCTGCGAACAAGCGAATTTTCGTTCCTAGTTGTATGCTGGTTTTCCAGATCCCTCGATCCAGACTGCTCATACAGTCGCGGGCAATTGCTATCCGGCGCCTGATTTCGGGTTCGCTGCTACCATCGGGCGCGATGTTCGATCCAAGATAGGACTGATAGGTGAACCCTTCAACCCTCTCCACCAGATTTCCCGCGACAGGTATGTGGTCCGTCGTCGGCGGCGGTTCCACAGTTGTCTGGATCTTGGTTTTGGCCCAGTTGATTTCGAGCCCAAACTGGTGGGCTTCTCTGTCTAGAACCTCCAGCGATAGAATCAGGGTCTCAAGAATCTCGCTAAGAAGGGCGACATCATCGGCGAAGTCCAGATCGGAAAACCTCTCGCCACTAATGCATGCACCGGGCTGCCCTTCCTCCACCGTCTTCGCCATAATCTGATCCATCGGCAACAGGAACAGGTCAGGGGCAAGCTTACAGCCCTGCCGAACGCCACTCTCCACACTGAACCATGCATACATGTATGTGTATATGCAATTATACATGCGTACATTCATGCATAGGCGCTACATAAATTCATACATGTATACATAATTTGCTTTCCTATTATTTCAACTATTATCTGTTCCTATTTGCATGCCATATAGAGTCGGGATCGGTTCAGAGTAGTCCTCTGAAGAAGTACGTGGGAGATTCTTGAATGAATGAATGAAAGAAAGAAAGAATTTACATAAAGACAAAATATCACGCATAATTTTCATACAAAAATTATTACTACATACCTACTTGCTCTTGCTACATACCTACTTGCTCGCTTACATGTAATTACTAACTGACTTCTTCATTTACAAAGTTAATCTTTTAGCTTTTCGGATCACGTGAACCAATCACGTGATCAGGGAACAGTTTTCGTCGAGGTCCTTAAATAACACCACACCGGCTCTTCCGCTGACTGGGCAGTCTTTCATGGACGGTCCGTCGGTCCGTTGGTCGGTTGGTGGGTTGGTTGGGGCAGGCGAAGTAACCCATTAGTATCGGCGTTCGGACGATCGTCGACGCGGCTTTTGGCAACACCGTTGGTTGCTGCTGCTGCTGCTGCTGCTGCTGAGTGAGGTTCTCCTCCTTGTCTCTTGTCTTTCATGGATGCAGAAGCGGTGTTGGCGACGACAGAGATGATGAGGAGTTAGGCGAATTGCGTGCGGCTCAAGAAGAGATAGCAGTGAAAGAGGAGGAGGAGAAGGAGGAAGCGAAGGAGGCGGAGGAGACTGATTCTCTGCTTGCTGCTGCTGCTAGGAAGGATCTGCGACCGATACTCACAACCATCACGGTTTTATCTCGATTGATTGTTCGTCGTTAGAGGTAAGTACCGGAGGTTGATTCAGAAACGGGTCTGTTGTTGTTGTTATTGTTGCTGAACGATTAGGTGATGATCTTTTTCTTTTGTTGCATTGTTGCTGTCATTGTCCTTCATTTCCAATCTTTTACTTGTTCACAGCAATCGTTCTATTCTCTTCATTTCGGCTCTATCGTCTCTTTACTTATTGGTCACTTCTTATTTCTAGTTCGGCATGCTTCCTTTCTTCTTCTTCTTCTTCTTCTTCTTCTTCTTCTTCTTCTTCTTCTTCTTCTTCTTCGTCTTAATCTTCTTCTTCATCATCTTCTTTTTCATCTTCTTCTTCCTTTTTCGTCTTTTTTTCTTCTTCTTCATCATCTTGTTTTTGTTCTTGTTCTTCATCATCATTTTCTTCGTCGTCGTCGTCGTCGTTGTGTTCTTCTTCTTCTTTATCATCATCATCATCAGCATCATCATCGTCGTCGTCGTCGTCATCGTCATCATCCTCTTCTTTTTTCGCCATCCTCTTCCTTTTCTTCTTTTTCTTTTTCTACTTCTTCAATTTCCTCTTATTCCTCTTTTCTTCAACTTTCTCCTCCTCTTTCTTCTGTATCCGCCCTTGATGCCTTATCACAACAATTTGCGATCGATTTCTGACCGATTAGTATGGCGGTATACAGGGTGGGCCAAAATAAAAGACCCTCCCTAAGATTTTTGCCAATATCTTGACCAAATGTAATAATTTCGAAATGAAATTTTACAGTCTTGTAGACAATTCATATTTACATCAGATGGCCAAATTTTATTAAAATATTTCAAACAGAACAAAAGTTATACCACTTTTAGTGAAGCCACACACCGTTTTTTGACGATTCAAAAATCCGACACAACAAAAAGTAACAAAAAAATCAACTCAACTATACTTGGCCAGAAGTAAGAATATCAAAATTAAATTTCACATGTGTAAAGGTAATTCATATCTACACATGATGGCCAGATTTCATCAAAATATTTGTAACACAACAAAAGTTATAACACTTTTAGTGAGGCCACTTCTCATTTTGTGACGATTCAAAGACGTAACGCAGCAAAAAGTAGCAAAACACGATTTCATCTCAAATAATTGTTATCAAATAGTCAGATGATCATTATTAATACTATTTAAAAAAGAAACAGGGTACCAGCGTAGCTGCACATCACTGAGAAGCTGCTGAGCAAGATGACATCAAATTGGTAAATAAGGAATCTGTCAGATTAATCAGGGGTCCATCAAGAAATTTGCAAAGAGACTCAAAAGAAGTTTTGGCACTGGTGGTGGGCACATTGAACACAAGTTGTGAAGCACTACCAAGTTCATTTGACAACAGTTATTTGAGATGAGACTTAATAAAATCGTGTTTTTGCTACTTTTTGTTGCGTTTCGTTTTTGAATCGTCAAAAACGGTGGGTGGTCTCGCTAAAAGTGGTATAACTTTTGTTCTGTTTGAAATATTTTGATGAAATCTGACCTTCATGTGTAAAAATGAATTGCATTTAAGCCTGTAAAATTTCATTACGAAATTCTTACTTTTCGCCAAGATATTGGCAAAGAAACCTAATTTTTTGGCGTTTCGTTTTTGAATCGTCGAAAAACGGGGGGTGGCCTCACTAAAAGTGTTATAACTTTTGTTGTGTTTGAAATATTTTGATGAAATCTGGCCATCGTATGTATATATGAATTGCCTTTAAGGCTGTAAAATTTCATTTCAAAATTCTTACTTCTGACCAAAATATTGGCAAAAACCTAGGGGGGTCTTTTTTTTGGCCCACCCTGTATAAATTATTATACGTATGAGTTGATCCGTAGCGTAGACTCGGGCAAGAGTATTTCTTCGTGACGATTTGTAGGCTATTATATAGCAGAGCTGCTTCTTGTAGGTTGCTGCTGTAAACCAGCGCCTTTTGACGAGCTAGGGCAACGCGTGGGTCAGAGGTAGCGGAAGGGTTAATGGCTTTCCGGATAAACGGCCTCTATATACCCAAATGCGAACACCATCACATCAGTTATGGTGATCAGGCAGTCGTTGTTAACCCTTAAACTCTCGTAGAAAGCTGAAACAATGGGAAGCGGGAAAACGATCGGAAAGAAGTCTAAGCTGGTTGCCTTTTGCAGCTCAGAGGTGTCGACAACCCTTCGAAAGTGGCGTGGTTATCACAAATATTAATGACTAAAAGTCAAGTTCACTTTACACGCCCCTGCTATTAGGCTAAGTCACTATTGTTCGGTCATCTCCCCGCTAAAAATCTGGGTCCCTCCATTTAACCGACACCTAATACCGATACCCGAATGACGACTCAATTGATATGAACAATAATATTATTTGTGTGGTGTTCAAATTAACCCGTAATGCTTATTAAAGGTCCTTAGCTCCAGGACCTTTAAATTCTCCTCTTTTAAAGCTATAACACTGTCCAATGGGACAGCTCATCATCCAAGCCATTTCACAAGTCTACAACGATATATTAAGCTTTAGAATTCTGCATAAAGTTTCTTTCAGAGTAATTAACGCTTGCCGATCGATCAATCGATCATACATAAACTTAAGTTTAGACAATACGTTTCGAATTGGTTTTAATATCGGTCTTCAGAATGAGGTAGGGGCCTACTAACGTTGCAGTTTATTAAGCGCTGCTCTATTGTTGTTCCTTTGTTCTTGTTGTTGCTTTGTTGTTGTTTCTTTGTTGTAGTTTCTTTGTTCTTGTTGTTGCTTTGTTGTTGTTTCTTTGTTGTAGTTCCTTTGTTGTTGTTGTTCCTTTGTTGTTGTTCAATGTTCATGCAATCAGCATCACTGTAAGTGCGCGGCATACCGTACTTTGTGTTGCAGGATTTCCTGTAAGAGGTTGGAGTTGAAATTCTCACCAGGGCTGAAATAACGTGGTTCACGATTTCTGATCCATCTGACCAATAATTCATTCATTCATTCATATCGAGAATTTATATAGCGCCTCTTCGAGAGATCTACTCAGAGGCACTCCAAGCCCAACCACAGCCAAGGACAGTATAATAGGATTTGAGCGACTTGTAGAAAGCAGTGAAGTTTAGCCTATACAACAACAGCAATAGCAAGACTTATGGGAGGCTATTCCAGATGGCTGAATCCAAAATCGAACAGGCTGAGTACAAATGAGTATGCACTGACCGCATACACTGACCGAACACTGGCCATACATTGACCATACATTGACCATACATTGACCATACATTGACCATACATTGACCATACATTGACCATACATTGACCGCATACATTGACCGTACATTGACCATACATTGACCATACATTGACCATACATTGACCGCATACACTGACCATACATTGACCATACACTGACCGCATACACTGACCATACATTTACCGTACATTGACCGCATACACTGACCATACATTGACCATACATTGACCATACATTGACCATACATTGACCATACATTGACCGCATACACTGACCGCATACACTGACCATACATTGACCATACATTGACCATACACTGACCGTACACTGACCGTACATTGACCGTGTGCAGATAAGACGGCGAGAGAGAAGACTGGCCATCAGCGCATGCATCGTTATATGACGACGCTAAGGAAAATGATGTCGCTGACTGTAGCCTATATGCCAATAGTTGCCATGGACAGGCTTGCTTATAGGGCTATTCGTCCATCCATCTACATAGGCTATAGCTACGGATACGCATGCAGGAATCAGCGCATATATATATTTATATATATATATATATATATTACGCGTATATATATATGTATATGTATATACATGTATATAATAATTATATATATATATATATATATATATATAAATATACGGTGAACATGTTCACAATGCTAAGTGTTGTAGTGGATCTATCACTTCATTCATTTATCAGGGTTAATGCCTGCTCCTTATAGACCTCCACGCAAGCACCCATTCCTATTTATAGTATACATATATATATATATACAATACATAAATTGCATAAACATATATACATATTCAAAATTATACATATATGTGTGTATGTATACGCATGAATACATCCGTATAGTATATATAAATATGTATATATCTGATTATATATATATGTATGCATGTGTATATGTGGAATACATATACATACATACATACATACATACATATATATATATATATGTATATATGCACCTGAGTATGTATGTATGCATTGTATGTGTACATGTATATTTATGGATGGCTGTAGCATCCTGCATTGGTCGAGACGGTCGTCGTTGTGTTCTCGTGTGTGGTATGGGTCTGTGTCGTCGGACGATATTGAACAGTATCGATCGGGGTTAAACAGATCAATGCATATATATATATATACATATAATACATACATACATACATATATACATATATAATATATATATACATACATACATATATACATATATAATATATATACATATAGATTATATAGTACATATATAAAATTAAATATATATAATATATATACCTATATAATATGTATACATATATATAATATATATAATATATATATATAATATATGTTAAATATATATATACATATATTTGTGTGTATGTAATATATATATATATATGTGTGTGTGTGTGTGTGTGTGTGTGTGGGCTGCTGATGCAGATGATGTTGATGACGATGCGGCTGCGAGGAGATGAGGTTGAGGATGCCCGGGATGAGGAGAAGGAGGATGAAGCGGAAGTGGAAGAGGCGTCAGGTTTGGCGATGGGAATGATCACGTGGATGGGGGTGGGGCGGGTGGGGTTGGGTGGGGGCGTTCTTCAATTTGGACAGGTAAACTCGAGTGCGTGGCGCCTTCCTTGGCTAACCATCCATCGCTATTCTTCAGAGGATCATCCTATATCCGTCCTGCTGCTATTCGTCTTTCTATATCCGTCTGTCCGTCTGTTTGTTTGTCCTTATGCATGTGTCTCCCGCTATCTCTCTATCTCTCTCTGTCCATTTCTCTCTCTCCATATCTCTCTCTCCATCTCTGTCTCTGTCTCTGTCTCTGTCTCTGTCTCTGTCTCTCTCTCTGTCTCTCTCTCTCTCTCTCTCTCTTTCTCTCTCTCTCTCTCTCTCTCTCTCTCTCTCTCTCTCTCTCTCTCTCTCTCTCTCCATCTCTGTCTCTCTCTCCATCTCTCTCTCGCTCCATCTCTCTCTCTTTCCATCTCTCTCTGTCTCTCTCTCTCTTTCTCTCTCTTTCTCTCTCTCTCTCTCTCTCTCTCTCTCTCTCTCTCTCTCTCTCTCTCTCTCTCTCTCTCCTTTGTTCCTGTACAATTTACAAGTGTACATCGCTTTCCATTACGGATTAACATCGTGAAATCCATCGCACCGTGTGACCTCCGCATAAAAAATTCATCCTGCCTCGTAATCCCAAATGACAAATCCATCATGGCTCGTCAATCCAAGTGTGAAAATCAATCATAATTGATCATCCCAAATTAAAAAACCAACGCACAGCATCAGCGCTTATGAAAAATTCACCATACCTGGCCATTACAAATGATAAATCCATGCATTGTAGGCTACTGCGTCATCCCAAATGAAAGATCAATTCATCGTTTGCATGTAGGCCTACCTCATCATAACCGAGTAACAATTTATCATCGTGTACAGTGTACACATCGACATCTCAAGTGAAAATATCCATCACACTTCGTTATCTGAACTGCAAATATTCACCGTATATATTGAGTGCATGCATGCATCATCCCAAATGAATATCCTGTATCCACCTTTTTCATAATCCTAAATGAAGATTTCATGAAACAATAATTCATCCGTGCAGAATTTTATAAATCCATCTCTATTCGTCATTCCAAATGAACATTGCTCATAACTGATCATCACAAATTAAATTGTATTTTACTGTATCTGGCGATTTATAAAGCGCTTCTCGCAGCAAGAGCCTTTCAGAAGCGCTCCCAGTGCGTTGAACCCCGAGAAAAAGGCAAGTTTTTAGACGAGAGAAAGACGAGGATGCTACCAGAGAGGACGGCAGAGCGAACTGATGGGAGAAGCCCATTCCATAGAGAGGGACCAGTGCAGGCAAATGATCTGGATTGAGTCATGGCGGTCCTGACTAAGGGGACAAAGAGAAATTATAGTGGCTATTCATCCCAAATGAAAAACAAAACACCACAAAATGCAACCTTACTTTTATTCTTACCACATAAAAGCAATCAATTCGTTATCACAAACGAGAAATCCCTCGTTACTGGTCATACCAATATGAAAAAACCCTACTCTTTCGCATCTTTTTATTTCACACGAAAATCCATGGCGCCTTATAATCGCACATACAAACAAACAAAATACCAAATTAAAAATCCTTTGCACTAGTGTCTAGTATGTATCCAACTGAGTGCAATCTTTCGTCATTATTCCAACAAGCATGACACACTAGATTGATGATCAGGAGGACGTTGGTTCGATACCTGCCATCCCCGAAAAGTTTTCAACTCGAAATTGGGGCGACTTTAAACTGATCAGTTGGACGGATGGACAGTTCAATCCGACTCCTATTAAACTCGTTGTCATCTGGTACAATTAGGCCTATGTCATTTAATGAGACTGCGTGCCCGTAGCTGTTAAAATTAATCAACTATTGTATTATTATTATAACTATTTGTCATCAGCATCATTGTCGTCTTCGTCGTCGTCATCATTAGGCTACCATTGTCATTGCTATTATTATTATTATTATTGTCATTATTATTGTCATTATTACTATTATTATTGCTATTACTATTGCCATTGTCGCTATTATTATAGGTACAATAGAATGCAAAAACAATGCGATGTTGTACATAGCACATGTCTCTGAACTATACATTAGACATAAATTACACATTTTCGCGCCACAACTCAAACACACACATCTCATATCGCATTGTTTTCATTTCGCATTGCCGGACATCGCATTCCCATCTCTTTTGAAAAATCCCCAGTATGCTGGTCACCTGCCTCCCCAATCCAGCGCCCCCATTTCTCCCCATCCCTACCCTCACCCCTCACACCTCCCCCCCAAAGACCAGCAGCAGCATCAGCACGTCGATGTCATGGGTGATTGATGCCGGCACCTGTTGTGTGCCCGGCTGCTGCTGCTGCTGCTGCTGATGCTGCTGCTGATGCTGCTGCTGCTGCTGCTGATGCGGCAAGTCGTCTGCCATAATAATTAATATGACTGATGGACCGCATTTAAACATTTATGAGGCGCCAGCAGAACGCTATGTAAAACACAAAAGACGCCACTGGCTGCGACGGCAGGGGGCGGGGTGGAGTTGGGTTGGAGTGGGTGGCGCAGGAAGAGGGCGCGGGGGAGGGTGTTATGTGTAGCACTACACTCGAAAATAGCATCGTATTTGTATTGAAATTTATTAACACGGTCTAGGGTTGGGATGGGAGGGGCGTGGAGCGAAGCCATTTGCTGAGCTACATGTAATGCATGCAAGATCCATGCACTGGTCCCAATATTTGTCTTCATCCGAAATTTCGGCATGTATATATATATATATATAGTTCGCACACACACAGACACATGCACACACGCACTCACATATTTATATATATATATATATAATTTTTGCGATTTGTTTATGCGTTCATTTGGGTTAAAGTTGTATGTATATATTTTATACATATATATATATATATATTTATTTATCTGTGAGATAGAGATATATAGGCCTATTGATCTTTCCATCCATCTCTAAAAATTAGGAAGAATGAAGAAGAGAGCGAGAAATGACGTTCGAGGCGTCAGGAAATTAGAGGATCAGGAACAAGTGGAAAGAAGAAGAAGAAGAAGAGGAAGAAGAAGAAGAAGAAGAGGAAGAAGAAGAAGAAGAGCAAGATGTAAAACAAGAGAAACAAGAACAGGAACGAGAATGAGATCAAGAAGAGGATGTGAAGTAGGAGAGGAAGATGGGAAGGAGGAGGAGGAGGAGAATAAGGAAGAGGAGTAAGACAAAGAATAAGACAAAAGAAGGGAAATAATGAGAAGTCGAAAACCGGCACAATGACTCTTTCTTGTCGCCCATCATCTTCCAGTCTTTTCGCTGTTTCCTGATCCTCTTCCAAAGTTTGTGGTAATGGTAATCACTCTTACACAACGAGCGCATGGATGCAGATTCGCTTCCCGCTACCCTACCAGAGGTCGATTCAGCCTTCCATTCAGCAGATGGCGTTGGTAGGACGGATGGGTACCTTGCGTGACAGTTAAATTCGACAACTTTAATCAAATTTATTATTATAGTTATTGTCATTCATTCGTGCTATGACTTGTAATCACATTGCACTAACTACATGTAAGTCAGTTCGAAATTAAACGAAGGTTTTTTAAAATATTATTCCCTCCATTCATCTGTCTCCTCTTTCTTTTTTCATCCCCCTCCTTTTCGTAGTTCTTATCTTCCTCTTACTCCTCCTCCTACTCTTCTCCACCCTCTTCCTAATATTTCTTTCTCTTCGTCCCTCTCAAGCTCTTACTCCTGCTCTTGTTTCACCTCCTTCTCGTTATCTTCCTCCTCCTCCTCCTCCTCCTCCTCCTCCTCATTCTCCTCCTCCTCTTTTTCCTCTTTCCCATCCATCTCCTCTTCCTTCTCTTTATCTTCCTTCTCCTCTTTTTCCTCTTCCACTTCTTTCTCATCCTCATCCTCCTCTTCTCCATCCTCCTCCTCTTCCTCCTCTTCATCTTCCTCCTCCACTTCTTTCTCCTCCTCCTTCTCCTTCTCCTTCTCCTCCTCCTCCACCTCCTCCTACTTTACCTCCTACTTATCCTCCTCGTCCTCCTTTAATCCCTCGATCGCGTGTAGCCGTAGGATTCCACCATCAACATCCTCACGGAATAGATAGCCGCTCTGGCGTCCCGTATACCAATTGCGCAATCAGGCAATGGGGCTACTGAACAGCGCTAGAAAAAAGCGCTCCGGCTCAGCCGTAGCCGCCGCCCAGCGCTAATTTATAAGGCCTTCGCGTGAATAGGCGCCATTGAGAGTGGCGCTAATTGCACCCGGCCGTCTATACCCTACTATACCCTACTATATATCGTTTGTAGGGATCGCTGAAATGCATGTTGTGCGGTCCGTCAGTTAGTGATAGGTTAGTCGGGAACGGGGGAGGGAAATGAGGGGGGAAACGCAATGTATCAACGAAGGTATCCCAAGGCGACCATTACTTAAAGTTCCAGCACGAAATTCTGTCCTGGGAACAAAGTAATTTATTGGCATTATACGATCGATGCGAACTGACGTGAACTCGCGAATGACCAGGTCAACGTGTGATATGTATTATATATATAAATAAATAAATATACATATATATATATATATAATTATTATATACAATGTGCATGTGCTCTGTTGTTTGCTCGCTGGACTAGTTTTGAGGGTTTAGAGCAATATGCTGCGCCCTCTAGGCACTTACATGTAGTACAATGGGTACATTGACCGTACACTACTGTTACTACTGTTACATGTCCGTTTGAGAATTAGACAGACAGACAGACAGACAGACAGACAGACAGACAGACAGACGTGAGGCCATCTTTCTTTTTCAGCGCCTGTCTATCTGCGTCCAACATGTATTAGCAGAGGATGGATAATTATGTTGAGAGGTGAAATCAAGGATGGAGGAGAGGTGACTTAGATGCACTATGGAGAAAATCTAAACGAGAATTTCTTTTTAAAAACGAAAAAACCGGAATTTTCTGGGAAGAATAAAAAGCAAAAAACCGTTTTTGACAACTATGAGAGTGTTGAAGGCGATTATGATGATGATGATGATGATGATGACGATGGTTATTCTAACAACGACAACAATGCCTACGGTGATGATGACAACGGAAGATGTCGCTTGTTGTTGCTGTTGTTGTTGTTGTTGTTGATGATGTTGTTGTTGTTGCTGTTGTTGTTGTTGTTGCTGTTGTTGTTGTTGTTGTTGATGATGTTGTTGCTACTGCTGCTGCTGCTGTTGTTGTTGATGATGTTGTTGTTGTTGTTGTTGATGTTGTTGTTGTTGTTGTTGTTGTTGTTGATGATGTTGTTGTTGTTGTTGATATTGTTGTTGTTGTTGTTGTTGTTGATATTGTTGTTGTTGTTGTTGTTGTTGTTAGCGATAATGATGAATGAACACTCTAACACAAGCCTCTAAAGATTTAAATTGTCAGCTTTAACTTTATTTAGTTTCATCACGACTTTAATTTCAATCAATAAATAAATCACTGAATATCATAAATTAATAATTCATTTAATAATTCGTCATATTAATAATTATATTCCGGATGACTTCAGTCTCCAATTTATAGATGACGCTAGGTGCTTCGTTTTTAATAACAGTTTTATCTGTTGTCAACGATTCAAATGCGATGATAAAACCTGTACTCTCTGACGAAATCCGCATCTGCTCGGTGCCGTTTCATCTTCGTAATCGGTCATTAATCTTCAACGCTTAATCTGCTTTTTTAAATCGCATCGTGTCCAGCGCGACCTGTCATTAAGACATGATGAATATGATGATTTGTCATCATCATCATGATGGTGGTGGATGTGGTGATGGAGATGGTGGTGGTGTGGTGTTGGTGGTGTTAGTGGTGGTGGTGACTGTGGTTGTGGTGTTCGGCTCGTGGTGGCAGTGGCTGTGGTTGTGTTTGTGGTCGTGGTGGTGGTTGTGGTGGTGGTAGTGGCGGCGGTGGCGTTTTCGTTGGTGGTGGTAGTGTTGGTGGTGTGGTGGTGGTTGTGTTGGCGTTTGTGGTGACGTTGGTGGTGGTGGTGATGGTGGTGGTGCTGGGGTGCTGGCGTTGTTGTTGGTGGTGGTATACATATAGCTGGTGGTATTGGCTGTGGTGGTGGTGGTGGTGGTGGTGGTGGTGGTGGTGGTTGTGGTGGTGGTGACTGTGGTGGTGGTGACTATGGTGGTCGTGGTGGTGTTGGTGATGGTGGTGGTGGTGGTGGTGGTGGTTGTGGTGGAGGCGGCGGCAGTGATGATGATCCCTTTTTCATGGTGCTTCCAAGATCTGTCGTTCATCTCTGCAGTCCGTCCTAAATGCTGCCAACAGATTAATAGCACGCCTATAATACAATGCCACGCTACTCTCAGATTCCGAACTTCATGTTTGAACAGCTGCATTGGCTTCCTGAGCCTTCCTCTCACTGCACGTATCAAATTCAAATCCTCATCTTAGTCTCTAAAGCGCAAAGGGGTCTTGCCCCGAAATATCTAGATGATGTGATACTCCGGCCTCTTTCAGCCTCCTACCATCTATAGGTTCCTCATTTTATAATAATGCTCTATCCCAGTCCCTTAGCTCAAATGGTCCACATCTTTGTAATAAGTTGTCTACATTTAGACTACTCCATCTCAAATTCTAGCTGGTAATCCATCGTCTTCTGTACTTTTCTCAAAGCCTGTCCATTCTTTCATGGCCTTGCGCACCGGGAGCACCTCTGAATGGTTCAACCGATAAAGGCGCTTTATAAATGTTTAAATACAATTCAAAGCAATTCTTCTTTGTCTATTTCTTCTACAAATTCTTTGTCATTTCTTCTTTATTATCGTCACTCATTAGTTTTCTTTATCTTGTTCTTCTGCAATAATCTTTTCTTCGTCATGATCTTCACTGCACTCCAACAACCATAGAACAAATTCGCAAGGTCAATTCTATTATTATCTCCTATAACATCAACGATCTATGCTTGTAATAATTATGTTCTTATTTGACCTATAACCCGACCTATTAGTCCTAAAACAGGTCAATCCTGATGCCGTGTTTTCTTCACCGTCCGATATTCGTGTTCATCAATGGATCTCCTTTGTTCGCTTTGACTGCGAATCAATAAATCATAGTCGCTGATCGATTTCTTGTAGACATTTATCGATCTTTTGCCGTCGGCCTGCATGTCCGTGCGAGAGCAATTGGTGCCCAAGCTACATGGCGACCAGTGTAGCGCTATATAAACTGAGCGTCTATTGCCCGCTTTTTTTCTAAGATCGATGTCCTTTCGTGTGTCCGTCCATCCGTGTGTGTGTGTGTGTGTGTTCATCAGGCTACGTGTCCACTCTTCGTGAGCTGTTCATACATCACTTCAATGACTCTTTTCCGTCTACGTGTCTTTGTCTGTGTGTGTATCTGTGTCTATCTGTCTGTCTCTCTGTCTCTGTATTCCTCCTCTCTTTGTGCATCTCTTTCTTTCTTTGTCTCTCTCTCTCTTTGTCTGTCTCTTTGTCTCTCTGTTCATTTCTCTGTCTCTGGCTGTCTATGTCTCTATATTTGTCTGTCTCTGTCTGTCTCTTTCTATCTCTCTCTTCCTCAGTCTCTTTTCTCCCTCTCCCTTCTCTCTCTGTCCCTGTCTCTTTGTCTGTCTCTGTATCTGTCTCTTTCTATCTCTCTCTGTCTCTGCCTCTGTCTCTGTCTCTGTCTTTATCTTTCTCTCTCCTCTTACTTCTTCCCTACTTTGGCTCTCTCTCTCTATCCCTCCCCCAATAATTCATTCGCAACTCTTCTCCCATCTTCTTCCGTCCTTCCTTCCTCTCTTTCCCTTCCTGTCTCTCCCTCTGTCCTACTTCCTCTGTCTTCAGTGCCTCCTCTTCTATTCCTCCCCTCTCTGTCAGTCACTTCCTTGTCTCTCCTCTTTCTATTTCTTCCGCATATATAAGTTAACCCTTTCTCTATCGCGCTCCATCTTTCTCTCCTCCTCTATCAATCTTCACACTCTCACAGTTCATTTCTCCCCTCATCTCGCCTCTACCCTACGACACCATTCTCTTCCTTTCTGCATCCATCCAATCCATCCAGCCATCCATCTATCCATCCATCCAGTATGAGAATTGTGGAAAAATAACTGGGGGAGTTGGCCTATGATAAACCTGAAATTGGGGTATGAAAAACATACTTTAACATTGGGCTCTAAAAAGACTGGGTGGTTGAACCCCCCAACCCCCCGGCAATTCTCACCCTGCATCCATCCAACCATCCATCCACCATCCATTCATCCATTCATTCATCCATCTATCCATCCATCTATCCATCCACCATCCATCCATCCAATTATTCATCCATCCGTCCATCCACCATCCATCCATCCATCCAATCCATCGATCCATCCACCAATTCATCCATTCCTTCTCCGCTTTCCTTCGCTCCCGCCCTTATCCATTGATCCGACTGTCTGTACCATAGCTACATATGTACGTTCTTATATTATGTCACCAGTCTTTCTCTATGAATATGCCTGCTATCTTTCATACAGCCATTTTTTGTAAGTTAAACAGAAATACATGTACAGACAGACGGACAGACGAACAGACAGACAGACAGAGAGCTATATAGATAGATATGCACACAGATAAACAACAAGAAGGAGGCATAGAGGGAGAAATGGAGAATCAGACAAAGAAAAAGATATAGACAGTATAGCAGAAATGGAAAGGAAATCGAGAGAGCAAAAAAGAGAACGAAAATAAATTTTGAAAAACAGTCGGAAAGAAATAGAAAGCAAGAATGAGGAAGCAAGAGAAATACAGAGAGAGAGACAGACAGAGACAGAAACAGAAACAGAAACAGACAGAGACAGAGACAGAGACAAAGGAGATAGCGACAGACATAGAGACAGAGAGAAAGAATGTGTATGCGTTTAAGAGAGAGAAAGAGAGAGAGAGAGAGAGAGAGAGAGAGAGAGAGAGAGAGAGAGAGAGAGAGAGAGAGAGAGAGAGAGAGAGAGAGAGAGAGAGAGAGAGAGACTGCTTGCTTGTCAGACAAACAAACATACAAAGACAAGGATATGGACAGGGCAGGGACAGAGACAGGAACATAGAGAGGGACAAGGACAGGGACAGGGATAGAAACAGAGACAGAGAGGAACTGAGGCAGAGTGAAAGCAAGAGAGAGAGACAGACCGCAGACAGCGAGTGCCAGAGACAGACAGACAGACAGAGAGGGAGTGGGAGAGAGAGAGACAGGGACAGAGACAGAGAGAAAGAGAGAGAGAGAGAGACAGAGACAGAGACAGAGAGAAAGAGAGAGACAGACAGAGACAGAGACAGAGACAGAGACAGACAGCCAGACAGAGAGACAGAGAGACAGAGAGGGTGGGTGGAAAACAGCACCCAGCAGGATCAGTATAATACGGGGTCATTGACATGCCCCGTCTGTTTGATCTGCAGGACACAATAACCGCTAAAGCGATTCCGACGCCGACGCAGCGGAAATAAGATTCCGGGTCTCGGGGTTTTTTCCTCCAACGAATCTGAATATGTGACTCGAATTCAGCAACTCGCATTCGGTCGGTCGCCTCGACTCCTGCCGCCAACTCGCAATCGCTTGTTATGACTCTTCCTATCGATCGTTAACCGATATATTAGCCCACCTCGAGCTGAGATTTTTACGGTTTTATCAAGTGACATTACACATTGCGCACGACGGACTATTATAATGTCGATCGAATAAAGCCAATTATTTGATGACGCTCGTGTCATCATATTGATTGAGTCTATACACAGGTCGTGTTGAACTTACATAGCACCTTGATTTTCAGAGTGCAAATCGAACCGTATAAAATGTTCGCTGTATGAATTAATTGCTCGTCTGCTGCTGAACTCTCCTCACCCCCCCCCCCACTGCTAGCACCACAATGGTGCCGGTCCCAGGTCTGTGTAAAGGGGAGGTCGACAAAAGCTAGGCAGCTTTTTGTAGGGACGTTGCTGAACAGCAGCTAAGAGTCGCGACGTTCAAATTATAGCTGGCTTTTGTGGGAAGGGTAAGATCGACTTAGGCTAATAATATTTCTTACATACTTTAGGAGTGCCGGTCCCAAGCCTGAGTAAAGAAGGAGGAAGCTGAGACATAGGACAGAAAATTGTCGACCTTAATCCGATTCTATGGTTTGGGAGTAGGAGAATTTGATGGATTGGATAGGTGTGTTGATTTGATTAAGGTAGGCGGATTGGATGAATGTGGGTAAGATGATTGGATGGATTAGGGTAATAGGAATGAATGGATTAAGGTAAAAGGATTGGACGGATTATGGTAGGAGGAATGGATGAATTAAGGTAGAAGAATTGGATGGATTAAGGTATATATATAGGAGGATTGATTGGAGTAGAGTAGGCTGATTGGATGAATTACGGTCGGAGAATTGGATGGATTATGGTAGAATGATTGGATGGATTCTGGTAATGGGAATGGATAGATTTGGATATAGATGATTATATTATAAAGGGCAGGGGGTTGGATGGATTAGAATAGGAGGAATTCACTGGATTAGATTAGGATAAATGAATGGATTAGAGTAGAAGGAATAGATGGATCAGAGTAGAATAAATGGATGGATTGGAATAGGAGGAATTCAATGGATTAGAGTAGGATAAATGGATGGATTAGGGTATACGACAAACAGATGGATTAGAAAAGGAGGAATATAATGGATTAGGGTAGGATAAATGGATGGATTAGAGTAGGATGAATAAATGGATTAGAGTATTGGAAGAAGGCAGGGTATAGATTAGGATAGGATTTTATAACCGACACCATGATTTTGACCATTGATGTTCATCGTGTTTGGCTGTTGTTGCTGTCGGTACACGATGCTTGGTCGATGTCGGTGTCTGTGGTGTGGGCTTCTTCGTGCTAGACAGAGTTGGATCGATAGAAGAAGCATTAGAGCTGCTCTAAATCTTTAACGAACAGACCTGTGAATTCAGAGAACTATTCGCAGAATGGACACTCAGACGACAAGAAGATATTATTATCTCATGAGATCTCTGCGGTTTCATTCATTCATTCATTCATTCGTCCATCTGTTTATCCATACATCCATTTATTCATCTGTTTATCCATACATCCATTTATTTATCTGTTTATCTATTTATTCATCTGTGCATCCATACATCCATTTATTCATCTGTTTATCCATTTATTCATCTGCTTATCCATACTTCCATTTATTCATCTGTTTATCCATTTATTCATCTGTTTATCTATTTTATTCATCTCTTCATCCATCCATTTATTCATCTGTTCATTCATCCATCCATATATTCATATGTTCATCCATTTATTCATCTCTTAATTTATTTATTCATCTATTCATCTATTTATCCATTTATTTGTTCATCTGTTCATCCATTTATTCATCTATTCATCTATTTATCCATCCATTTATTCATTCATTCATCTATTCATCCATTCATTTATTCATCTGTTAGTCCATTCACTAATTAAATTTTAGGATTACTTTATAGGATAAGACTAAATCAAGATTGCCTTTGATTAAGACTGGATTAGAACAGGATTAGATTACAATATGATTAGGATACAATGCTTATTAGCTTAGTTGCGAGTCCGCTCCAACCCCTGCTTAAATTTTTACCGACTACAATTTCGTCACCACGCGCAAACTGAAGGCTGTTACAGAATGTGTGTGTGTAGGTGTGTGTGTGTGTGTATGTGTGTGTGTATATGTATGTGGGTGTGAGTGTGAGTGTGTGTGTGTGTGTGTGTTGGTGTGCGTGCGTGCGTGTGTGGGCAAGCGTGTGTGCGCATATATATTAACCTGATTTTTGTATCATGTTTCAGTTGGTCTCGGAATTATGAGCGTCTACTGGATCTGCATGGGCAATGAAACAATTCAGCCCGTTCTACAGCCTCTGGTAAGACTAAAATTAATTAATAACAAAAATATTATGCGTATGTATGAAATACAGAAATTAAAATCACATCTGGTCATAATATAAGTCAAATTATAGCCGAGTCATATAATTCCGGAAGTTCGGGTAACCTTGTGCTCCCATATTAAGTAGGCTATATATTAACAACAGATCACTACAAAGATTACATTTGTGTATTGTGTTATAGGCTATTGTGAATTTAAAATGCTTTGATTCTTGCGGTCAATAAACCAATTGAATAGACTAATTGACGAATTGATATGATTTTGGGAGTAATATTATTGTTACACCTGCATTTGGGTTTTATTATCTTTTTCCAGGTGAACGGACCAACAGTTCCCAACCTCAAAATGACCTCTGACTTTGTTTCGGCGCCAGTTGTCTGTCACAAAATGCTGACACCACCCAACTTCCTTCTGCCTACCGTAAGTAACCAATAGGTTAACGCAACAATGTTTGTATTTGTATGTGCACTTGTTATAGCGCCCCTTCAAGCTATCAACTCAGAATCGCTCCCGAATGCATAGCGGACACTGCATCGGAGTTTCACGCCCAAGCGCTGAGCAATTGTCAGTGAAGGACTTGCCCAAGGTCCTTACGCAGTGAGGTGGATTCGAACCTCGAACCTTCCGGCTCCAAGGCAATGACGCCACCACTACACCCACGTGTCCCACAATGTATAATATATGTGTTTCCTGTACGAGTTTTATACCCCAACACCACCGCTCTACACAAGACATCATAATTATTGCTTTGGCACATCAAAGACTGGAGCATTTGGGTAACATGTTTTACAGTCATGTAAGACTTATTGGTGATAAAAGTGGGACGCTGTGGCGTAGAGGCGATTCGGCGCTTTGAAGCCGGAATGTTCCAGATTCAAATCCACCTCAAGCCGCCGCGTAGGGACTTTGAGCCAGCCCTTCGCTCGCAATTGCTCGTGCACGTCGGCGTGTAACTCCGATGCAGTGTCCGCGCTGTATTCGGGAGCGCCTCTGTGTAGAGAGAGAGAGAGCTTGAAGGGGCGCTATGGATAGCAAAGATAAATAAATGAATAAATAAATAAATAAATAATTCGTTCGATGGTGTAGTCTGGAGAATCATTAGGGCGGTGGCAGGGTGAGACGAGGTGACAGGGTGAGACGAGGTGACAGTCAGACCAATCCTGGCAACGTCCTCACACTTCTTCTTTCCTCATTGTCTTCAGTGTTGCTATTCCTTGGGTTTTCCCCAAGATCTTGGGTTTTTCGATCGGAACATGGAAATGTTTTTGTGAAGAACTTGGTTTTTGGGGTGGGGGAGGTTTCGCCCAAAATGTTTTGTGTTTTTTCGATCCGAAATTGGGAAATGGGGCAAAAAAGGTCATAAGAATTTTCGAACGGGAAATTGTGGACATTTTGGGACGATTTGGGCAACTTGGGTTTTCTTGGGTTTTTTCGACGCTCCAACTTGTTTTTATTTTATTTTTGAGAGTGGCAACGCTGATTGTCTTTCTCTCTGTGACTCGGACGAGACTGTGTACACTGTACACGCGTGTACAGTACACTGTACACGCGTGTACGGTCCGACTGCTGCAGCAGCAAACGCTGGAGGCATCGCTGGCGAAATTTGCCGTGGGATATATCGGTCTCCAGGGAGCACATGATGGACAGACGAAGCACATTCCACTGACTGCTAAGAGGAAGAGAGGACAGAGGAAGGTGAGAAGAAAGAAACAAAAGAAAATGATGAAGAAGAGGAGGAAGGGGTGGAGAAGGAGAGGGAGAGGAAGGAAGAAGGAAGGGGGAAAAATGGGAAATGAAGAAGGTTAACGAGAATGGGAAGAATAGGGAGGAGTAGAACGAGAAGGAGGAGAAAGAGAATGAGAAGGAGGATAAAGCGAAGGAGAAGGAGAATGGATAGATTTGGAAGGATGAGGAGGAGAGGAAGTAAAATTTAATGGTAAATGATGACAACGATGATACTGATAAAGGCGATGCTGCTGCTGCTGCTGCTGCTGCTGATGATGATGATGACGACGATGACGATAACGATGACGATGACGATGATGATGGTGATGATTATGAAGATGATGATGATGATAATGACGATGACGATGATGATGCCCCTGATGATGAAGGTGATGATGACGACGGTGATGACGATAATTTTATTGATAATGCTGCTGCTTCAGCATTATGATGAGGATGAGGATGACGATAATGGTGATGATGCTGATGATGATGACGACGACGACGACGATGACGATAATGATAATGATGACGCATGTGGACTGGTAACATAATTATGCCGGGGGTTCAATACTAGAGAATCGATTTAGATGGAATGATAGATGGTGATACTAAACCCCATATGGATGGATCGCTACATACAATATCATGGCCCCGAGATATATGCGCTCACTGACATGCAATACATCCATTCCGCCGATAGCGCATGCATATGCATTACATACATGTACATGCATTACATATGTATATGCATTATTCAATCAACATATGGCCTGCAGTCACCCTTGGCAATTATGCTGATGAACATATATAATTATAATATATATATATATATATAGGCCTATATATATGGATAATTATATAAACATAATATATTTTGCAGATAAAACGGTTTACACTCAAATAATGCTGGCGTTATAATGAATCAATGATATCATAAAAACAGTAAAGAAACTGTTTGCGAGGCAGATATTATACTGAAAATTAAACTGACAGTCCATTTTCTGCGTAATTTTGAATATAGGCCTACCCGAATAGAATATTTAAAGTTTAAACAGCCATTATTTTACAATAAAGTGTCTTCTGTGCAATTTTTGGGCCCTGTTCAAATATCCTCCACGACGTGTAGGCTACATCCTGCGATTTTGGCAGAAAAATCCAAATTGTTTGCAAAAATACACTATTTTTGTGGCGTGGGTCTTTTATTGATCCGCCATGAGCTCCATGATTGGTCCACTTTGCCGACACGTACACGAACGCATAAAGCAAGCAACGTCGGCCATTCATGTAATTAAACTTTGTCGCCTGTGGCACGTTGTTTGATCATAGCCTGTATGTGTGCGAGTTGAGAGGCAGACACTCAGACAGACAGACAAACAGTCAGACAGACATACAGACAGACAGACAGACAGATAGGCATACAGACCGACAGCAAGACAGACAGACATACAAACAAACAGATAGGCATACAGGCGGACAGACAGATAGGCAGACAGACAGACAGGCAGACAGGCAAACAGAAAGACAGACAGGCAGGCAGACAGAGAGACAAAGAGACAGACAGACATACAGGCAGACAGACATACAGACAAGCAGACAGACAGGCAGACAGACAGACAGGCAGACAGACAGACAGGCAGACATACATACAGACAGACAGACATACAGACAGGCAGACATACAGACAGAGAGGCAGACAGACAGACAGACATACAGACAGACATACAGACAGACATACAGACAGACAGACAGACAAACATACATACAAACATACATACAGAAAGACAGACACAAGCAGACAGGCATGCAGACACACATACAGACATATAGAAAGACAGACATACAGACAGGAAGGCAGACAGACAGACAGACAGGTCGTTGAGATAACGGTCACCATCCATCGATGTCATAGACGCATTAGCGCCACGAAGCAAGCGCCACTGACAGCCACTGACAGCCACTCCGACATCCGCTGGTGTCAGTCGATGTCAGTCACCGCCAATTACTCTTAGTTGCCTCGTTAGTTGGTGTTCGCGTCTGTCAGAGGTCGCTCGGTGTCAGTTCGTGTCGGCTGCCGTCACCTGCCATCGAGAGGTGTCATTTTGCGTCAGTTTGTGTCAGTCGCTGTCAGCCGGTGTGACCCATTTTCATGCCGTGCACGTAGTATTTTACTGTCATTAGTTCTCAAACAATGGATTATGACAATCATCCAGAGAGTGTGAACAACAATGTGGAACTCATTTCTCGGATGATTAGTCTTATTCCCAGATGTCTGTCTTGTCAAGCCGGAAAGCAATTTCAGTTTGAAAGGATTCAGACCTGTAGGTAGCAGCTAGAATGCTACTATCGTGGGGCGCGGTGGTGTAGTGGTGGCGTTGTTGCCTTTGAGCCGGAGGGTTCGAGGTTCGAATCCACCTCGCCGTGTAGGACCTTGGGCAAGTCCTTCACTCACAATTGCTCAGCGCTTCGGCGTGAAACTCCGATGCAGTGTCCGCGCTGCATTCGGGAGCGCCTCTGAGTAGAGAGAGCTTGAAGGGGCGCTATAAGAAGTGCACATATAAACATATTTTCTGTGTTAGTACATCCAGTGATCCAATGCAGATACTATTTCCATTCTTTCGCAAAAAATCATTTGTCATGTCATGTCAATACGCCGACGTCGCTGCGCGACGGTTGGCTACATGAGTGGACCAAAGTACTCCAGCAATATCTATCCTTTACAGTCCGCAATAGCGCCGCTCCTGATAATCATTTCCATAAACCTTATTTAATCAATCGTTATTTTATTTATCCAGAAAGTGCAGCGGTTGCATACAAAGATAATAATGTATGTCATCACGGTATTTTTTTCAAATTAAATTCAATCAATTTTTATTGAACCAAGAAGCAAACAAGATATAGCATCACATCAAAATAAACATGAAATCTCTTGGCTACAAAAGGAATCCAGAAGGGACTGCAGAGACCCTCTGGTTAGGGCGACTTATATTGTAGGCCCCTATAGCTCATTTTCTGATACTACGCATTTACACGTATATAAATATAAGCGTGACGTTTAAAGAAATTGATATTCTCTAGAAGTCTAGATTGCATCATTATAAACCAAAACTTAACTAGGAAAACTAAACGTTCCAATTTTTAACATCACGATACAATATAATAATGTAGATTTGAACTGCAAGGCAACGAACATACCCACTACACCACCGCGCCCCACGCAATATAATTACAGGCTTTTACAGCCATGCTTTTGTCACTATTGCATGTTGAAAACTGATCGTTATGTCTGTTACAGTAGGCCTACACCGATTCGTGTTTCTGTCTTTTATGGTTAATTGGGACTCGTGTTGTTACATGTTTTCATGTCGAATGTTTTGCTTTTGATACAACTAGGATTTTAATAGCATAGGATAAATTTTGTGATACCACGCACCAGTTATCATTCATAGGCCCGGTCACTAATGACTCGCAATGCATGGGAACGCAGACCGAAATCTGAGTGGACTGGTGCTTTATTGCAAGGCTTGCATTGTATTAAATGCCCCATCTCCATATGATTTCTATACAGTCTCGTTTGACTATTCGTGCCGACAATAATCCCGGCAGGGCTTAAAGTGTGGCAGGGCGGTCATGGACGGCGTCCTGGCACTTATTTTCAAATCTCTATGCCGTCCTGCCACTTATTTGGCCAGCACACCTGGAAATGTAAGGGGCGTCCTGGCACTTCTTTTGGAAAGGTAAGGGGCGTCCAGGCACTTCTTTTGGAAAGGTAAGGGGCGTCCAGGCACTTCTTTTGGAAAAATAAGGGGCGTCCAGGCACTTCTTTTGGAAAGGTAAGGGGCGTCAAGGCACTTCTTTTTTTACACTTTTAGCACTGAATCCCGGTGATGTTTATTCTATCGACGGTTTGAATTTGACCTTACTGCATCAGGCCCCATCATCGATTTGTTGAAATCTGTCAATCGAACTACACTTCGTTTATTTGTCCCAAAACATCGACAGCAGAAATTAGAGTTTGACCTGAAAATTGGCACACCATATTCGAGACCAAACGGAAGACCAAGACCAAACGGAAGACCAAGACCAAACGGATGACCATGAAGACTAAAGTAGCAGTCATAGTGATACTAGAGGTTGTATATAGTAGTAATACTAAAGGTATAGTATTGACTGTGCGATAATAGTTATTAGTCAGTGCTTAAAGTGTAGAAAAAGAAAAAAGGGTGACGGTGAAGTAGGCCTTTGTGTGCATGTAGTCTATGTGCACTTGTTACAGCGCTCCTTCAAGAAGCTATTCAGAAGCACTCCCGACGACAGCGCGGACACTGAATCGGAGTTTCACGCCGAAGCGCTCGAGCAATTGCGAGCGAAGAACTTGCTCAAGGTCCCTACGAGGCGGCTTGAGTTGGATTCGAACCTGCAACCCTCCGGCTGCAAGGCAACACACATATCCACTACACCACCGGAATTGGAGAAGGAGGATGGGGATGGGATGGGAGAGAGGAGAGGAGGTGGAGAAGGGAGGTGGAGAAGGAGGAGAGAAGGAGAGGGTATTGTGAGCATCGTCCAATTCCGGCTTCATCGGACCCTGAAATGCGCGAATATGGCAACAGATTTTATGGCCGAAATGGTCGGCCATTTGTCGACTCCCAATACGGTCGGTAGGCGGCGTCTGGCACAGCCCACCCCCTCACCCACAGATGGGGTGGGGCGGGGGTGGGGGTGGCTGGCTGGGGCCTTGGAATCCCCCGTAACAATGGGGCTGATCTGTCGAACGGCATTGTATGGCAAATGACATATGCGGCCATTCCGCGTATAATTAAAACCATACACAACAGACCAACACCGTTTCCCATCAGTTTTATTAGGATATCCAGTCTTCTATATTATATTTACATACATCCATATGTATATGCATTCATACGTATATCTGTATATATTATATATTTATAGTATTATTATCCGCTGGATCCTTGATCGTGTGGTCTTTGTAATGGATCATGAATATATATATATATATATATATATATTATATATAATATTTATATACATGTGTATATATATAATCGGGTGAGGTGAATAGCGGGATCATGAAATTGGAACATGAATACGTAACAATGCGGAATGATGTGGGAGATATTGATTTTAGAAGCACATAGAATATGACATAGATATATGCAATGTAACATTATGCATAGGCTATATGCTGGGCGCGTGTAGCCTGTATAATATAGGCTATATTCGCAAAAGCACTTTTATAAATTTAATAATGTAGCATATAGACCCTGTATTGTTTATATGTGTACATGATCATGTTCTATATATGAGCGAGGATATGAATATAGGTCTATGAAGGCATTGCCATGGCATTACAAAATAGATATTTTGGTTGCTGTATTGTGTGCTATCATGCATGGCCTCTGCTCACATGTCCGCAAGATTAGACCTTAAGTATAAATGGTTTTTCAGATGCGCCGTGAACGTAATTTGAACGTATTACTATGATAAAGGTTTATTAATCTATTACATTACTATACGTCCTGGATTTCATTGGTTATCATGAGCTATAGTCAACCAGAGTGTGGTCTAATTGGTGTATACTCGGGTTGATCAGTTCATTTATCTATCCATTCTGCTCTCAATCCATGATGCATGTCAATGTACATTGACCAGCCAATTTATCACGATCAGTCTATTCTTTAATCCAATCTATCATTTAGGCTAATTCAAACTATCCCTTAGTCCAATATGTTCTTTAATCCAAAATATATCCAAAAATACAATTGATCCATAAAAATTCAATTCATTCAGAAATCCAATCTATCCAAAGATCCAATTGCATCATCAACTTCCTGTTCTTCCATCCACCCGTGCGCCCAATTTTTTTACTCTTATATATATATATAAATATATACATTGTATATATATAAGACTTACTAGCTGTACCCGGCCACGCGTTGCTGTTGCAGAAAAGACCGTCCTCTGCCTCTAACCCTCCCCTCCCCTCCTTCCCCCTCCCCTCCCTACTCCCACTTCCCCTCCCCTTCTCCCTACCCTTCCTCCCCTTCTAGTCCCATTCCCCTCCCTCCCTCTGCCTCCCTGCCTCCCTCCCTTCTCCATCCCTCCCCTCCGGTCCCTCCCGTCCCTCTTCGTCCAGCTCCCTCCTTCTTTCCTCCCTTACACCGTTCCTTCCCAACAGCGACATATGCGCTATCGCGACTTTTGGGCGACTTTAAAACGTGGTTTCGCGGCAAAAAGTTTCCGAAATGTGGCAACCCTGATCATCTCGCGACTTTTGGACGACTTTACAACGTGATTTCGCGACAAAAACGTTTCCGAAATATGGCAACCCTCATTGACGTTGGAATGTGTATAATTTCAAAATGGCGGTCGAATGGACTTAAAAGTTATCTTTTTGTGGAAAAGATTGCGTTTTTTCCGGAAAAAGCATCTTACAACATGCACGGTTCTATTGGAATGGAAGGTTTTGTAAAATTTTCAACACAATCGGTCCGTAGCTTTCCGAGAACACTCATAACGCACGCTTGTGAGGTTTCATTTTTATTTATATAGATATATATAGATGTATAGGGTGACACAAAAGTTCGTTCACCGTTTTCAAAACACGTTATCTCAGTAACCGCTTCATATTTCTTTATAATATTTGGTCGGTGTATACATCAGTCAAATGAAAGATATTGGTACAAATTCGATTATGATCCGGTCCGTTTTCACAATTATTTATAAGAAAATGTAAAGACGACCAGTTTTTGCGGAAAAACCTGCGTTCATCAAATTTACACAGTAAAGAAAATGTGTACACGCCTATAGCCTCGTGTACAAGCGTGACAAGACTTTGTTTTTACCTATATAGGACATACACAGACGTAGGTTATTAGCGCACAGTAGCTCCTTTTCTGCTTAATGTCTCTATCCGACATGACTGGATCAGCGTCTGAAGTGCCCAACTGCTATCGATCTCCACGCTCGTTGGAGGCGACGTTTGAGCTGATCAACGTTCTTTGGCTCAGGATCATTATAAACGCTGAGAGATAAAATACTCAACAAGTTCTCAATCGGAGAGAGTTCCGGAGAGTTGGGTGGTCAATCATTCGGCTTAATGTGTGACGGATGGTTGTCGTCTAGTCACTTTATCGTCACAGCTGATGTATGACAGCGTGCTCTATCCAGCTCAACAAACAACTTTCGTTGCATGACACTGCCGTTGTCATTTTCTCTCTCGAACGCTCGCTTCACAATCTGCTCGAGAATGTTGGTGATGTATGTAGTAGGCCTACTGTGAGTTCAGTCTGGTATCATTTGGCACAAATTGAAGTTTAGTGAGACCCCTGGCAGTCACCCCACCCCAAACCATCACCGAAGGACTAAACTTCATCTTTGGAGCAGGCGAAACGTAGGCTTACTCTGCCTATACTGGATAGAGTCAGTGCCGTCATTAAGCAGAAAGGAGATACTGTACACTAATAGCCTACGTCTGTGTATGTCATATATAGGTAAAAACAATGTCTTGTCACGCTTGTATGTGAGGCTAGGCGAGTAGGCGTGTAGACATTTTCTTTACTGCGTAAATTTGATGAACGCAGTTTTTCCGCAAAAACTGGTCGTCTTTACATTTTCTTTAACAAAATGGTGAAAACGGACCGGATCAAAATAAAATTTGTACCAATATCTTTCATTTGACTGACGTCTACACCGACCAAATATTATAAAGAAATATAAAGCCGTTACTGAGATAACGCATTTTGAAAACGGTGAACGAACTTTTGTGTCACCCTATATATTGAAATAATAATTATTACGGACTCGCAAAACAACGATGTTGCCACTCGCCATTTCGTGC
>OX243827.1:12876909-12890484 GCA_945859605.1 Lumbricus rubellus | reverse complement strand
CTAAACGCAACCTTCACCAATATATTACCTCATCATCTCAGATGAAACATTCATCACACCTCATCATTCAACATGAGAAATTTATTCATCGCATCTAATAAAAATTCCTGAAAATTCCAACGTGTCTTTTCATCCCAACTGATAGTTCCATTGTCACTCATCGTTACAAATGCAAAACATCCATCTAACTTGATCATCTCAAATTGCAAATTCATCGGCCCTCGTCATCCCTACTACAAAAATAAATCGTGTCTATCATCCCGCTTGAAGAGTCCTTCGATATATACTGTATTGTCATCCCATATTCAAAATCCTTTGTACTTGTCTATTATGTATCCAAATGGTCTTACCTCGTAATTCCAACAAGCGTAACACACTAGAGTGACTAGAACGATGATCAAAAGGACGTTGGTTCGATACCTGCCATACCTCCACCCAGGCCCGCATTAAGGTAGGTGCTAAGGGTGCTGCAGCACCCGGGCCCGCAGCTTTGGGGGCCCGCAATTTCGAAGGCCCACATTTTCGGAATTGATTACATTTCTTAGCCAGAATGCTGCAACATTAAGAAATACGATGCCATTACAAAGTTCTGCCACGCATCAGATTTATGAACTCGAACTAACTATATTTAAAAATTTCTTGATTTTATCTTTGGGAATTTTGAGCTAGTAGCCTAATGGCTAAATTATTTAGAAGGAGCGTGAAAAATGCAAAGCAGGAAATTAACCACATGTGCATTTTTAGTTTACGTGTAGGTTTCTACATCGCAAATTCTCAGCTTCAGTTTGTACATCACTAGTGTGTAAGCTTATCTAGTGCTTTAGGGCTAAGAAATTTACTAAGAGCCCTAAAGTAAAGCTAATAAAGTTATTAGTTAAACATAGGTTTCAATTTTGCAGGGCAAGTGCCCATCTTGCCCCTATGTGCAGGTGTCCATTTTTACGAATACGATTATTACCGACAGTGCCTGTGCCTGTGCAAAATCTATGAGCGCGAAAAATTTGTCAGGGATGCCACTCATAGCTTTTTCCACCTAGATCTAGGTTTTTTGGTCTTGTCTAGGTTTCCAGGTTTTTTTCATGATCTAGCCTTTTTCTCACGGCGGTTTTTCCGACTTTTTACACATAAAAATAGACGTTTTAGGTGAAAATGCACAAAAGACGTGACAAAAATCGAAAATATTGTGAATACGAACCACATAAATTGTAGATTTTGCAGCGAAAGATAAAAAAATGTCACCAGAAATGTTTTCGGGAAAAGGAGCAATTTTTGGTCGGATGAATAAAATGGTCCTCAGAAATTTAAATTTTGAACGCGAAAAAACCAGAAATCCATTTATTTTCTCAGAAATTCTCATTCTAGCCTTTTCTAGCCTTTTTCGGCCGGATATGACCTTTTTAAAATTGAGAGTGGAATCCTTGTGCCTTGTGAACCGTTGGCTGACAGAAGGGGCCCGCAAGGTTGTCGCAGCACCCGGGCCCGCACTAACCTTAATGCGGGCCTGCCTCCACCCCCACAAGGTCGGTTCAGTTTTCAACTCTCAATAGGTGCGACTTTAAACTCATCAGTTGGACGGATGGAGATGCAGTTGTTAAACTCATTGTTATACAATTATGTCATTTAATCACTTTGCTCACACTTAGCTGTTTGAATTAATTAACTATCTTATTATTATAATAATAAATCACCATCGTCGTCGTCGTCGTCATCGTCATCATCATCCTCGATCCTCATCAGAGTCATTGTCGTCGTCTTCGCCGTCGTCGTCATTATCATTACCGTTATTATTATCGTTATTATTATTATCGTTATTATTATCGTTGTCATTGTCATTATTACTATCATTATTGTCATTGTCGCTATTATTACAAGTACAATAGAATGCGAAAGCAATGCGATGTTATACACAGCACATGTCTGAGAACGGCACATTAGGCATAGATTACACATTTTCGCGCCACAACTCAAACACACACATCTCATATCGCATTGTTTTCATTTCGCATTGTCGGACATCGCATCCCCATCCCTTTTGAAAAATCCCCAATATGCTGCTCACCTGCCTCCCCCATCCAGCGCCCCATTCCCCCTCCCTACCCTCACCCCTCACACCCCCCCCCAAAGACCAGCAGCATCAGCACGTCGATGTCATGGGTGATTGATGCCGGCACCTGTTGTGTGCCCGGCTGCTGCTGCTGCTGCTGCTGCTGCTGATGCTGCTGCTGCTGCTGCGGCTGCTGCTGCTGCTGCTGATGCTGCTGCTGCTGCTGCTGCGGCTGCTGCTGCTGCTGCTGCGGCAAGTCGTCTGCCATAATAATTAATATGACTGATGGACCGCATTTAAACATTTATGAGGCGCCAGCAGAACGCTATGTAAAACACAAAAGACGCCACTGGCAGCGACGGCAGAGGGGGCGGCCGGGCGGGGTGGGGTGGAGTGGGTTTGGGTGGGGGTTGGTGGCGCAGGAAGAGGGCGCGGGGGAGGCTGTCATATGTAGCAATACACTCGAAAATAGCATCGTATTTGTATTGAAATTTATTAGCACGGTCTAGGGTAGGTGGGTTGGGGGTAGGGGGGGGGGCGTGGAGCGACGCCGTTTGCTGAGCTAATGCATGCAAGATCCATGAACTGGTCCCAATATTTGTCTTCTACAAAATTTCGGCATGTATATAGTTCGCACACACACAGACACATGCATACACGCACTCACATGTTTATAAAATTATATATATATATATATATATATATATATATAATTTATGCGATTTGTTGATGCGTTCATTTAGGTTAAAGTTGTATGTATATATACATATATATATTTATTTATCTGTGAGATAGAGATATATAGGCCTATTGATCTTTCCATCCATCTCTAAAAATTAAGAAGAATGAATTAGGAGAGCGAGAAATGACGTTCGAGGCGTGAGGAATTTAGAGGATCAGGAACAAGTGGAAAGAAGAAGAAGAAGAGGAAGAAGAAGAAGAAGAAGAAGAAGAAGAAGAAGAAGAAGAAGAAGAAGAAGAAGAAGAAGAAGAAGAAGAGTAAGATGTAAAACAAGAGAAGCAAGAACAGGAACGAGAATGAGATCAAGAAGAGAATGTGAAGTAGAAGATGAGGGAAGGAGGAGGGAAGGAGGAGGAGGAAAATAAGGAAGAGGAGTAAGACAAAGAATAAAACAAAAGAATGGAAATAAGTCATCGAAAATCGACACAGTGGCTCTTTCTTGTCGCCTATCATCTTCCTGCAGTCTTTTCTCTGTCTCCTCAACCTCTTCCTAAGCTTACGGTAATGGCAATCACTCTGACATGCATGCATGAAGAGCGCATGGATGCGGAATCACTTACCGCTACCCTACCAGATACCAGAGGTCGATTCAGCCTTCCTTTCAGCAGATGGCGTTGGTATGACGGATGGGTACCTTGCATGACAGTTAAATTCGACACCTTTAATAACATTAATTATTATAGTTATTATAATTCATTCGGGCTATGACTTGTAATCACATTGCACTAATTGTAAGTCAGTTCGAAATTAAACGAAGGTTTTTTAAAATTATTATTCCCTCCATTCATCTGTCTCCTCTTTCTTTTTTCATCCCCCTCCTTTTCCTATTTATCATCTTCCTCTTACTCCTCCTCCTACTCTTCTCTGCCCTCCTCCTAATATTTCTTTCTCTTCGTCCCTCTCAAGCTCTTACTCCTGCTCTTGTTTCACCTCCTTCTCGTTCTCTTCCTCCTCCTCCTCCTCCTCCTCCTCCTCCTCCTCCTCCTCCTCCTCCTCCTCCTCCTCCTCCTCCTCCTTTCCATCCTTCTCCTCTTCCTTCTCTTCATCTTCCTTCTCCTCTTTTTCCTCTTCCACTTCTTTCTCTTCCTTCTCCTCCTCTTCTCCATCCTCCTCCTCCTCTTCCTCCTCCTCTTCATCTTCCTCCTCCCCATCTTTCTCCTCCTCTTCTTTCTCCTCCTCCTTCTCCTCCTCCTACTTTACCTCCTACTTATCCTCCTCTTCCTTTAATTCCCCGATCGCGTGTAGCCGTATATGATTCCAACATCAACGTCCTCACGGAATAGATAGCCGCTCTGGCGTCCCGTATACCAATTGCGCAATCAGGCAATGGGGCTATTGAACAGCGCTAGAAAAAAGCGCTCCGGCTCAGCCGTAGCCGCCGCCCAGCGCTAATTTATAAGGCCTTCGCGTGAATTGGCGCCATTGAGAGTGGCGCTAATTGCACCCGGCCGTCTATACCCTACTATACCCTACTATATATCGTTTGTAGGGATCGCTGAAATGCATGTTGTGCGGTCCGTCAGTTAGTGATAGGTTAGTCGGGAACGGGAGTGGGGGGGGTCATGGGGGGGGGGGAACGCAATGTATCGACGAAGGTATCCCAAGGCGACCATTACTTAACACATTCGCTGCCGTAACAGGGTGAGATGTTAACAGCCCCGTGTGCCAATGTATATGTGAAATGAGGGTTAAAAAATTATTTATTTATTTATTATTTATTTATATTTATTTATTTATTAATTATTAGTTATTATTTATTATTCATTATTATTTATTTATTATTTATTTATTATTTATTTATTATTATTTATTATTTATTTATATATTATTTATTATTTATTTTTTTTATTTTTTTTATATTTTTTTTATATTTTATTTTATATTATTTATTATTCATTATTCATATTATAATTATTCTTAGCATCGTCTTCAGGTTTCGTTTATTATTATTCATTATTATTTATTATTATTTAGGCCTATTATTTATTTATTTATTATTATTTATTAGACCTAGACCAACAAGATCTTTCGAAAAATATAGTATTTCACCCAAAAAATATAGGTGTAGGCTAATATAGCATAAAACCTGAAAAATTCCATTACCATAAAACTTTTTTAGTCATACTCCACTCCAATTACGTTTCTAGTGTGCCAAAACAAACACAATTTGACGTCGCGGTGTGCCAGATAACCGTTGTATTGCGTCTACTGAAGTACGTATATATACGTACGTGGCACTTGCCGTGCGCTTAATGAAGTACGTATATATACGTACGTGGCAGCGAATGTGTTAAAGTTCCAGCACGAAATTCTGTCCTGGGAACAAAGTAATTTATTGGCATTACGATCGATTCGAACTCACGTGAACTCGCGAATGACCAGGTCAACGTGTGATATACAATGTATAATACATTATATATATATATATATATATATATCACGTTGAAAACAGAACAGCACATGCACATTATATATATATACAATGTGTATATACAATGTGTATATACAATGTGCATGTGTTATTTGCTCGCTGAACTAGTTTTGAGGGTTTTGAGCAATATGCTGCGCCCTCTAGGCACTTGGTACAATGGGCTCGCTGACCGTACACTACTTCTACTGAAATTTCGGCATATGAAGTTGAAAGATTCATGAATATCTTTTTATCCGTTCAACTTTATCTCATGAAATTTTGGAATCATATTCTTGGTCCAATTCTCTAAATATTTGGAAATATTTAGCATGATATGATTATAAGATAGTAGAGATATATGAATAACAGTTTGTCTGACTTTTTTAATCACGGTGTATAACTGTCCGGCGTTTCAACTCGGTGGTCATTCGAACCAGACCCAGACCCAGAGAGGATCAAATAATCATTAGCACTTTGATCATTATTTTAGAGCAATGGAAAAAATAATGATTCAACTATTGCGAAGGACGTGAGACCATCTTTCTTTTTCAGCGCCTTTCTATCTGCGTCCAACATGTATTAGCAGGGGGGGGGGGGATAATGTTGAGAGGTGAAATCAGGGATGGATGAGGGGTGACTTAATTTAAATTCACTACGGGAAAAAAACTAAACGAAATTTTAAAAAAAAAACAGTAAACGGAATTTTTCTGAGAAGAATAGAAAACAATGCCAAAGCAGAAAAACTGTTTTGACAACTATGAGAGTGATGAGTTTGATGACGACGATTATGATGATGATGATGACGATGGTCATTCTAACAACGACAATAATGACTACGATGATGATGACAACGGAAGATGTCGCTTGTTGTCGCTGTTGCTGTTGCTGCTACTGCTGTTGTTGTTGTTCACGTTGTTGTTGTTGTTTCGTTGTTGTTGGTAATCATAGGCGTAGGAGACGTGGGTCCAGAGGGGGCAAATCCCCCCCCCCCAAATTTTGGGCAAATCTGATTTTTCGAGCAAGCAGACCCGGAAAATGAAAAAAGTTTTTTAAAATTTTACTTTTTAAAATTTTTCCGGGTCTTCTTGCCCGAAAAATCAGACTTTCCTGAACAAAAAAGGTCGTCAGACCTTTCGAGCAAAAAGTAACGGAAAATTTCAGAAGATTTCGGCCGTATAACTAAAAAAGGTAGTCAGAATTTTCGGGCAAACGTAGCGGAAATTTTTTCTTAGGATTTCGGCCGGATGAAACAAATTTTTTCGGGCACAAGTCTCATTTTTGCCCCCCCCCCAACTCTGAAATGTCCCCTACGCCTATGTTGGTAATGATAATGAGGGACTAACACTCCGAAACAAGCCTCTAAAGGTTTAAATTGTCAGCTTTAACTTTGTTTAGTTTCATTACGATTTTAAATTCAATCAATAAATCACTGAATAATATCATAATTAATAATTCGTCATAATAATAATAATTAGATTCCGGATGACTTCAGTCTCCAATTTATAGATGTCGCTAGGTGCTTCGTTTTTAATAACAGTTTTATCTGTTGTCAACGATTCAAATGCGATGATAAAACCTGTACTCTCTGAGGAAATCCGCGCCTGCTCGGTGCCGTTTGATCTCCGTAATCGGTCATTAATCTTCAACGCTTAATCTGCTTTTTTAAATCGCATCGTGTCCAGCGCGACCTGTCATTAAGACATGATGAATATGATGATTTGTCATCATGATAATGATGGTGGTGATGGCTGTGATTGTGGTGTTCGACTCGTGGTGGTCGTGTTGGTGGTGGTGACTGTGGTGGTGGTTGTGGTGATGGTGGTGGTGGTGGCGGTGGTGGTGGTGATGGTGGTGGTTGTGGTGGTTGTGGTGGTAGTGGTGGTGTTGTTGGCGTTGGTGGTGGTGATGATGGTTGTGGTGGTGGTGGTGGTGGTAGTGGTGGTGGTGGTGGTAGTGGCTGTGGCAGCAGTGATGGTGACTGTGGTGGTGGTGGTGGTGGTGGTGGTGGTGGTGATGGTGGTGGTGGTGGTGGTGGTGGTGGTGGTGGTGGTGGTGGTGGTGGTGGTGGTGGTGGTGGTGGTGGTTGTGGTGGAGGCGGCGGCAGTGATGATGATCCCTTTTTCATGGTGCTTCCAAGATCTGTCGTTCATCTCTGCAGTCCGTCCTAAATGCTGCCAACGGATTAATAGCACGCCTATTCAATGCCACACTACTCTCAGATTCCGAACTTCATGTTTGAACAGCTGCATTGGCTTCCTGAGCCTTCCTCTCACAGCACGTATCAAATTCAAATCCTCATCTTTGTCTCTAAAGCGCAAAGGGGTCTTGCCCCGAAATATCTAGATGATGTGATACTCCGATCCCTTTCAGCCTCCTACCATCTAAGTTCCTCATACTATAATGCTCAATCCCGGTCCTTAGCTCAAATGGTCCATATCTTTGAAATAAGTTGTCTACATTTAGACTACTCCATCTCAAATTCTAGCTGGTAATCCATCGTCTTCTGTACTTTTCTCAAAGCCTGTCTATTCGTTCGTGGTCCTGTGCTCTGGGAGCACCTCTGAACGGTTCAACCGATAGAGGAGCTTTATAAATGCTTGAATACAATTCAATTCAATCTTAAGTAAGTAAGTAAGTAAGTATGTGCTTTATTGAACTGCCTGCAAACGCACTGCGGGAACATTATATGAGAACAGAACATATAGCATGTACATTCAGACAAAAATCGAAATATGCAATTTTCTATAATCACAGTATAGGCCTATAATACAACTAAAAACATAACATACATTTATGGAAACCTTCTTCCTCTTTTTTCCTGCAAACTCTTTTCCATTTCTTTTTAATTATTGTCATCTTATTTTTTATACATCTTCTTCTTCTGCAATAATATTTTCTTCGTCATGATCTTCTCTGCACTCTAACAACTACAAAACAAATTCGCAAGGTCACTTCTACATGTATATCTCCTTCTTTTATTAACGATCTATGCTTGTAATAATTATGTTCTTATTTGACCTATCACCCGACCTATTAGTCCTAAAACAGGTCAATCATGATGCCGTGTTTTCTTCACCGTCTGATATCCGTGTTCATCAATGGATCTCCTTTGTTCGCTTTGACTGCGAATCAATAAATCACCGTCATTGATCGATTTCTTGTAGACATTTATCGATCTTTTGCCGTTGGCCTGCAGACCGTGCGAGAGCAATTGGTGCCCAAGCTACATGGCGACCAGTGTAGCGCTATATAAACTGAGCGTCTATTGCCCGCTTTTTTTTCTAAGATCGATGTCCTTTCGTTTGTCCGTCCATCCGTGTGTGTGTGTTTGTGTGTGTGTGTGTGTGTGTTCATCTGCCTACGTGTCCACTCTTCGTGAGCTGTTCATACATCACTTCAATGACTCTTTTCCGTCTATGTCTCTCTCTGTCTGTGTATCTGTGTCTCTGTCCATATCTCTCTGTCTCTCTGTTTCTCTGTCTCTGTATTCCTCCTCTTTTTGTGCATCTCTCTCTTTCTCTCTCTCTCTCAATCTCTCTCTCTGTCTCTGTCTCTGTCTGTCTCATTCTTTCTCTCTCAATCTCTCTCTGTCTCTGTCTCTGTCTGTCTCATTCTTTCTCTCTCCCCCTCTCTCTCGCTCTTCTATAGATCTCTCTCCCTTTCCTCTTCTTCCCTTCTTTGGCACTCCCCCTCCCCAATAATTCATTCACAACTCCTCTCCCATCTCCTTCCGTCCTTCTTTCATCTCTCACTTTGTCCTACTTCCTCGGTCCTTCTATTTCTCTCTGTCAATCTCTCCCCTTTCTCCCTATTTATATTTCTTCCGCGTCCCATCTTTCTGTTCTCCCCTATCAATCTTTACACTCTCACAATTCATTTCTCCTATCCCCTCATCTCGCCTCTACCCTGCAGCACCATTCTCTCTTTTTTCTCCATCTTTCCTTTCATCCATCCATCCATCCAATCCATCCATCCATCCGTTCATCCATCCATTCATTCATCTATCCATCCATTCATCCATCCATCCAACCATTGATCCATCCATCCATCCATCTACATATATCCATCCATCCAATCTATCCATACATCTATCCATCTATTCATCCATCTGTCCATTCATTCATCTATCCATCCATCCATCTGTCCATTCATTCATCTATCCATCCATCCATCCAATCATCCTTACCAACCATCCATACATTTATCCATCCATCCACCCATCCACTTCTCCATTCCTGTCTCTCCTTTCCTTCGCTCCCGCCTTTATCCATTGATCCGTCTGTACCATGGCTACCTTCTTATGTCTTCCTCTATGAATATGCCTGCTATCCTTCATACAACCATTTTTTGTAAGCGAAACAGAAATACATGTACAGACAGACAGACAGACAGACAGACAGACACACAGACAGACAGACAGACAGACAGACGGACGGACAGACAGACAGGCCTAGAGCTATATAGAATTATAGATAGATACGCAGACAGATAAACAGCGAGAAGGAGGAATAGAGGGAGAAATGGAGAATCAGATAAAGAAAAGGACAGACAGTATGGCAGAAATGGGGAGGAAATCGGAAGAGCAAAAAAGAGAAAGAAAATAAATAAAAACAGTCGAAAAGAAATAGAAAGCAAGAGTGAGGAAGCAAGAGAAATACAGAGAGAGAAAGAGAGACAAAAAGAAAGAATGTGCATGTGTATAAGAGAGAGAAAAAGAGAGAGACAGACTGTTTGTTTGTCAGACAAACAAACAAACAGACAAAGACAGGGATATGGACAGGGCAGGGACAGGGACAGGGACAAGGACGGGGATAGGGATAGAAGCAGAGACAAAGACAGACAGTGACAGAGTGAAAGCAGGAGAGAGAGACCGACAGACAGCAGACAGAGAGTGCCAGAGAGAGAGAGAGAAAGAGAGACAGAGACAGAGACAGATATAGAGAGAGACAGAGACAGGACGAGACAGAGCGAAGGTAAAAGAGTGAGAGAGTGTGTGAGAGAGAAAGGGAGAGAACGAGAGACAGAAACAGAGACAGATATAGAGACAAAGACAGATATAGAGAGAAACAGAGAGACAGAGAGACAGAGAGAATGCAAAAGAGTGAGAGAGACAGACAGACAGAGATACAGAGAGAGAATGCAAAAGAGACAGAGACAGAGAGAAGGTGGAAAACAGCACCCAGCAGAATCAGTATAATACGGGGGTCATTGACATGCCCCGTCTGTTTGATCTGCGGGACACAATAACCGCTAAAGCGATTCCGACGCCGACGCAGCGGAAATAAGATTCCGGGTCTCGGGGTTTTTTCCTCCAACGAATCTGAATATGTGACTCGAATTCAGCAACTCGCATTCGGTCGGTCGCCTCGACTCCTGCCGCCAACTCGCAATCGCTTGTTATGACTCTTCCTATCGATCGCTAACCGATATATTAGCCCACCTCGAGCTGAGATTTTTACGGTTTTATCAAGTGACATTACACATTGCGCACGGCGGACTATTATAATGGCGATCGAATAAAGCCAATTATTTGATGACGCTCGTGTCATCATATTGATTGAGTCTGTACACAGGTCGTGTTGAACTTACATAGCACCTTGATTTTCAGAGTGCAAATCGAAGCGTATAAAATGTTCGCTGTATGAATTAATTGCTCGTCTGTGCTTTCGTCTGCTGCTCAACTCCCCCTCAGCCCCCCCCCCCACTGCTAGCACCACAGTGGTGCCGGTCCCAGGTCTGTGTAAACGAGGAGGGCGACAAGAGGCAGTTTTTTGTAGGGACGTTGTTGAACTGCAGCTATATGAGTTGCGACGTTCAAACTAGCTGGCTTTTGTGGGAGGGTAAGAGCGACTTAGGCTAATAATATTTCTTACATACTTTAGGAGTGCCGGTCCCAAGTCTGAGTAAAGGAGGAGGAAGCTAAGACACAGGACAGAAAATTGTCGACCTTAATCCGATTCGATGGTTTGGGAGTAGGAGAATTTGATGGATTGGGCAGGTGTGTTGATTTGATTAGGATCGAACGGGAGTTTTGTGTATGAGAATTGGGTGAATGTGGGTATGAGGATTAAATGGATTAAGGTAAGAGGCATCGATGCATTAACGTATCTATAGGAGTAATAGATAGATTAGGGTATAGGATACATGGATGGATCTGAGTAGGAGGATTCGAAATATTATGGTAGGAGGATTGGATGGATTAGGGTAGGAGGAATGGATAGCTTTGGTAATGGGTAATGGGAATGGATAGATTTGGATATAGATGATTGGATTAAAAAGAGCAGGGGACTGGACGGATAATAATAGGAGGAAGTTAATGGATCAGAGTAGGAAAATGGATGGATTAGAATAGGAGGCATTTAATGAATTAGGGTAGGAAATATGGGTGGATTAGGGTATGGGATAAATGGATGGATTAGAGTAGGCGGAATAAATGGATTAGAGTATGGGAAGAAGGCAGGGTAAGATTAGGATAGGATTTTATAACCGACACCATGATTTTGACCATTGATGCTGATCGTGTTTGGCTGTTGTTGCTGTCGGTACACGATGCTGCTGGTCGGTGTCGGTGGTGTTGGCTTCTTCGTGCTAGACAGAGTTGGATCGATAGAAGAAGCATTAGAGCTGCTCTAAATCTTTAATGAACAGACCTGTGAATTCAGAGAACTATTCGCAGAATGGACACTCAGACGACAAGGAGATATTATTATCTCATGAGATCTCTGCGGTTTCATTCGTTCATTCATTCATTCGTCCATCTGTTTATCCATACATCCATTTATTCATCTGTTTATCCATTTATTCATCTCTTCATCTATCCATCCATTTATTCATCTGTTTATCCGTCCATCCATTTATTCATCTGTTCGTTAATCCATTCATCCATTCATCTGTCCGTCCATTAACTAATTAGAATTTAGGATTACTTTATAGGATAAGACTAAATCAAGATTGACTTTGACTAAGACTGGATTAGAGCCGGATTAGATTACAATATGGATACGATACTTATTAGATTAGTTGCCCCTGCTTAAATTTTTACCGGCTACAATTTCGTTACCACGCGCAAACTGAAGGCTGTTACAGCCTGTGTGTGTAGGTGCGTGTGTGTGAGTGTGTGTGTAGGTGTGTGTGTGTGTGTATGTATGTGTGTGTGTTGGTGTGTGTGTGTGTGTGCGTGCGTGTGTGTGTGTGTGTGGGCAAGCGTGTGTGCGCATATACATGTATATTAACTTCATTTTTGTGTATCATGTTTCAGTTGGTCTCGGAATAATTATGAGCGTCTACTGGATCTGCATGGGCAATGAAACAATTCAGCCCGTTCTACAGCCTCTGGTAAGACTAAAATGAATTAATAAATGCAATAAAATATACATTATATGAAAGACAGTGATTAAGTGAATTGACAAATAAAAAATTATGCATATAATACATGTATGAAAGACAGAGATTAAAATCACATCTTGTCATAATATAAGTCAAATTATAGCCGAGTCGTATAATTATAGTGTCATTGAAAGTAGCACATTAAGTGCTATAAGAATAAACAAAGAATATATCTTTTTATATAATATTCTTTAATGTGTTTGTATGTGCACTTGTTATAGCGCCCCTTCAAGCTCTTCTACTCAGAGGCGCTCCCAATGCAGAGCGGACACAGCATCGGAGTTTCACGCCGAAGCGCTGAACAATTGCGAGTGAAGGACTTGCCCATGGTCCTTACGCGGCGAGGTGGATTCGAACCTCGAACCTTCCGGCTCCAAGGCAACGACACCACCACTACACCATCGCCTTTGTGTTTTATTGTTATGATTTTAAGATGCTTTGGTTCTTGTGGTCAATAAACCAATTGACTAAACTAATTTAAAAATTGATATGAATGGGAGGGAGTAATATTACTGTTACACCTGAGTTTTGGGCTTGATTGTCTTTTTCCAGGTGAACGGACCAACAGTTCCCAACCTCAAAATGACCTCTGACTTTGTTTCGGCGCCAGTTGTCTGTCACAAAATGCTGACGCCACCCAACTTCCTTCTGCCTACCGTAAGTAACCAATAGGTTAACCGTTAACGCAACAATGTGTGTTTCCTGTAGGCCCCTACGAGTTCCATACTCCAACACCACCGCGCTACACAAGACATTATAATTATTGCATTGGCACAGCAAAGACTGGATCATTTGGGTTACGCGCTTTACAGTCGTGTATTGGAGATAAAAGTTGGGCGCGGTGGTGTAGTGGCGAATTCGACGCTTTCAAGCCGGAATACTCCAGATTCGAATCCACCTCAAGCAGCCGCGTATAGCGACTTAATTGAGCAAGCCCTTCGCTCGCAATTGCTCGTAACTCCGATGCAGTGTCCGCGCTGTAGTCGGCAGCGC
>OX243827.1:12866909-12871909 GCA_945859605.1 Lumbricus rubellus | reverse complement strand
CGGCGTGAAACTCCGATGCAGTGTCCGCGCTGTATTCGGGAGCGCCTCTGAGTAGGGAGAGCTTGAAGGGGCGCTATAAGAAGTGCACATACAAACATTTTTTTCTGTGTTAGCACATCCAGTGATCCAATGCAGATACTATTTTCATTCTTTCGCTAAAAACCATTTCCATAAACCTGATTTAATCAATCATTATTTTATTGATCCAGAAAGTGCAGTGATTGCATACAACGATAATAATGTACAAATTGTACATGTATACTGGCATCACGGTATTTTTTCAAATTAAATTCAATCAATTTTTATTGAACCAAGAAGCAAACAAGATATAGCATCACATCAAAATAAACAGGGAATCTCGGTGCTAGGACTCTTTGTCCAGGAACATTTTATCCGGGGTGACATTTTGTCCGGGGGAACCTTTTGTCCGGAAACTTTTTGTCGGGGACATTTTGTCTAGGGGCATTTTGTCCGTCCACGGAAATCTCTTGGTTACAAAAGGAATCCAGAAGGGACTTCAGAGTCCCGCTGGTTAGGGCCACCTATATTCATTTTCTGATACTAGGCGTTTACATGTTGACTAAGCTTACAATAATTATAAGCGTGACGTTTAAAGAAATTTATATTCTCTAGATTCCATCATTATAAACCAAAACTTAATTAGGAAAACTAAACGTTCCAATTTTTAACATCACGATACAACATAATAATACAGATTTAAACTGCAAGGCAACGAACATGCCCACTTGACCTGCACCGCGCCCCACGCAATATTATTACAGCCATGCTTTTGTCATTATTGCATGTTGAAAACTGGTCGTTATGTCTGTAGGCTGATTCGTGTTTCTGTCTTTTATGGTTAATTTGGGACTCGTGTTGTTACATGTTTTCATGTCGAATGTTTTGCATTTGATACAACTAGGATTTTAATAGCATAGGATAAATTTTGTGATACCACGCACCAGTTATCATTCATAGGCCCGGTCACTAATGACTCGAAATGCATGGGAATGCGGACAGAAATCTGAGTGGGCTGGTGCTTTATTGCAAGGCTTGCATGTATTAAATGCCCATCTCCATATGATTTCTATACAGTCTCGTTTGACTATTCGTGCCGACAATAATCCCGGCAGGGCTTAAAGTGTGGCAGGACGGTCATGGACGGCGTCCTGGCACTTATTTTCAAATCTCTATGCCGTCCTGCCACTTATTTGGCCAGCACACCTGGAAATGTAAGGGGCGTCCTGGCACTTCTTTTGGAAAGGTAAGGGGCGTCCAGGCACTTCTTTTGGAAAGGTAAGGGGCGTCCAGGCACTTCTTTTGGAAAGGTAAGGGGCGTCCAGGCACTTCTTTTGGAAAGGTAAGGGGCGTCAAGGCACTTCTTTTTTAACACTTTTAGCACTGAATCCCGGTGATGTTTATTCTATCGACGGTTTGAATCTGACCTTACTGCATCAGGCCCCATCATCGATTTGTTGAAATCTGTCAATCGAACTACACTTTGTTTATTTGTCCCAAAACATCGAGAGCAGAAATTAGAGTTTGACCTGAAAATTGGCACACGATATTCGAGACCAAACGGAAGTCCAAGACCAAATGGAAGACCAAGACCAAACGGAAGACCAAGACCAAACGGAAGACCAAGACCAAACGGAAGACCAAGACCAAACGGAAGACCAAGACCAAACGGAAGACCAAGACCAAACGGATGACCATGAAGACTAAAGTAGCAGTCATAGTGATACTAGAGGTTGTATATAGTAGTAATACTAAAGGTATAGTATTGACTGTGCGATGATAGTTATTAGTCAGTGCTTAAAGTGTAGAAGAAGAAAAAGGGTTACGTTGAAGATATGTGTGCATGTATGTGCACTTGTTACAGCGCTCCTTCAAGAAGCTATTCAGAAGCACTCCCGACTACAGCGCGGACACTGACTCGGAGCTTCACGCCGAAGCGCTCGAGCAATTGCGAGCGAAGAACTTGCTCAATGTCCCTACGAGGCGGCTTGAGTTGGATTTGAACCTGCAACCCTCCGGCTGCAAGGCAACAAACTTATCCACTACACCACCGGAATTGGAAGAGACGGAGAAGGAGGATGGGGGATGGAATGGGAAAGAGGAGAGGAGGTGGAGAAGGAGGAGAGAGAGGGAGAGGGTATTGTGAGCATCGTCCAATTCCGGCTTCATCGGACCCTGAAATGCGCGAATATGGCAACAGATTTTATGGCCGAAATGGCCGGCCATTTGTCGACTCCCAATACGGTCGGTAGGCGGCGTCTGGCACAGCCCACCCCCTCACCCACAGATGGGGTGGGGTGAGGTGGGGGTGGGTGGCTGAGGGCCTTGGAATCCCCCGTAACAATGGGGCTGATCTGTCGAATGGCATTGTATGGCAAATGACATATGCGGCCATTCCGCGTATAATTAAAACCATACACAACAGACCAACACCGTTTCCCATCAGTTTTATTAGGATATCTAGCCTTCTATATTATATTTACATACATCCATATGTATATGCATTCATACGTATATCTGTATATAGTGTATATTTATAGTATTATCCGCTGGATCCTTGATCGTGTGGTCTTTGTAATGGATCATGAATATATATATTTATAATATTTATATATGTACTGTATATATTCTCGTGTGAGGTGAATAGCGGGATCATGAAATTGGAACATGAATACGTAACAATGCGGAATGATGTGGGAGATATTGATTTTAGAAGCACATAGATTAGAATATGACATAGATATACATTATGCATAGGCTATGCTGGGCGCATGTATATGATAGGCTATATTCGCAAAAGCATTCTTATAAATATAATAATGTGGCCTAGGCCCTATATTGTTTATATATGTAGGCTACAATGTACATGATCACAATATAGGTTCTATATATGAGGGAGGATATGAATACAGGTCTATATGAAGGCATTGCCGTGGCATTGTAAAATAGATATTTTGGTCGCTGTATCGCGTGCTATGCTCACATGTCCGCAAGATTAGAGCTCAAGTAATATTATACAAATGGTTTTCAGCTGCGCCGTGAACGTAATTTGAACGTATTACTATACATCCTGGATTTGATTGATTATCATGAGCTATAATAGTCACACAGATATAGATGTTCAAGAAAGGGAACCACCACCTTTGAAGGAAGAAATCAGGCGAGCTTTGTTAAAATCAACTACAAGAAAGGCACCAGGCCCAGATGCAATAGCCGCTGAACTGCTTAAGTACGGCGGGGAAATGACGCTGACCAAACTTCACGACATATGCACGGAGGTGTGGAGAAACGGGGAGTGGCCAGAGGAGTGGACACAGTCAACTTTCATCCCGCTTTTCAAGAAAGGTGACCCGCTTTATTGCGGAAACTACCGTACTATCGCGCTGGTCTCTCATGCAAGCAAGATCCTGTTACGTGTGATTCTAGAACGGATACAATCCAAACTTGAAAGCGAGATCGCCCAAGAACAAGCTGGTTTTAGACCTAGAAGAGGCACACGTGACCAAATCGCAAACCTCCGAATAATTCTCGAAAAAGCAAGGGAAAGGAACCAACCACTATATTTCTGCTTCATTGACTTCCCAAAAGCATTTGACATGATACAACATGACAAACTCTGGTTAACCATGTTAGAAATGGGTTTCCCGCCTCAAATAGTTCAGCTGCTGCAGAAACTTTATAAACAACAACGCGCAAATATTAGGACAGATGGACTCACGTCACCATGGTTCAGAGTTAAGAAAGGAGTGCGTCAAGGGTGTAACCTTTCACCGTGCCTTTTCAACATTTTAGCTGAACAAGTAATGAGAAAAGCCTTGGAAGGATTCACCGGTGGATTCAGAATCGGGGGTAAAACCATTAACAACCTAAGATACGCGGACGACATTGGGTTACTGACTACATCACCAGAGGAGCTACAAGAATTGGTGGACAGAATTGAGAGATCTGCAAACGAGTATAGCATGAAGATTAATGCTGCAAAGACAAAGGTCATGACAAATACGGACACGTTGTTGGATATAAGAGTAATCAATGGTAGATTAGAACAGCTATAGACTCCTTTGTCTATCTGGGAAGCAGAATAACGAAAGATGCAGACTGTAATGTAGAAGTAAAGTCAAGGTTAGCCATGGGTACATCAGTCATGATTAAGTTGACAAAGGTTTGGAAGAACAAGGCAATCAGCTCCAAGACAAAGATACGACTGATGAGGGCCTTAGTGTGGCCAGTGGCAACATACGGTTGTGAGACGTGGACTCTAAAGAAGGATCGAGGAGGAAAGACTTATACAGGCTTTCGAAAACAAATGCATCAGGAAACTACTACGTATTTCATGGACAGAAATGTTGACTAATGAACGAGTTTACAAATTAGCAGGGACAAAAAGCGAGTTATTAGGTCATGTCAAAACCCGGAAATTACGTTACTTCGGTCACATCCTGCGACAGCAGGACAATATTGAAAATAGTGTCATGACGGGATTAGTGCAGGGTGTTCGCGGTCGCGGTAGACCTAGAATATGCTGGCTTGATAACATCACGCTGTGGACCGGTTTATCAGGAGCGGCGCTATTGCGGACTGTAAAGGATAGATATTGCTGGAGTACTTTGGTCCACTCATGTAGCCAACCGTCGCGCAGCGACGTCGGCGTATTGACATGACATGACATAATAGTCAACCAGAGTGTGGACTAATTTGGTGTATACTCGTGTTGATCAGTTCACTTATCTATATCCATTCTGCTCTCAATCCATGATTCATGTCAATGAATATTGATCAGCCAATTTATCACGATCATTTATCTATCCTTTAATCCAATCTATCCTTTAATCAAATCTATTCTTTATTCCAATCTATCCTTTATTCCAATCTATATTCATAAACACAATTGATCGATAAATCCAACGTATCCTTTAATCCAATCTATCCTTTAACCCAATCTATTCTTTAACCCAATCTATCCTTTATTCCAATCTATATCC
>OX243827.1:12714409-12864409 GCA_945859605.1 Lumbricus rubellus | reverse complement strand
TCTTCTTCGTCTTCTTCTTTTTCTTCTTCTTCTTCTTCCTCTTCTCTTCCTTCTCCTTCTCCTTCTTCTTCTTTTCTTCTTCTCCTTCTCCTTCTCCTTCTCCTTCTCCTTCTCCTTCTCCTTCTCCTTCTCCTTCTCCTTCTCCTTCTCCTTCTCCTTCTCCTTCTCCTTCTCCTTCTCCTTCTCCTTCTCCTTCTCCTTCTCCTTCTCCTTCTCCTTCTCCTTCTCCTTCTCCTTCTCCTTCTCCTTCTCCTTCTCCTTCTCCTTCTCCTTCTCCTTCTCCTTCTCCTTCTCCTTCTCCTTCTCCTTCTCCTTCTCCTTCTCCTTCTCCTTCTCCTTCTCCTTCTCCTTCTCCTTCTCCTTCTCCTTCTCCTTCTCCTTCTCCTTCTCCTTCTCCTTCTCCTTCTCCTTCTCCTTCTCATTCTCATTCTCATTCTCATTCTCATTCTCATTCTCATTCTCATTCTCATTCTCATTCTCATTCTCATTCTCATTCTCATTCTCATTCTCATTCTCATTCTCATTCTCATTCTCATTCTCATTCTCATTCTCATTCTCATTCTCATTCTCATTCTCATTCTCATTCTCATTCTCATTCTCATTCTCATTCTCATTCTCATTCTCATTCTCATTCTCATTCTCATTCTCATTCTCATTCTCATTCTCATTCTCATTCTCATTCTCATTCTCATTCTCATTCTCATTCTCATTCTCATTCTCATTCTCATTCTCATTCTCATTCTCATTCTCATTCTCATTCTCATTCTCATTCTCATTCTCATTCTCATTCTCATTCTCATTCTCATTCTCATTCTCATTCTCATTCTCATTCTCATTCTCATTCTCATTCTCATTCTCATTCTCATTCTCATTCTCATTCTCATTCTCATTCTCATTCTCCTTCTCCTTCTCCTTTACTTCCTTCTTCTTCTCTTACTCCTATTCCTATTCCTTTTCTTCTCCTTCCTATCTTTCACCTTCTCCTCCTCCTTCTCCTCACAGGCTCACACTCCTTCTTCCCATCCAACTCAACTAATTCCTCTCCTCCTCATTCTTTACATGTATCTTTTTTTCTGTTCCTTTTTGCTTCTTCTATACCACGCATTTTCCGCATGCATACTTCCTCTCTTTCTCATCGTATTCCTATTCTTCTTTCATCTTCTGAAGTTCTGATCCTCTTCTTCCTCCTCCTCTTTTTCTCGGGGACACTAAACATGACGCGCAATCGACGATAATATCTCGAGGGCAACTGCATGGACGATTTTCACAAGAAAAACAAGGCGGACATCGACACGGAGAGAAAGGGATGGTCTGTTCCAAAGACAGTGTGATACAAACGCACCCAAGATAGAGAAGCACACAAAGAGACAGAGATACAGAGAGAGACAGACAGAGAGACAGACAGAGAGAGAGACAGACAGACAGAGAGACAGACAGACAAAGAAACAGACAAAGAGACAGACAGAGACAGACAGACAGAGAGACAGACAGACACAGATACAGGTAGAGAGAGGGAGAGGAAGGTATACACAGAGTGACAGAGATAAGCACGCGCAGCCAAGGGGACAGAAACACTGTAGCAGAGATACCGAACCAAATACATAGAGTGACTTTAGAAGCAGAGAAAGCCAAACGTACAAGGAGATGACAGACAGATAGAGAGATAGTTAGACGGAAACATAGAGGAATAGAGAAAGGCATAGAGACAGACAAGGCAGACATAAATCGTCCCCTTAGAATTATAATGCTCTATCATAGATTTTTGCGAAACCGAGAAAAACCACTTCAAAGTTTGGGCACTGTTTTAAGCCAAGAATTTTAAACTAGGTTCTTTTGAAGGATAATATCATCATTTCTAGGTTCCCGCTGGTGACTTAATTGCAAAAATAAGGTTTATTTTCATGAAAACAAGTGAAATAATATCTAAAATAGCAAAAAAGTGCAAAAATGCATGTTAGAGCAATTTAATTCCAAACGACGAAGTACATGTAGTTGTAATAATGCTCTAAGTTAAACATGCAGCATCGTTTATTTAATAACGTCCTGAGTATAATATTGCTCTACCATAGTTTTGTAACAGAGAACTTGGACGCTGTAGCCTGCCAACTTTTTATTTTACCATTCCGGGACAACCGTAACTAATTTGGTGCTATTCAGTAACGTTTTGCTGTAACATGACGAATCCAGACGCCAATGATAGAGCATTATAATACTAACAAAGTCTATTCAGTAATGTTTTGCTGTAACATGACGAATCCAGCCTTGTGATTGGATGCCAATGATAGAGAATTATAATACTAACAAAATCGATTCACTAACGTTTTTGCTGCAGCATGACGAATCCAGCCTTGTGATTGGATGCCAATGATAGAGCAATATAATACTAACAAAGTCTAGATTGGAAACAGGTTCTCATGATAGAGCATTTAAATACTGACTTATAACTAAGAAACGACCGCTTCGATCAGCTAGCTTCTTTGTCCAATGATAGAGCAAATGCTACACTGAAGAGATTGATACCAAACTCGATTTTTTCAAAAATTCATGATAGAAGGTGACGAAATGTATACATACATATAGACGCTCACGCAATTGGATAAACGAGATGTAGTAGTGGAACAGGCATGCAGACATAGAGACAGCTATAGGCATGCACATAATATTATTAGAACACAGAGGAGGCAAACGCAGAAGGACAAACGAACGGTATACGAGAGAAAGAGACGGTGAGAGAAACAGCTACGTCACATAAGAGAAAATACAGGAGGTTAACGCAAGAGGGTAAAGGAACTGTAAAGACAGAAAGAGACAGATATAGAAACAGGTATACGGCATGCACATAATTAGAATGTCACAGAGGAGGCAAACGCAATAGGACAAACGGAGGTTAAGAGATGAACACACAGAGAGACAGAGACAGAGACAGAGACATAGACAGAGACAGAGACAGAGGCAGAGGCAGAGGCAGAGGCAGATGCAGATGCAGATGCAGAGGCAGAGTCAGAGGCAGAGGCAGAGGCAGAGGCAGAGGCAGAGGCAGAGGCAGAGACAGAGACAGAGACAGATACAAAGAGAGACATAGAGAGCGAGAGCGAGACAGAGAGAGCTATGTCACGTAGGAGAACACAGAGGGGGGCACACGCAATAGGACAAACGAACTCTAAGAGAGGACCAGACAGAGATAGAGACAGATACGGCAACTATTAGAGCAGATATGGAGGCAAACGCAGTAGGACAAACGAACTGTAAGAGAGGAACAGACGAAGATTCAGATAGAGAAAGATTAACGTGCCATTTCGCTCCCGAGCTCCCAGTTCTATCAGGCCAGCCCAATTTTGTAAGCACCATCGCTTCCCGACGCTATTTATCTCTATTGGCAGTCGCTTTTCCCCTATCCGACAATCTCTCTCTCCTTCCTCTTTCCCCCTTCCCTTCCCGCTCCGTCTCCTCCTCCCCCACCTAACCCGTTCAGCCTCCGCCTCTCTTTCTGCCCTTCCGATATACATCTATATTTATCTCTTTACTTCCTATATACTCCTTCTCATTATTCTGTCTTATTTTCGCTGTTTCTCTCTCTCGCTGTCGCCTCCAGTTTCTTCTGCTATCCATGAAGAATACAGACAGACAGACAGACAGACAGACAGACAGACAGACAGACAGACAGACGGACGGACGGACGGACGGACGGACGGACGGACGGACGGACGGACGGACGGACGCACGCACGGACGGACGGACGGACGGACGGACAGACAGACAGACAGACAGACAGACAGACAGACAGACGGACGGACGGACGGACGGACGGACGGATAGACAGACAGACAGACAGACATACAGACAGACAGACAGACAGACAGACGGACGGACGGACGGACGGACGGACGGATAGACAGACAGACAGACAGACAGGCAGACGGACGGACGGAACAGAAATACTCCGTCTGGGGAACCATGCAGACAGAAAGACAGACAAAACCGACAGACAAAGTTCTTTTTGTCTTCTTCTTCTTTTTCTTCTTACATACAGACAGACATAATAGATAAATGTTTGCAACTCTGAAATCTGAAAGCGTCTCGACTGTCTGTCTGTATGTATGTCTGTCTGTCTGACTGTCTGTATGTCTGTATGTCTGTGCATTTGTGCATGCTTGATGTGTACGTCCCAGTATGTTCAGCGTATGTCTACGTACGTGTTCCCTTGTCTATCTATCTGTCTTTCTGTCTGTCTGTCTGTCTGTCTGTCTGTCTGTCTGTCTTTCTGTCTGTACGCATCTACATGTATATCTGACTGACTGATTGGCCCTGCAGTCACTGTCTATATCTTTAATCAATCACACAACCGTGCTAACGGTGTTGACATTGGTGATGTTCGAAGCAGGATTAGTGCTAAGAACAAAATATATTAAAGGAATTTCATTGTTTGTGCAATGACGATTTGTTCAATTCACAAGCTTTGTTGAACACCAAAAATACAAGTATGCATGTGCACTTGTTATGGCGCCCCTTCAAGATGACTACTCAGAAGCGCTCCCGACTGTAGCGCGGACACTGAATCGGAGTTTCACGCCGAAGCGCATGAGCAATTGCAATTGAAGGACTTGCTCATGGAGCGGGAGGTTGCGGGTTCGACTCCGGGTAACGACCTTGGGCAAGTTGTTTACGCACACGTGCCTCTGTCGCCACTCGCCAAGCAGTATAATTTGGTACCGGCGTAAGCTGGGAAGTAAACGGCAAGTCCTGCGATACACTGGCCTCTTATCCAGGACCTTGGGGTTCGTCCATTGCCGGCTCAAGGCCATTGAAAAGGAGATGAGCGCATCCGTATGTTCCACATGGAACTGGATGGACTTTACTTTTCCCATAGAGACATAGGAGCTGTGACCTTTCTTCCGAATAAATTTCATTAGCGGGTCATCAAGCCATTGTAATCGCGTGGCGACTGACAATATGACTGAATTATAGAATTATAGAAGACGTCTTAGTAATATCATTCTTACATGCTTGCAAGATTATCTTGTGACTTTTTATAAGCTAAATTAACAGATGAATATAACACTTTCATATATCTTGTTTTCTTCGTTTGTAGTCTCTTGCGAATAATCATGTCCTCGGAACCCTACGGGGAGTCATTTATTATGTATATGCATCTGCTTTTCCGTATTTTGTTGCGCCTTTTGATGACACCTTGAAAGTGAGTTGTGAGCATGGATGGCCAAATAATCTCAAGACATTTGCATAACTGTCATAAAAATTTGCAAATGAAATGAGTTATAACTGTATCTCTGGGGCGCCCCCTACCCCGAAATTTAACATTTGTTGTATCAACTTTCGGTTTTTAGCAGATTTCTTCGCACTGTATAAAGTAGGCCAACTAAAGCACAGGGCTAAGTTGCATAAACAGAATCTGGGAATAACGTATACGAGAGCTCTAGAAAAATTCCCATGTTCTTAATCCCTGCTTGGCATTTTCAAAGCTCTTGCTAAAATATTTAATGACTCCTAGCGTGTATGCCACTCCTGCCAGAATATCCGTGGGCGCATAATAAATTATGGCTAGACTCGCTGTATAGGCCTATACGAAGGCGATTCATCATTAGTGTCTGCGATTCACAGACATTTCTTTTAGTATATTGAATACAAACCGGTCAAAACCGGATTTAGGTGTCGCCTGTGTGTGACTATTTTCTCATCAGACTTCTATTGTTCCTTTTGTTTTTCAGGACTACAAGTGACTATTTTCTCATCAGACTTCTATTGTTCCTTTTGTTTTTCAGGACTACAAGTGACTATTTTCTCATCAGACTTCTATTGTTCCTTTTGTTTTCAGGACTCCAAGTCGAACGCCACGAATTTAAACCTCATCCAATCGAAGCAAGGTAAGACGCGTCTCACCACTGTCTCATGCAATATTATACCAAGGCGCTTTAGAAGCTGCCAGATCGGGACTACTTCTAAAGCGCCTTGGTAGTATTCGTCTCGACAAAATATTGTGTCTGTACAGTGTATAGACCTACTGAAAGCGGATTTTACAGTAAATTTTGGTTATGGAATATGGATGGATGGATGGATGGATGGATGGATGAAAATTGGATGAATGGATGGATGGATAGATGGATGGATGGATGAAAATTGAATGAATGGATGGATGGTTGGATGGATAAATGGAAATTGAATGAATGGATAGATGAACAGATGGATAGATGGATGGATGGATGGATGGATGGACGGATGGATGAACGGACGGACGGATGGACGGATGGATGGACGGGCGGACAATAATTAACTATTGAGTAGTGTATACGTGCTGGTGTCTAAATGCGCGAAGCATGAGGCGAAGGCGAGTGTAAACCAAACCATAATCTGCAGGTGAGAAAACTGATGAAACTGGTCCTTGTGACTGAAGTATTTTTTAATCGTTATAATATCACTGTTTATGTCTGTGCTTTTGCCGAGTGGTAATAGCGGTCGCCATGAATCATGCATGTAGAGTGTATGGTTTTGAGTCGCCCCCGTGAGTGTTACTGTATGTGAAATTGAAGTTTGAACTTGCGTATACCTTATTGACCTGCAAGTTCACTCAAGCTGACTTTTGTCGTTCACTCTCAACATGTTTAATAATAAACATGACTTTGTGTTGGTAGGACTTCTTTTAAGGAATTTTTAGAACTGCATGATCTCTTCTTTCATTTCCCATTCTCCAAGGTAAATTTACTAAACACATTATGCGATTTAAAGTAAAGCAAATTGCCCATAATGGGGAACCCCAAAAATCTAACTTGACCTTACTACAATTTACACTACCTTAACTTTTTTCCTAATCCGTTAAAATAATCGATCATGAAAACCCACAACAGACGCATAAATACTCTCCTATAATATACATGGGCGCCGACTCTGCGAGGCCCGTGAGTGCTCAGCACCACCAGAAATTGGCCATGCGAGGCCCGCCTATGCATGGGCACCACCAGAAATCAGCCAGCAAGATATGCTTTTTAGGAGATTATTTCTCTGTTGGCATTGCTTATCTATAAAAATCATTCCGTCTTTTATAAATTGTAAACCTCAGCTCGTCTAAGCTACCTCACTATTAGGCCTACTCCAGTTTTACCCCATGCTAGGTCTGAACTCCATTGGTCTTCAGCCGATCAGCGAATACGATGAAAGACCGAAATCCTGCTTATTCGATCCGTCATTTTTTTAATTGCGAACGAAGACGACGATTTTAATTAGGCCTACATTGGTTCCTTTTATTGTACATGCTCAATTATAGCCTCAATAATGTTCCTCACTGCGCGAGAGTCACCTCCCAGCATCACAAAAGCGGGATATTGTTTTGTCTGCGTTAACAAATCAGCCATGACTAAATTGTCGAAACTATTTGAAAGACTATATGAAAAACTATTTCCACAGTGTTAATATTGGCTCACTAAATAGTGGCTCATGTAGACAGTATTGTTTGATTTATTGTCTAAATTTGAGTCTGTAACAGTTGGTCTAATTATATTAGGGGAGAGTGCATGCTCCAAGATGCCCATGCTAACGAAGATTGTGATTCTGTGTGGATTCCAAGAGAAGTACATGTTGATCCAAAGAGTGATCTTTTTTTGAACAATTGGGAAGAACATTTATTGAAGTATTAAATCATGTTCAGCAATGAAAATAATCAGATATTTTGATGAGGTAACAACTTAAAATATCACTATTTCAGTTTGGATTTTTGTAAACAAAGACAAGGATGTTTTTCAAGTATTAAACTACGACTACGATGATCAATTTCGTCAAAATGACAGTTTAGTATGCTACCATCGCAGTGTGGCCCTAACAAAATTCGAAAATTGGAGTAGCATATCCCTTCGCCCAAACCCCTTCCTCTGCTCGGCACTGAGCAACTCGGCGATCGTCCTTGGGTCGCGAGTTTGTCCCCTTAAACCAGGACCAAGTCTCTGCCTCTATATGAACAGAGGCAATTTCAATAACTATCCTATGATCCTATCAAAAAAGGGTCAAAAAATTTTTCCGCGCTCACGCGCGGTTTCTTTTCACATTCCTTTGGGCACCCCCACTCTTCGAATCAACTCAGCGCCTATGATAATATATATATAATATTATAATAATATAATACGAAGGTCGACCGGAGAATATTTCTCTTACGAAGAAGTATTATAGTACATCGATTACGTAAATGTATTTTTCTGATTTAAACCGACTTCTGTCAATGCCCGTAGTCTGCCTGGCATGCATCTGCCTCCACCGCTGCATCACTCGTCCTCTTTGTGGCGGATGAAAGCAACCAGGAACCTGCATCCGACCCATTCATTTCCCGGTCAGACATATCGCAGAGCCCGGTCGCGGGTCGATCGGTCGGTCAGTCGCGGTGGTAGGGGGCGGTAGAGAGGGGGGCGGCAGCGCTGGCCGACGTTCCCGGCGCTGCATCTTTTTTCGATAATCATATCAGTCGTCGTCGCCGCGTTTGCCGTTTCGATGGTCGGCGTAGATAGACGGAAAGTTGGGCGAAAGGTTGGTCCGCAGGGCGCGATTTCATCAGGCGGCCCTGTCTTTCTTCACGGACTGACCGCGGCGTCGGCGGCGCCGGCGCCGGGGAGAGGGGCTCCTGGGGCCCTCGATTTGCCGTCGGCATACGCAGATCTCCATAGGGTCCCTCGGGGAGTTGGTTAAGTGCCGCAGTGGCCCACACCGTCCGCCTCCCTCCCTCTCTCCCCTCTCTCTCCCGGTCGGGACAGCAGACGCTATCGCACGAATTTCATATTCTATTGCCGCCGTTTCGTCCCCTGTGCGTTCGCGCCCCTCGTGCTTTCTGCATGGGGTGGGCCACCCCCACCCACACCCCACCCACACCCCAACCCACCCCACGCTGCCCAATAAAAACGCCGCCTCCCCAATCTGCGGTTGATTGAACGTCTTATCTCCAATTCCGATTATCTTCGTACTAGAAGACGATGGCATCCGTTCGTCCGCCCTCCATGTCCCGCAAGTCCCACGGACTCTTGCCAGGCAGGCAGGCGGCGGCGGCGATGCTGACGGCCTCAGCGGTGGCGGCGGCGTCGGCCGCGGCCGGCACGGTTCGTCTGGGAGTCTTCTGGAGCGGGCATCGACGCCGTAATGACAGCAATTTGCCGGCAGGTCCGAGGAGCCGGACAATACATTATTTAACGCAACGCAACGAAGGAGGCATGCGCAGAGGGAGGAAGGAAGGGAGGGAGGGAGGAGGGAGTAAGGATAGTCAGTGGATGGGGATAGGGGGGACCGTCTCAAAACGTCCATGTTACAGCGCGCATGCAAGGCTGCGTGGATGGAGATCCGACGGATTGGTCTGAAGTCTGAACGATTATTTCGTCTGGCTTTGGTACTATTGTAAGCATCCGTGTGTCTGGCAATTACTGTGTATAGGCTACTTCATTGGGAGATGTTTGGCGTGCGCCCCTCTTCTCACTGGTCGGAACACCGTGACGCAATAAGGCTAACCACTGCAATAAGCGAATCGTCGGAATGAAGAGAAGAGAGACTGATGCAGCCTTTGAACAATTGAACATTGAACTTGCGTGTACATACGAACATGCAGCGCTCCAGACGATGCAAAGTGAACATACACGTGTTGGTTGTTGTTGTTTTTGTTGTTGTTGTTGTTGTTGTTGTTTTCGTTGTTGTTGTTGTTGTTGTTGTTGTTGTTGGTGGTGGTGGTGGTGGTGGTGGTGGTGGTGGTGGTGGTGGTGGTGGTGGTGGTGGTGGTGGTGGTGGTGGTGGTGGTGGAGGTGGCGGTGATGATGATGATGATGATGATGATGATGATGATGGTAGTGATGGTGGTGGTGATGTGTCAACTAGTTAGTGTCACATGGCTAAACACCTGTCACTGTCATTCAGGCGTGAACTTAGGCCCTGCAACTTGTTAGTGTCATTCCGTCACTCCGATATGAAGCAAAGACCTGTTCGTGTAATCAAGTAGGCTACAGCATGAATCCTTGTCATCAATCCAGCTTCCATTTAGGCAAAAATTCTTTTAATCCAGCTCCTATTTAAATAACAATTATTTTCGTCAATCCAGCTCCAATTTAAGCAAGAACATTTTCATCAATCAAGCTCCAATTTAAGCAAAAACCTTTTCATCAATCCAGTTTTCATTTAAGTAAAATTTATTTTGTATCAATCCGGCTTCTCTTTAGCGAGAATTCTTTTCATGAATCCAACTTGCGTATTTAGGACCGCCGTTTTATAGAACAACCACTTATTCGTAATATAATTGTTCTACCAGGGGGTTTGTCCTACCCAAGAGGAGAATTGTCCGGGGGGTTTTGTCCGTGGGGTTTTGTCCAGGGGGAAATGTCCGTGCCCCGATTTGGTCGGCATGCATTTTATAAAGCATATTCATTGTTACACCACTCGTAATCGCACAATGGGATAAACAATTATCATACATTGTGTCGAACATTGTTACTGAAGATAGAAGAAATAGTTAGCAACTAAACACCTTAATTAAATGAGAAATTTTGTTTAAAAACAAATCATCTACTACAGCTTCCTCACAATAATAATTACTTTCCGATCAACGAACCATGTGCAGTGAGTGGTATGCCTATCTCTCGATTACGTGAGCGAGGTAAAACAGGGGCCGATACAGAAATTTTCCAAGCGAAGGGGCCAAAAATGTTGCCTTGGGTCCGAAACAATTTTTTGCTCCTGGGCAGAAAATAATCTGACGACCTTTTTTAGTCATCGGATCAAAGCGAAAAGTCAGAAACAAACCAATTTCCCAATGAGGGGGCATGACCGGATTGTCTTCCCCCCTCTGAGGGGAAACTAGTACACATTTCTGCAAGCGCGGTCGTGTATGACTCACGAGGGATCAAACTTTATCGCTTTGCTGCCGATATTTATAAGCCATATCCACTTTATCAAAATTGAGAATACGAATGGAGATAACTAGACGCGGCTCCGCAACAGGGTCCCTCCATGGTATGAAATCACAGCGACCCCCTCCCTCTATAGGCTAGACCTCCTTTCTTAATAATGGCGATGACGATTTCGGTGATGAGAAAAGGTCGGCCATTGCTGAATATTTCAACAGCTGCGATAAATTAACGTTAACCACTTTTGTGCCGTTCGCGATGATCCTTCGATGGCACCAGAGATTAGGTGACGAGATTAACGACCACCCGACATTGACCCGACGTTGACATTAGCCCGACGTCTCCCCCAACGTCGGCCAACGTTGTCCCGACGTCTCCCCCAACGTCAGCCAACGTTGTCCTGTCGTCCCAACGTCGTCCCAACGTCGTCCAGACGTCGCCGTCACCGTCGGTCACTCGGTGCGTTTCTGATAGCCTTTTCAAGTCGCCCGTCTGTCCGTCTGTTCGTCCCTCCCGGTAAGAAGACGACAGCGGCGGCTCAGTGAGACTAAGACGGACGTCAATGCCCAATGCTGCAGTCTGCATGTTGCTGACCGTCGCTAGAATTCGTCATTGTGAGTTTTCTTTCTTTCGTCTTGTGTATTCGCGGGAAGAATGCGCGGTAGGTCTCTTGGGAATAGTAGCAGTAGCGGACAGACAAAAGATCGGTAGGAGGAGGAGGAGGACGAGGAGAAGGACAGTGATGTCACTTCACGGACGACCGAGTCAGGATCTTCTTCACAGGGGGTCACTCGACCCCACTTCTGAGCCTCTCTGCGATCGGCATCTGCTCACGAGTTCTTCTCGGTACACGACGTTCCGTCTTTGGCCGTCCTTCACAGGACTGTTGTCTGGCCATGTGCCCGGAAGGATGTACCTATGCCTCCTCCTCCTTGTCTTCAAATCTTTAACAGGTCCTTCACGCACAATAATATTTTCCTCTGCATGCACCACCGAGATGCTTCGCCGTATGGTCGTCTTAACTTCTGAACTTTTGAAGGGGGGAGGGCAATATTAAGTGCAGTTGAAGAGCGCAGTGACGCGAGAGAGGAAAACTCCGCCACTGGTTGCACTCTGCCAGTGCCAGTCCCAAGCTTGGACAAAGGAGGAGGGCGTCGCTAATGGTCTTTGTTACCACACAACGACGTTAAACTGCAACTACTCCTACTATACTTAAAGATTTAAAGACATCTCGAAGGCAATAAGTATACATCTTTCAAGGCAATGCAGGGCCAGACAACAGTGCCGTGAAGGAGACGTCGTGTGTACCGGGAAAAACTCTGCCAGTGCCAGTCCCAAGCCTGGATAAAGGAGGGGGGCGTCGCTAATGGTCTTTGTTACCACACAGTGACGTTAAACTGCAACTACTACTACTACTACTGACGCGAGATCGCTTCCCTCTACCCTCCCCATGGTCGACGCAACCTTCCAGTCGGTAGATGGCGCTGGTGAATGAGCAGCTGGACGTGATGGGCGCCTTGCATGACTGCCAGACAGTTGAATTCAATTCCTGTAATGGCTTGTTACCCATCCGTTCATACTGAAAAAATCAATCATAATTTGTGTTGTATCAGTTTGAAATTAAAAGATGTTATAATATTATTAATAGTAAAACATGATTATATAATTGCTATTATTAAAATAATTATGTATATATATACATATATATATATGCAACTGACATAAGAAGACGGAAAGGAAGAGGAGAAGAAGGACGAGGATGAGGAGGACAAGGACGACGAAGAGGAGTAGGAGGACGCGGAGGAGGAGGAGAAGGATGAGGCAGAGATTGATAGATTGTCAGACAGACATACAGCCAGGTTTCCTATCTCAGCTGTACTTGTTCGCGTTAAAACTAGAAAAAGAAATCGGAAAAATTTATTCTGTATGGATACAATTTACATTTATAAAACTGAAATAACATTTTCTGTGAGTGTATGTGATTTCATTTTAGGTCACTACCATATCTTCGTAGGTGATCTGAGTCCTGACGTAGAAACACATCATTTACAAGCAGCCTTCTCTCAGTTTGGCCAAACCTCGTAAGTTATATGTGACTCATATATATATATATATATATATATATATATATACATCGTATAATGTAGATATATATGTATATAAATATGTTCTTCACAGTTCTTGAATAGCCTACACTATTATTTTAATAAAACATTATGTAGTTAGATAGAAACATATTCTTGTGTTCATACTATGTATATATGACATATAATAATATATTATCATAGATAATTGTACACAAAGATATTAATATTATCACTACACACATATACATGTATATACACATGTAGGCCTACATTCTTGTTCAAATATATCGTTATGCTTCTGCGACCTCCGTATATGCTTTTTTTGTTTACCATTTTCCTTTTGTATTTTTCCTCCTGCTTCCGTTCAAGGTTTTTTCTCTTGTTCTTCTGATTTTACTGTTATTATTCTTCTCCTGTTTTTCTTTTGTCCGTTTCCCATCCATTTTCTCCCGTGGCAGCCGACAAACGTAGCTATCGACGTCGTCTCTAGCTTCCTCCTCCGTCCGTCCATTACGTCGGGGATTAGATCAAAGCCAGGGTATCCTCACCTTAGCCCCTCTCCCGTCCGTTCCCTGCCCTCGGCGCTAACCTCTCTTCTGCCTCCCGGTAATCCCTACAACGTCCCTGCACCGATCACTTCCACGGCGACTCACCGACGACGTCCGAAACAAATTACCTAAGAGTCGTTTCTTCCAGCTAATGTGCTTCTTCTCCCCTAGCGGCGACTACCTGAACTGTGTCTATTTACCGAATCGGTCTGCAGACGCTCAATTATCGAATCGTGCGCGTCCCATAGTCTTTCTGCTGCGCGTCTCTTAGTCTTTCTGCCGCGCGCCGCAGCCGCGCGGCAGTTCAAAGCCGGCGTTATGTCCGCTGCGTCCGTCCGTCCGCCGCTAGATCTACGAGACGCCGAAGAGGCAGTAAATACTTCACGAGATGCGTAGAAATTGAAAGCGCTGATGCACGCGCTGTGAATTGGGTCGGCTTCCTCTTTTCTCTGAAGTTCGAAATGAGGTCGATTTGCATAAGGTTAGTTGGGTGGTGGGGGGTGGTGGTCAACTCCCGACCGTCTGCTCTGTTATAAAGTCTTATTCCCACACCGACCGTATAGCGGTACTTTGCGGTCAATAAAAACAGCGCTCACTTCTTTCAACTAATGCTATCGCAACCACTTGTAAGACCCGTTTTAATAGCAGCTGTGTTAATCATCGACTGTGTGCTGTGTGCACTCTATCTCTCTTTCTCTTGTACTGTATTGTGCTGCATACGAAATTTGCAAGGAGCCTCTTACAGTACGACCTATTCAGATTTCAGAGGCGCAATCAACGTGACAGCTCGGAGTCGAATAAAAAGTTCTTCCGTTATAGCGGGTAGACCGTAGATGAGGGACATACCCAAGTCGAAGATTTAGTTGTTAAGATGGGGAAAAGTCGTAACAAGAAAACGGACTCGAAACGGCAAAGGCTGAAGCAGTTCTTTCCTCATGATGAACAGAGATAATTATCAAGACGGTCTAGAGTGCGGAACAGGGACGTAACTAGGAGTTTTCGATTGGGGGGGGGGAGGTGGGGGCTTAAGCCTTGAGCATGACGAGTGCTGTAGCATATTAAATTTAGCCGTAAGCATACAGTGGCTTGACTTATTTTGGGGGCTTCAGCTTCGTTTGGGGGCTTAAGTCCCCCAAGCCCAACGCTAGTTACGTCACTGGTGCGGAAAGGACGAATCAAGTGAGGCGAGCTTACATGTATACTCATGAGATCACAAAGTGTGGGGCGCGGTGGTGCAGTGGGTATTTTCGTTGCCTTGCAACCGGTGGGTTGCAGGTTCGAATCCACCCCATGTCGCCTCGTAGGGACATTGGACAAGTCCTTAACTCGCAATTGTGTGTCAGCGTGAAACTGGATCCGATCCAGTGTCCGCGCTGTAGTCTGGAGCGCTTCTGAGTAGGACTCTTAAAGGGGCGCTATAAAACTACACATACAAACACATACAAACAAAGATTTTTAAGAGCCCATTCTTGCTGTATTATGCAGTTTTCTCTTCTTAGTGTCGTCCTCCGTTCTTCCTATGTATACCGCCATTTCTGCTTTCCCTTTCCTTCCTATGCCCTTATCATATACTTATAACCTCATTTCGTCACGCGTTATAAATCACGAAGGATAGCCTTGGTGATTTTTTTAGTAAATTTAATGTGCGCTGTTAATCACGTTTCCTTTAGTTCGCAAAAATAATGGATGTACATATTATAGAATTGATAAAAAAGCATTCTTAAATTAAGCAATTTTTTACCGTAAACTGTTGTTCCATGCATCCAATATGCCCGTCCGTCCGTCCGTATGTATCTCCTCCCACAATTCCACCTTCCTTTTTTCACAACTCCCTCTTTTTACGAGTCGCCATACCTTGCCTCTCATGGGTCTTCCTTCTTCTCCCCCTCTGCAGCCCACACTTCTTGCCTTGCCTTCCCAGATCTCGACATGTCTACATCCCCCATTTCATATTCATTCCTCCCTTACCTCCCGTCACCCATTTTCCTCTCTCCCCTATCCATCTCCATCTCTCACTACCATCTCCATCATGCTCTCTTCTCCCTCACCACCCGCTCCTCCCTTCCTTGTATACCAACCTCGTCGTTCGACCCCTAGTGGATTCCCCTCCACCTTTGGTTTACGTGCACTCACTGCAGATCCTCTTCGTATCTTCCCTATAATTATATATATATATACTTATATATATATATATACATGTATATATATACACACCTTCCCTTCTCCCTATCCTCCTTTCTCCTCCTTCTCCACCTACTCCCTCCTCTTCCTCCTCTTCCTACTTCTCCCTCTTCCTCCTCCTTCCCCTTCCTCCTCCTCCACCTCCACCTCCTTTCTTCTCCTCCTATTCCTCCTACTCTTCCTCCTCCTTCTTTTCCTCCTCCACCTCCTTCTTCCTATCTCCTCTTTCTCCTCTTCCTCTTACTCCTCCCTCTTCCTCCTCCTCTCTCTTCCTCCTCCTTCTCCCTCATCCTTCCTCTTCCTCCTACTCCTACTTCTTCCTACTCCTCCCTCTTCCTCCTACTTCTCCCTCTTCCTCCTCCTCCTGTGAGTTCTAAATGCATGCCTTGTAATATAATGAAAGCAGGCGCAAGTAATTCACGACTGGCGCCATTAACCGTTTTTTGTCGCCACGAATTATTGATGACTCGAGATGACAACTCGTCGCATGGTTAAGTTGTCAGTTATGATAGATCAGCCACACTTTCATGAATATAATACACTTTAGTATAAATTATATATATAGCCTACAGGCTACACACACGCATATATATTTATTATTTATATGTATGTATAATTGTACAATGTACATATGTATAATTGTAGGCCCTATATCTAAAAATAGCGTCTATAATAATTATGGACATTTTATAAAAGGACATCAATTGTCATTTCGCATGCCTCCTACAATGTTTACATATTTATAATTATTTGCATCATCAGCGTAAATGCACGTGGAATGACGTTATCGATACTATGTATAATGTAACTTAAATTATATTTTGGATGCATGCTTCTTATAGAGGCAGTCTTGAAACGTTTGAGGGTATCGAATTAATGACTGCGACCGTATTGCAATGTAAAATGATACATGTTTTGTTTGCATATAATATGCATGCATATGCACACAAAGCACACACGTTTATTTACGTTTTCATATGTAGAGACACAGGCATGATATACATGTATAGAACGATTGTCCAATTTTCAACGATACTGCTATAGGCTATAATACCGTATCTGCTTCGAAAAGGTGCTATGTAATGTTCAGACACACATATGCATTTGCATGTGTGCACTGTGGCTGTATAGTGTATATAGGCATATGCAATCGCATAGCTGACAATGCTCTCTGCTGACAAAGAACTCTGCCCGGTTTTTACCCATAGGTATAATGCAGATATATTATATCTTCACAATGACGCGGTGCCGCTCTCAAATGTAAACCATAAATCTTATGTATTGCATAAAGGCAGAGGTTCATATAATACGTAATGAATAGGTGAAATGTTTCAATGCAGACAGTGTCTGGTGGGTGTCAATAAAAGTGTGTCCGAGAGGGATACTTTATAGCAGGGACACGACCCTCATTTATATGCGGACACAAAGGATATCATATGACGATATATCTATAGACGCGTGGAGATATGGAGCAGATGAAACGCTTATAATAATACCGTGTCCGCAGATCTTTCTTCGTTATTTTCATAGGTCTATACATAATCTAAATCGCTTTCGCAATAATGTTGTCGTCCTCGAAATATTTCGCAATTGTCACTGGCTAGCAAATCGCGGTTGTTTTGATCACGATGTGTTGACGTCATTTCCGCCATTTTGGCATGGCAACCGGCGTTTAAACTTAAATATTTGGGATCTTTGGTGTCAAAAGTTAGGCGACGGGAGCCGAGTTCACGAAGGTCGTAGACAGGATTATGTTTCGGGGATGCTATTTGCTATGTGTGCACCAACTGCATAATTATGTCACATTAGCGTTTGACAAAAAAGATTACCTGTTATCAGGGGCGGATACAGAAATTTTCGAAAGGGGGAGGGGAAACATTTTGGGAAATTTGTTGTGATTATTCGAATGAAAAATTGATGACTTTTTTAAAGTCATTTAGCTGAAATGTCTGGAAAATATACCATTTGAACCTACTGTTGAAGGCTTGTTGAAACCTAATGGGGAAGCCACGTTCTACATGTATGGGCGTTTCTCAAAGAGGGGTCATAGCCGGATTTCCCCCCCCTCGGATCCGCTTCTGCCTGTTATAATCTGACTCTTTTATCTTAATCATTTTGTTCTTTAATAACCATAGTCTATAGTTTGTAGCGTACCTTAGTACCTTACTGCGCCCGGTGTGGTTGTACCTATGCCTTCTGGGTATCCTAGACAACGCGGCACAATGCACCGGTGGGTCGTCGTTCACCTGCCCATCAATTATTTTCGAGAGTAATTTTCGCCTTCTTCCCTCGAGACTCGATGAACGGAGGAAGAGCGCATGACTGGAATCGTAGAGTGGAGGAAGAGAACAGTTTCATCCTCATTCTCCTCCTCCCTCGAATCCTCCTCCAACCTCCAAGCCACTTTTTTCTCTCTCCAAATTTTCTTTTCCCTCCAGTCCTCCTCCTCCACCCAATCCGCCTCCCTCCAATCCTTCCCATGATCCCATCCCTCCAAGCTTCTTCCTCTACCAAACCCTCCTCCATCCAGTTCTCCTCCTCCAGTCCTCTTCGCTCCGATCCTCCTTCTCCTTTTGTCCATCTTCCACCTTTCAATCCTCCGCCTCCTACCTCCAATCCTCTTCCACTTCCTCCCATTCTTCCTTCTCTCAATTTTTACTTTCTCCTCGTCATTCTCCTCATTCTCCTCATTCTCCTCATTCTCCTCATTCTTCCTCTTCTCCTATACTTCCTCTTCTTCTTCTCATCTTCTTCTCTCTCGTCTTCCTTTCTTGTCTTCCTTCTTCTCTCCATTTTCTCCTTCCCCTCATGATTCTTCTCCTCCTCCTACTCCATCTCCTCCTCCTCCTCTTCTCCATCTCCTCCTCCTCCTCTTCTCCATCTCCTCCTCCTCTTCTTCTTCTCCTCCTCCTCCTTTTCCTCGTCTTCCTCGTCATCCTCTTCCTCCTCGTCCTCCTCAGCTTTCGTCTTTCTCCACACGATCCTTCTTCTATACTTCCTCTTCTCCAATCCTGCTTTCGCTCGCTGTTCATTTCTCGGCGTTACCATAATCATTTCCATCGTTCCACCGTCCATCTATCTTTCTCTTCTTCCCTCTCCTTTTCGTTACCAACCCCCCGCCCCCCAATTCATCCGTCTCCAGGGCTATTTATAAGGAATTTTTAGAACTGCACAACTCCTTTCCCATCATCAATGGTAAATTACTTACTATCGGAGGACAATGACCTTTTTTGCTAGTTTTTACTGCACAAAAATGCTTCTACAACTGCATATTTTGTTTACAACTGCACGCTCGCTAAAAAAAAGCCCAGTCCGTCTTCACTTCAATATTCCCCCTTCTTCTGCTCATCATTCCCCTCCTCCACTGTTTTTCTGTGTCTTCTGTGCCATAATAATTTTCATATCCATCACACTCCACACTCTCCTGTCTACATTCTTCTCTGCCTTCTTCGCATTCCTCTCTGCAGTCGCATTCTCACCAGCAACCCTCGTGCACGCTTATTCCCGCAGCCTTCCTCCTCTGTCTCCCTCCCGGCTGACTTCTTTGCCCGCTTGCCCGATGCTATCTCCGTCAGATCTCTTGTGCCTATGCATGACCCTCCTTTGACCTGCTGCCTTTCTTCCCTGTCTTCCTGCCTGCATGACTGCCGGTAGTGCCATCATTGCTAGTTTTCTGCCCGCTTGCCAGCCTGCCCGTTTGCCTGCCCGTTTGCCTGCCTGCCTGCCTGCCTGCCTGCCTGCCTGCCTGCCTACCCGTTTGCCTGCCCTTTTGCCTGCCTGCCTGCCTGTCTTCGTGTCCGCTTGCCTGCCCGCCTGCTTGCCTGCCCGCCTGCCTGCCTGCCTGCCTGCCTGCCTGCCTGTCTTCGTGTCCGCTTACCTGACTGCCAGCTTGTCTGCCCGCCTGCCTGCCTGCCTGCCTGCCTGCCTGCCTGCTTGCCTGCCTGCCTGCCTGCCTGCTCGCCTGCTTGCAAGCTCTCTTGTCTGTCCGCTTCTCTATTAATAGAGTATAATGTATATACGCGCTCGCTTTCCGTCTTGTCCGCCTGCCTGCCCGCTCTCCCACCTACCTACCTGTCCGTTTGCATGCCTGCCCGCCTGCCGGGTTCTCAACTGTCCTAATGAATACATATGGAGACAATGGATATTCATTAAGCGGACAGAATGATCGAGATCGGTGTGTGTGGTGGGGGATGGCACGATTAGAAATATTGCCGACGATAAAAACAATTCCGCTCATTGCGGTTGATTATGCCACGCTACTGGCCGTTTAATGCATACGGAGGGTCGCGGGATACCAGCAGGCACTCAGCATAGACACGCGCATCGCATCAATATACATTATACGGTTTATATGCACGCTATAGACTTTCCTATATTATACCCGGCTTCCCCCCCCCCCATGGGAGGTGAGTTGGCAATTTGGCATGCATGGAGCCTCGCCAAGTTATACACCGTCTGTTACAGTAGGGCTGTACTGGTAAATTTTGATGCGCGTACATGCACACAGTCCGAAAAATAGACTTTTTGGAGTCGAAATTTTCTGGGGACCTTTTTTAGTCATCAAAATTTCTGACGATTTTTTTTATACTCTTGTGTACTGTAGGCTAACAGCCCTGAACATCTGACAAGTGGCCCCGGTTGGGCGAGATTGAACGGTTTTAATATTAAGATGCGTCTTCAGTTTAAAATTCCATATTATCGTTAGTGTCCATGCAGTTTGAATTGTCGAACCGGGACTCGAACCCTGCTCGGATGAATACCAGACTGAGTTCTAATTTGGCCATTGCGTCCATCAGCTCCTGCGGTCCTGCCATCAAATCTCGAATAATTATGTTGCTGAGAGTCATTTCGATTATAAGATTTTCTTTCATCATGACTGTTGTTCCAATAACCAAACGCTTTGTTTGTTTGTCTTTACCCAAAAGACTGTAAAAATAATTCAAAATTTCTTGTCTCACAGCCTACGTTGCTGAAAGTTATTTCGATTCCAAGATATTCTCTCATGGATCAAATGACTCTCGATTAAAAACTTCTATCGTTTTGTTTTTCTTTTCACTGTAGAGACTGCAAAATAATTCGCGATCAACAGACGCTCAAGTCGAAAGGATACGGTTTCGTCTCGTTCATCAATAAAGAAGTAAGCAATTAATTAATCAGGAAATTGGCCGCCAAGGTCTTTCAGCGAGACAGATAATTATGACCAAGGAGTAGACTACTGGACGAACGATTTGGGACTCGGAACATACTGACGATTGATTATTATTCAGTCTGTTTATTGTTTACACAGAAACATTTAATAATACGGACCTGTATTCATATAAAACATAGCCATGCGTACATTTATGGGAAGCAATAGTAGCGACAGCAATGGTAATTTGTAATAGTGATTATAGTAGGCCTAGTAGTAATAGCAGTAGTAGGAAAAGTAGTTGCATTAGGAGCAGAAGTACCGGTAGTAGCGTAGCAGTATGAGAAGTAGGCCTAGTATACAGTAAGTATAGTAGAAGAAGAAGAAAAAGAAGTAGTAACAGCATAGCAATTGTATTTGTTGATGGTGATGATTATGATTATTTTTAATTATTTTTTATTTTTCTCTCACTCTCCATTTCTATCTCTGTCACTCTACGGCTCTTTGATTTAAAAAGCTTGAAGGGGCGCTATAACAAGTGCACATACAAACAAGCAAACAAGTACAGATTGCTTTCTCGAGCCAACGTGACCAGTTTCCGAGTAAGAAATCCGACTAACTACTAAGTGCCAGTCTCAAGCCTGGATTAAGGAGGAGGGCGACGCTAATGACCATTGCTATGGCACATTGTCGTAAAGCTTCAACTATTATACTAGCGCACGGTAATAATAATATGTATTGTTGGCTGACCGGTGTTTCTGAGGTCCAACCAGGCATGACCTTATAACAGCGCATTGTCACGCGCTTCGACGATGTTAAAGCCGACCAGAGAGAATTTAGTACAGTCAGTGGCAAATAAACAGAGGCGCACACAAACATGCGAGGGTAGCGAGAGCCACACGCAAACTGGACACTATTTCCGGTTTATAATTGTAAATTTAATTTGGCCGCCGGCGCAGCGTCGCGGCGCCTAGCTCTGGAAACGTGACGGCGGCGCACAGCTCTTGCCCGACTCCCTTACTACCGCGATGATTAATATATGAGCGTTAATGCGGCGCTCGTTTCTGGAAGGGGAGGGAATTTGGGGGTGGGGGAGGGGTGTATGACCGGATGGGTGGATGAATGAATGGATAGGTCGATGACCTGATGGGTGGATAGTTGTGTGGGTTGATGGGTGTATGAGTTGGTTGTTATGTGGGCCATTCGTACTTGTATGTATGTTTGTATGTATGTATGTATGTATGTATGTATGTATGTATGTATGTATGTATGTATGTATGTATGTATGTATGTATGTATGTATGTATGTATGTATGTATGTATGTATGTATGTATGTATGCATGCATGCATGTATGTATGTATGTATGTATGTATGTATGTATGTATGTATGTATGTATGTATGTATGTATGCATGCATGTATGTATGTATGTATATATGCATGCATGAGTATGTGTATACGGTTGTTTGTAGGATGCCGAGACCGCAATCGTGTGTATGAACGGGCAATGGATAGGCAATCGGGCGATCCGCACAAACTGGGCAATTCGAAAGCCACCAAATGCAACGAACGTCAAAGATGGTAAGTCAGCCAACACGGACGAACTCAATCTCTTCCATTTCAAGACTATAAATTGATAATAAATTAATAATTAATAAATAATAATTATATAGATGTTGTCTCTGTTTCATTTTCATTCAGTCATTACAAAGATTTATATAGTACCTCTTCAAGGTTACCGATTGAAGGTGGGAAATATGCTGTAGAAAACGACTTCATTGATGCGCTGAATAATTAATCATAGCTAAGCGCTGAACGAGAAAAGTTGTCTCACCGTCGTCTCCTGACATTAATTTTGTGATAGCCGGTAGCCGACAAGATTGATTATTATTTTTGATATTTTTAATGTTATAATCATTATTATTATTATTATTATTATTATTATTATTATTATTATTATTATTATTATTATTATTATTATTATTATTATTATTATTATTATTATTATTATTATTATTACTACTAATATTCAATGATTTCGCGCTCTTGTGCAAAACCTGTTTTTTTTGTTAGAGCACGGTATAAATGACTAATTGTATTATATCGCAGTTGATTTTATAGGTGTACGCACCAGATAGATGTGCTGCATAAATCGGTATGTAGGCCTATGTATGTTTGGTTCATTTCAGCCATACAAAAGCCATTGACCTACGAGGAAGTATACAACCAATCGAGTCCCACCAACACAACTGTCTACTGCGGCGGAATACTCATCGGATTAACAGGTATGAAATTTTAAAAAGCAGTACATCGTCCAGTATGTGTGCATGTGTGTATTTTTGTTTGTATGTATGTATGTATGTATGTATGTATGTATGTATGTATGTATGTATGTATGTATGTATGTATGTATGTATGTATGTATGTATGTATGTATGTATGTATGTATGTATGTATGTATGTATGTATGTGTGTATGTATGTATGTATGTATGTATTTATGTATGTATGTATGTATGTATGTATGTATGTATGTATGTATGTATGTATGTATGTATGTATGTATGTATGTATGTATGTATGTATGTATGTATGTATGTATGTATGTATGTATGTATGTATGTATGTATGTATGTATGTATGTATGTATGTATGTATGTATGTATGTATGTATGTATGTATGTATGCATGTATGTATGTATGTATGTACGTATGTATGTAATATGTATGTATGTATGTATGCATGTCTGCATGTATGTATGTATGTATGTATACATGCACACAGAAGCGCACCTACACACCCACACACGCACGAACACATACACATACACACACACACAGTCACGCACAGACACACATAGCTTGTAATATAGGCACAAACTTTTCCAGAACTGGTCACATCTGCAGTCTGAATGGAGAAGAATAGAAGACTGCAGCAACAGCAGCAGCAATAACAACAGCAGCAGCAGCATGAGCCCTGCAGAGAGTGTAAGCCCATAAATAAGCATCTTACAATAGCCAGGCGTATACACCGCGGTCTTTGAATAGACATCGCCCTGCGAACAAAACCGAGTCCCCGCTTGGCGCCAAACGACAGTTGCCATTGAATTATTTATAGGAAGAACAGAGACCGGAAGCAGCGTGTCGGTCGCCATTTTGTCGGCGGACGGGGCAGCGTTTCCGGTTCATCTAAAGTCCCTAAATGTCCGATCGGTGTAGTACGTCGCCATCCGACGATAATCCCATTGTGTTTGAAAGGAATCCCGGATTATCGTCTGCTGTAAACGAGACACGTGACTGATATCCTTCCGCCGCCGCTTTGGTTTCTTCTTTTTCTTCCTGGGTCTTTTCTCTTTCTTTTTTATATTTTTAAAAATTTTTATTTTTGTTTTTTCATATTCTTTTTCATGTACGCTCTCTCTTTCTCTAACACTCTCTTTTTCTGTCTGTCTGTCTTTCTCTCTCTCTCTCTCTCTCTCTCTGTCTGTCTGTCTGTCTGTCTTTCTCTTTGTTTTTTTAAATATTCTTTTTCTTGTGCGTTCTCTCTTTCTCTAACATTCTCTCTCTCTCTCTCTCTCTCTCTCTCTCTCTCTCTCTCTCTCTCTCTCTCTCTCTCTCTCTCTGTCTGTCTGTCTGTCTGTCTTTCTCTTGTTGCATCTCTCTCTCTGTCGCTTTCTAGATCTCTATTTTCTCTCACTTTCTTTTGTTTTGATGGTTATTTTATCCATTTCTTTCTCTTTCTATTCCTATCGCTGAATCTAACTCTGTCTTTCCCATTTCTCTCACTCGCTCTCATTCCTCTCACTCTCTCCAATTTCTCTCACTCTCTCCAATTTCTCTCACTCTCTCCAATTTCTCTCACTCTCTCCAATTTCTCTCACTCTCTCCAATTTCTCTCCCACTCTCATTCATTCTATTTTCTCTTTTTCTCAATCTTTAGAAAGAACTAACTTATAGGCTCAATCTATTTTCTCAATCTAGCTCTTCCTCTCTCCAGTTTTCACTCTCTTTACTCCTTTCCTCACTCTATATTTCTCACTCTCCATTATTTTCTCTCACTCTCCATTTCTATCTCTGTCACTCTATGGCTCTCTGAATTCTCAAGGGGATTTGTGTTTTTTATGTTGACAGAGGAAATAATTCACAAGACCTTCAGTTCCTTTGGGTGCATTGAAGAAGTTCGAGTGTTCAAAGAGAAGGGTTATGCATTCATACGGTAAGTCATATCTTGTGCTTATTTAAATAATAACATAAATAAATTGTCATTCCTTTAGTAAGCTTATATCAGTGGACTATATTTTTTATGAGCGCTACGCTAAAATTTGAGTAGAAAATATGTTGTAATTAATTATAATTATTTACCCACCCTCATCGATGCAACTTCTATTGAAGCAAAAATTATTTTCATGTATATAGTCTACAACTTGTATTAAAGCAACAACATTTTCATCAATCCAACTTCGATTTAAGCAAAACATTTATTCGATCCGCTCCAAATTGTCCGCTCCGAAGTGTTCAGTTCAGAATTGTCCGGACTCTTTGCAGTACCCCGTATACGGTCTCCTCCTTTCCTTTCACCAAGAGGTCTCCCATGTGCTGAAATCCTGGTTGAGCTGTTGAATTTGCACTGAGAAGATAGTTATACAAAAGTGACAATCACAGTTTAAGCTGATTAATTATAGATTCAAAGACGACTACAGGCCTACCATTATAACAGCAATTTAGCATATAACATAATTATAGCACACGGAAAATTTTATGGGGTCCGGAGTGTAATAGTGCTGCGCAGGGACGTAACTAGCGTTGGGATTGGGGGGAGCTTAAGCCCCCCAAACGAAGTAGAAGTCCCCCCCCAAAAGTCAAGCCGTTGTATGCTTGTGGCTAATTATGCTACAGCACTCGTCATGCTCAAGGCTTAAGCTCCCCAGATGAAAATCTTACTATAGTTACGTCCCTGCCAGTGCTGCGGGTCTATTATATTATGTTAGAACAGTTAGATCCATGCATTTCAAGCTACCAGGTATACTCAACGACCCGCCCATCTCAGCCATCTTTCAAATTTCGTCCATGGTAGGCTATAGTGCGGACAGAACCGGTACAACAACACCTACTAAACCACTCAGCAAGACCACAAATCTTGCACCGGGAAATTTTCTGCACCAATGTTATTCGCGTTTTCTTGAATAATTTAGATATGCGGCCATGCGTCGCCGCCGCCTCCACGTTTGGTGATAATTCAAAGCACCTCCAGTATGCACTGCGAAGTCTCCTTTCTCCAATGATGATCATCTGCAAGTCTCCATTATATGTCTCCGTACAGCAATGTTGTCCCTTTAACTGTATACTAAGTAAGCTGGTGTCTTTTCTAGTGACGCTTTAGAAGTCTGGAGATTACGATTGTGCATACGACAACGAATAAGAGCTGAGTTAATTAAGCCTATACCGGTAATAATTACCCGCTTCAGCATACTGCCTCAATTGAAGTGTGGATCTAATAGATATTATGATCACTTAATAACTAACTCATTTCATTTGAAAGTCATTTGCTTTTCTGCTCTATATAGGCCTATATTGTGACGCAATGGACTCTGTCCCTAATTAATTAAACAGCAGTCATGCCCATCTGTTCCTCGACCATATTTGCAGCGTAGCTCGTGGCAAGCCATCTGACAGTAAAACTGAAATTTCTAGAATCTGAACGCAATAGTGACAATTCGTTGCCTTCTGGTATAGCCTAAAGTTAATTATCATGCCAAATATTTCTTTAAAATTCGTTCTCGAAGATGTGCCCCCCAACGAGCTTTAAAATTTGACAATTGTTAAAAAAACATAATTTTTTAAAATGTAGATTTTTAATGTTTCATTCAGTTGTAACGGTGTTTTAAATAAATAGAATGATTGTATTTGTAGGTCAACAATATTAAGCAGGAAACACTAAGTTAAACATTATTCAATAAAATTCCAGTAGTTCAAAACTATACCAATACATATTAATCACCAAAAAATATGTCAAAGCGCATTTTATGATTCTAAAGCTCCGATTGAAATTCTGCTTTGGAATATCAGACAGAAAGACAGAAAACCAGACTGACAGACAGATATACAGACAGACAGACAGATATTCAGACAGATAGGCAGGCAGGCAGGCAGGCAGACAGACAGGCAGACAGATGTTCAGATGACAGGCTTGCAAGTGATACATTGAAAGAGATATAGAGATTATCACCGAATGCACAGCCAGCAGCATTTCTGTTCACTGTCCAGGTTTAGCAGCAAAGAATCCGCCATTCAGGCGATCGTGTCGATCCACGGATCCGAGATCAATGGCCAGCTGGTCAAATGCTCCTGGGGCAAAGAGCCGAACGAATCGCCCGGACCTGGCACCAGTCCAACTCAGGTTGCCATAGTACCCATTGCAGTGCAATCCGTAAGTATATATAATATATAGTGTAGTGTGTATATATATATGTATAGTGTTACAGGGTAGTATATAAACTATATAATATATATATACACTACGACGATTCCCTCATTTAATCGCCTATTGATCGTTGGCTTAACGACGACAATCATATCAAAGCTGCAGTGATGCCTTGAAGGGGATTCTGTACAGTGTGTACACTGTACAGCATTACTAAGCAATGATCTATTATTATAATTACTGTTATTACTTTTAATACTATATTACTACAACTATACTGCTGCTGCTACTGCTGCTGCTGCTACTGCTACTGCTGCTGCTGCTACTGCTACTACTACTACCAATACTACTGCTACTACCACTACTACTTCTTCTTCTTCTTCTTCTTCTTCTTCGTCGTCTTCTTCTTCTTCTTCTTCTTCTTCTTCTTCTTCTTCTTTTACTTCTACTACTACTATCGCTGCTGCTGCTATTGCTGCTGATATTGCGGCTCATATACGGTTGCTGCTACTGCTACTATTATGATACTACTACTGCTATTACGACTAATAGGCCTACTTATAGCCAAAATGGCAAAGGCAAGTACTGCTACTATAACAACCATATACTATTGCTATTTTTGCTATTTTTCTGCTGCTGCTACTGCTACTACTGCTGCTGCTACTTGTACAAGTCAGCATCTTACCTACAGATGATGGCTGCTATAATAGATTTCAAAGTCGGCAATAGACATGCTTTTAGAAAAGGAATGATTAAAATGCTTGGACGAAATTATTCTATTAAAGATGAACCAATGTTCTTTAAGTTCTTTTACTCAATGTGGTACAGACTGACTCAGTGTCTGACTAACTGACTGGGTCACCCACTATCTCACCTACTGACTGACTGACTGGCTGACTGACTGACTGGCTGACTGACTGGCTGACTGACTGACTGACTGACCGACTGACTGACTGACTGACTGGCTATTAAGTTGACTGAACGGCCAAATAGACAACTTGGCTGGCTAGATCGCTAACTGACGAGCCTAGCTTGGCTGCATGGTTGGTTGGCTTATGCGTTCATTCATTTTATTTTACTTGTTGTTTTTTTACAGCAGACAGCTCCTAGTCCGGTGTTTTACAATGGTCAGCGTGGCTACTGGACATACCCAGTGACGACCCCAAACTACCAACAACTCTCCAATCCCGGTTTCATTCAGTCTTGCATTCCACAGAACTACTCGTACGGAAATTACGGGTAAAGTAATTCACATGAACTGTATTATACCTACTGACGAGATTATAATAGTAAGTAAGTGAGTGAATATTCAATTTATTTGTCAGTTGCAGACTGCATCCTTAGTAACAAACGACATTGCATATAAGCATGTTGTATAAAATTATACGTTCGAAGATAAGAATAATCAGAACATGGCATTCGAATCAGAAACGTTTTGTACAGGACCTGGTGTTATAACGTTTGTTGTGTTTGAAATATTTAGACGAAATTTAGCCATCATGTGTAAATATGGATTGTCTTCAAGACTGTAAGAGTTCATTTCGAAATTCTTACTTTTGGCCAAGATATTGGCAAAAAGGTCTTTTTGGCGCACCCTGTAAACAGCATTTGCCAAAATTATTGATCGTTAGCCTCTGGCTGGGAGGACTATGTCGTGTGCCCTTGGTCGAAGGGAGTGCTATGACTGCTTTATTCGGGCATGGAACCGCACGTGTTCAGAGTAAGATGTGGTGTGGTAAGGTTCGAATCCACCTCAAGCCGATGAGCCGTTGCGTATCGACGTTGAGCAAATCCTTCACTCGCAATTGCTCGTTCGTTTCGGAGTGAAACTTCGATGCAGTGTCCGCGCTGTAGTTGGGAGCGCCTCTGCGTAGACAGCTTGAAAAAGAAGCGCTATAGCAAATGCGAGAAATAAATTAAAAAATGACCACTTCCTGTAGAAGTGACCTGACCCATATGCAGGTCATTGAGATGTCGAAACGGCTTGTCATGTTTACTATGCTATGCTATGCTATGCTATGCTATGCTATGCTATACTATACTATACTATGCGATACTATACTACACTATACTATACTATACTATACTATACTATACTATACTATACTATACTATACTATACTATACTATACTATACTATACTATACTATACTATACTATACTATACTATACTATACTATACTATACTATACTATACTATACTATACTATACTATACTATACTATACTATACACTATACTATGCGATACTATACTACACTACACTATACTATAGTTCCGATCATAGGACCAGCATGATGATTGTCTTAATCGATCTCAACATAGCCACCCATGCACCACACATTGATCATTGATCGGGATCGATTCCGCTCTGATCGATAGGCATTGTCTGTTAGTAGGCTGCCGACAGTACAATGGCCAACGACATCGAACAATTCCAACAACAGTCAACAACCCATTCAGCCGTACATTGGACATCAACCTGCCATGGTTACCTACCCTCCACAAACAGGTCGGTTGTAGGCCTACTCTCAGCTGTAAACATTTAATAATTAATTATTATTATGAGCAAATCAAGACAATCACAGTCACAATCACAATTATATGTAGGTCCTATTAGAATTATTTTTGCATTGAATAATTATTATGAACGAATCGTGGAAAATTGATTTTGTGCACGCATTGTCACATAGGCTATAATAGTATAAGTTTCGTTTATTCAACAATCCGGTTGACACACCTCAACCGGTCGCAGTATAATAATTTATTATGCCTACAGTTAAGCGGTTATCTCAATTAACACCAATCTTATCTACGGTACTAGCCAGTGGTGTATCCAAGGCGAGGGGGATTTGGGGATAACCCCACCATTGGCTTAGGAAATTTTATTAAAAGGTTATTTGCCAAATTATATAAGAAAAGCAGGCATCTGGCCATAGACCCCCCCCCCCCATGAGAAATTCCTGGCTACGCCACTGCAGCCTGCAATACATCGGCGTTAATAGTAGCCTACGATGCACATCTATCGTACGGGGGGGCGCCTAATTCGCCTAATTAACGATATAATGCCTATTCATTCATTCATTCATTTCAGACATTTGTATAGCGCCTTTTCAAGAGATCTACTCAGAAGCTCTCCAGACCCAACCACGGCTAAAGAGAAAAGTCTTAATATGGGCAGAGTAGAACGTAGTGTCCAAGGCTCTAGGCCTATATGCAATTATGTCTTTAACTTTGCTTTATTCACTTTCGCAAAAATCGCAAAAATTTCACTAGCTTAGACGGGCAAGTGGGGCCACTTAAAATGAGTCCGTGGGACGCGTGCAGCATGCAGCAATGCCTTACATTAAGAAATATTGTAACGATGTGTTTGATTTAGGTTTCCAGCAAGCCTAACAGAGAAGCATGCAATGTTCTAGTGGACGATTATTGGCAACGCGAGTCTTCGTCGTCTGTTCGTCTTCCTCCTCGTCTTCCCCTGTCTGTCTGCTTGTCTGTCTGTCTGTATGTTTGTTTTTCTATCTGCTTGTCTGTCTGTCTGTCTGTCTGTCTGTCTGTCTCTATACCTGTCTGTCTGTATGTCTATGTCTGTTTGCCTGCCTGTCTGCCTGCCTGCATGTCTGTCTGTCTATCTGTCTGTCTGAATGTTTGTTTCTCTATCTGTCTGTCTGCTGGCTGTCTGTATGTTTGTCTCTCAATCTGTCTGCCGGTCTGTTTGCTGTCTGTCTGCCTGTCTGTCTGTTTATCTGTCTGCCTGTCTGTTAGTCTGTCTGCTTGTCTGCCTGTCTGCCTGTCTCTCAGTTTATCTGTCTCTGTATTTCTATCTGCTTGTCTGTCTGTATGTCTCTCTGTCTTTTTGTCTGTCTGTATGTATGTTTGTCTCTCTATCTGTCTGTCTGCCTGCCTGCCCTTGTGCCAGTCTGTCTGTCTGTCTGTCTGGATCTTGTCGCTTTTGTCCGTCTCTTGTCTCTGACCGATGACGAAGCACCGGATGTGGAATACCGGAAGTGGACCGGGGAAGACCGGAAGCAGGACGATGATGGAGATCGAGAAACTATGTACACACGTTGCTGCTGTTTGTACCGAATTGATCGTATCGTATCGTATGATATATATTATTATTTGTAAATAGCTCAATTTTGGACAGATGATGACGAGGAGGAGATATAACTATATAGTTAGAAATAAATGTTAATAAATGAAATAAATGTTAAAGATTTCGAATGGAGAGAGAAATGTGGGTAAAACGGGAAGTAGAAATGTTGATATTCGTACCGAAACACATAGTCCCAATAATTGGGTGGAAAATGAAAATGTTCCAATTTGTGTGTGCTGGATGGGGTGTATAAGAAATTGCATTTATAAAGAGCACATTTTGTGGAAACTACAGAAGGCTGATTGTGTAGTTTTTATGTTTAAATACCCATATTATATGCCTGCGCAAGAAATTACATACATGGCGAGCATTTTAAGAGAAACATAGAGCTAAATGTGTATCTTTATGCTAAAATGCCTAGCACGACGACCTGTACATTTCTCGTAATGATGACAATTTTATGGTTTGCCCATTTCTAGTTTTGTGAGCCAATTCCTAATTTCAGGGCTTCGAATCCTACAAGCAACCTCAGTCTACTATGATGTAACTACTCTGGCTTCCTCGAACTTCGAAGCATGTAGTCACAGCATTTTTTTTTATAGAAACCGTTATTATTATAGTAAACTCTGTTACACGTGAACATCAGTAAACATGCATATGAACGTGCGAGCATGGTCACATCCTTGGTGACTTAGTGATAGACCTGTATCTCCGTGGAACTAGTCTATTGTTGAAATTCTATTGTGTATTTATGTGTCCATTCGTTGGAATAATTATTGTTATAGCGCCTTTTGAGTACCTCATAGAAGTATTGCCTGCGACAAGAATTTACGATGTTGAATACGAGTAAGTAAGAGCAGGGGTATCTGCCGGCAAGAAAACTACTCATGGAAATCGAGTTCATCCACCATGTAGGCCTACAAGGTTAGAGTCTGTAACATGAATGAAGGTTTTTCACGATTACTGTCACTCCCAGTAATGTAGATTCTTGCAATGCATGATTGAGTAAAGAAGTTCATCTCTCTCTCAAGTCTCTTTGGTTCAATAAGTGGCCTAAAACAATGGTAGGCCCATGTATAATTAGTATTGCCGAATTTTACCCGAATTTCCGAATGAATGAAGAATTACAATGGGTGCAAGCTTGATAGTTGACAGATGATAAAACTCTGAAGACTTAGTCTTAAAGCAACTAAAATGCAGGAAATTGAAACTACGCAGTACTGTTTACGACGTTTTTACGTCATGATATTATATGCAACAGAAAAACTATAACATCAATAAGTTTGCGAGAATAGATTTAATTGTGTATAGTATATAATCATAGTAATTGTTAACGAGCTGTGTAATGTGTGTATAAAAAACTATGCGCATGCATGCATGCATGCATGTATGGCATAAAGTTGTTGCTGCTGTGTATGCTTTTAGAATAATCTAGAATGTCTACCGCTACTTGTTGAATTTAATGTTAACAGTTATTGTTATGCGTACTGATGTTAACAGCTACATTTGTGTGATAATATTTATTGTGATCAATGTTATAAATACCATCTTGGTTTCATTACCTCTACGGCAAAGCTATAGGACCGAATGACGGCAGCAACCATAAAACCTAACCGACCCTCACGACACCTAACCTGAGCCCTAGCCGACACTCACCTGACCCTAACTGACACGTCTGTCCCCGATGCTAGAGTTATGCCACCTCTGCCGCCATGAATGCGATTGAACCTTTCTGCCCTCTTGCGGGACTCATGTTTGGCTGGTAGCGGAAATCTACTTCTGCATCTTGATGTGAACTTGTTAATTACCTTTGCGCCGTGCACTTCAAAGATGCATAATTAATTTTAATTATTGTCGTGCCTTTCCCAGTGGTTTGTCCGACCACGTGAAATATCCTTCCCTCAGGAGTCAGAACTGCGTGTTCTATAATAATTATCTAAGAACTCTGCATATTCTTTTACAAGCAACTGAGAACTGTTCTTTATTGTCGCAGCTCGACTGGGAGCGCCTCTGAGCAGATTATCTCGGAGGGGTATTACATGTATGTAAGTCCTCTTGAAGGAATTAATTAGGCCTATACGGTTGCTAGACGTATAATAATTGTTACCACCATTGTCATTATTGTCATTATGATATCACTGTGGCGGTATCAACGCCATCGTTATCGTTGCTGACGCTATTGTCATGATTATTGTTGTTACTGCGTTAATTATTGTCAACAATACTACTGCTACTACTACTGCTACTGCTACTACTATTATTGCTACTGCTATTGCTACTACCACTACTACAACTACTACCACTACTACAACTACTTCTACTGATGCTACTACTTCTACTGCTGCTACTACTTCTGCTGCGGCTGCTGCTGCTGCTACTACTACTACTACTACTAGTACTACTTCTACTGCTGCTACTACTTCTGCTGCTGCTACTACTACTACTACTACTGCTGCTGCTACTACTGCTACTACCACTGTCATTACTATTACTATTACTAATAATAATATTACTGCTACCACTACTACTACTGCTACTTCTTCTGCTGCTGCTGCTACTACTACAACTACTACTACTACCACTACTGTCATTATTTTTATTACTGCTACTAATATTACTGCTACCACTACTACTACTACTGCTACTACTTCTGCTGCTGCTGCTACTACTACTACTACTACTACTACTACTACTACTACTACTACTACTACTACTACTACTACTTCAACAACTACTGCTACTACCACTGCTGTCATTATTACTATTACTACTACTACTACTAATATTACTGCTACCACTACTACTACTGCTACTACTTCTGCTGCTGCTACTACTACTACTACTACTACAACTACTACTACTCCTACTACTACTACTACTACTAATAATAATGATAATGATAATGATAATAAGAATCAGTGACAATGATCATAATAATAAGGTTATTATTAATGTCATCATCATCCTTATCATCATCATCATCGCCATCAAAATTGTCATCGTTTTAATTATTATCGTTATTATTATAATTTCTTGTGACGAAATGAATTGTCTTGTATGCAAGTGAATGATGTAACCGATGATGATGACTCGTGTGTTCTCCAAACATTCCGTTAACAAATATTATTATTGTTACATGTAATAACCGAAATGTTGTACATAATATAAATTATATAGGCCTATCTATTTGTAGACCTTGCGCTGCTGAAGTAAAGTAAACGTCATTGTTTGTAAGACATAATTATTACAAAAGAACCGTTCGTTTAAAAAAAACCTTGTCTTGCTTGTTAGTCTCATAAATCAGTCAGTCAATCAATCAATCAATCAATCAATCAATCAACCAACCAATCAATCAATCAATCAATCAATCACTCAATCAGTCAATCAATAAATCAATCAACCAATCAATAAATCAACTAAGTCAATCAATCAATCAACCAACCAATCAATCAATCACTCAATTAAGTCAATCAATCGGTTATTACTGTTATCATCATCATCATCATCATCATCATCATCATCATCATCATCATCATCATTATCTTCTTCATCAACATCATCATCATCATCATCATCATCACCACCACCACCACCACCACCACCACCACCATCATCATCATCATCATCATCATCATCATCATCATCATCATCATCATCATCATCATCGTCGTCATCATCATCATTATTGCTCATTACTTAGAGTCTTAGCGCTGTCAAAAACGCCTATTCTTTTGTTGGCCATGGATGCCTATGAGATCAAAGAGGTGTAGAAAATAGTAGCCTACTTCCAGTGACACCAGCTTATTGGATGGGACACCATAACCCAGTTGTAATCAGGTCAATATCCTGTAGATCAATCCGCAAAGACTGTTTACCGCCAACGTTGTACGTAGCAATCAGACGCTCAGCTTAGAAACCTCCATCTATCCATCCAGCACACTGATGTGGATGCCACACTATTATAGCCCAACAGCATCCGTGTGTGTGCTGTATGGAGCACCGTCGAGGTCAGAATGTAGAGTAGAAACAAGACAGTGTCCCAATAATGGAATCAATGATGGTGTTGCGGAATAGGGCCTATGGTGCCGCCTCTTATCTGTACCGGTTTCAATATTGACTCAAGTCGCTTTGAGGTGCACTCTACTCTCGAATTCTGAAGAAATCAGCAGAGATACATGTAAGGAAGATATTCATTCTCAGTCATCAAGAACTATAGCTTACCTACTATATATATATATATCATTTTGAAACGATTCCTGCACAGTCGAAATTTCGTCAGTTTTTCTAGAAAACCTTGATGGTTGTTAGTCCATTGGTTTTTTCTTGCAAAAAGTTCGACCTTTTACAATCGTCTTCATATTATGTGAGATTGTCATCGAGACGTTAGGCATCACATTTCCGCAGAGATTTCGTCAATAGATACACTCAGAATGAAGATATACACCTCTTATCTGTACCGGTTCAATAGTGATGCGAATCGCTTTGAGGTGCATTCTATAGGCCTACTCTCGAATTTTGAAGAAATCAGCAGAGATAAGGGAGATATTCATTCTCGGTCATCAATAGTAATAGCTTATCTACTCAATATACCATTTTTAAACGATTCTTGCATATTCAAAATTTCGTCAGTTTTTTTAAAAGAAAACCTTGATGGTTAGTCCATTGGTTTTTTCTTGCAAAAAGTTCGACGTCTTACAATCGTCGTCATATTAGGTAATATAGCCCGGGAGACGTTAGGCATCACATTTCCGCAGAGATTTCGTCATTCGATATGCTCAGAATGAAGATAATAGGCCTCTTATCTGTACCAGTTTCAATAGTGGTGCGAGTAGCTTTGAGGTGAATTCTACTCTCGAATTTTGAAGAAACCAGCAGAGATAAGAGAGATATTCATTCTCAGCCAGTTAACATCAATCTTACATGTAACTACTACATGTAATAGAACAGACAGCCTGCAATTATACAACGGCGTTGAAAGACTTCTACAAAGCATGTCTATCCTACGAGTGCTTCGGGAATCGAACTCAGCTCCGCTGATCTCCATGCCAGTGTGGTATCCAATACGTCACCATCGCCTCCCGGTCCTCACCCCAACCCTTCATTTTCATTTTGTTCATTTTGTTCATTTATTGACTTGCAATGTCACATCAATAATCACATAACAGAAACAGACATTAACAACAACAAAACTTCAACAAGGAAATAATTGTTATAAATTTAATATTAGTGCAGATCAATGAGTCAGCCGACAAAGGTCTAAAAGACCCGCTTAAACTCGGCTAACCCTCAACTAACCCAAAATAAGAATGATAAAAGAATTGAGAATTTTTCAAATTGTCTATCTTTTTGATTAATTAATCAAATTAATCGTTTGACAAAATAATTTCGAGATTGGAAAACGGTTTTTAAAAAACCCACAGCTTTTTGATGACCAAGCGCAGTTGACATCACTTCACGCAATGCTTATAAATGCCGTCTGTTTACTTTAGGTCGATCGGTCATAACTAAGGAACAATGAAATATTTAGCGCTATTTTTACTGCCGCAGCATCGCCGCTAAACCCTGCCTCTTCGGTTGCCCGTGGCAACGGCGATGTGTACGACGCGTTTGCGACATATCCATCACGACCATTGGCTGTCTCGTTGAGCCTCGTTCTCGCAACATCGTTTCCCGGATGTCACGTAATGACGCCCAACCGGAAATGAAAGGCACTCTGGGTATACGAATGGAAAGGCGGCGGCGGATGGGGTGAGGCAGGGAGGGAGGGGCTGTTCGACCTGCTACACGTATGGCTGTTACGTCTGCATGTGCAGCTGCCCTCTGCTTGCCTTTCTTGAGATCTGGTTATTATCAGAATCTGGTGACGTTTCGTCGGTCGGGCGGTGAATAAATGGCGACGCCGTGACATCTGCCGATGATACATGAAATATTAACGTCAGAGAAAGCTGCGTATAGAATACCCCTCCTCACTGACATGACCGCCCTCGATTATAGTGCGCACTTCAAGAGACGCTATATAAAGTTTCTAAACAAAATACGTGGGTGCCCGAACATAGGGGCAAGAGGGGTAGCCTACTGGTCCCTCCCCTAGAAAACTGATACCTTTTTTCTACAATTATTTATTGGTTTTTAATCAATTTCTTCGCACTAAAGCAATGATTAAAGTCGTTATACACGAATTCAAACTGAAAATTTTGCATTTAGAGACCTCTTCTTCAAAGTGTCAAAATCTACCTGAGTACACTTTCTAGTCCAGGCAATTTACAGTTTAACCTGGACAAAATTGCATCAGAAGGTTTTTAAAGAAGGTTACTAATACCTAGGGTCAGCATCTTTTGCTGAGTATTCGGGCATTGGAATGAAATCGTGTGCAGCCAAATCGACTTGAGTTAACCTCTCAGAATCTCAGAAATTTATATTGCGCACGTTCCAGACAAGCCAACTGCACCAGACTCTCATAAAATACATTTATTATTATTTCCAGACCCAGCATCAATGTCGTTTTTCAATTCTGATATATTAGACCTTCTACGCTGAATACTGTAGATATAAAACTGAAATAAAATCATGTAGGCGCCACAGAGTGTGAGGTTTAATATACATAGGGTCGAAATGAATGAATGAATGTAACCCTATTGACTCCCCGCCTCTGGGCTTCCATTGGGCATTTCCGTTAATTAAAGTGCGGACTTTAGGACCGTAAAGCTGCCCTCACATGTGGAGCCAATCTGTCACGTAACGGAATGAGCAATCATATAACTACAGTCATGAAAACGTGTTTGCTAATGTCTACACTTCAACGTACGATTGGCAATTACGGTAGTTAATTAACAATAACAATAATATGGTTTCTTAATCATCCTTAGTTATGTAATTAAAGCAGACACACAGAGCATTTAATTTAATTTTAAAAAGAATCGCAATTTCCTTAAGAAGTTCATACTAAGACAGTTAAGTGACACTCCACATGCTCCAGTTGCTTAACGCTACAAAATACTTAGATCAATAAGATTTTTAATTGAAACATAATTTTATTAAAATTACTAAATCACATATATCTTACAGAATATTCTCGTTGAAAACAGCAAATATCTACAGCAAAATTAACATAAACACTTTATCTGAAAACTGTATTGAAATTTATAAATACAAGTTCTATGTACACAGGAAATCAACGTGCTTTTATCAGCGCGCTGCAAGAAATACGGTTGCAATGTTCAGTTGTATGGCGCTTCTTTAAGGAACTGAATGCTTGACTACAATTGCAAGAGTATAGTTATTTTTTGATTGCTCTATTCTTAAGACCGTAATGGCCTCGTTGTCAAATGCATAGTACACACATAAATGCAACAAAATAATGATCTATTGTCTTTTAGTTGCTTCCAATATTTATCATAGACAATGCCGTATCAATACACGTTTTAACAACGAAACAATAGTAATGTTAAATTATCAACTTCTATTGTTGCGGTGTCTCATGGACAAAGCATTGATCGATGGCACGTCAAAATCGATCTGCAGTCAGAAGACGAATCCGCTGAAATAAAGGGGTAGTCTAAGATGGATAAACCAAGAGAGAGAGACAGACAGACAGACAGAAAGAGACAGACAGAAAGAGACAGACAGACAGACAGAAAGAGACAGACAGACAGAAAGAGACAGACATAGACAAAGATAGATAAAGAGAGAGAGGAGCAGTCAGACAGAGACTGAGATGGACAGAGAAAAACAGAGAGACACATATAGACACAGAGAAACACAGAGAGTGAGAGGATAGGAGAGAGAAAGTGAGAGGCAGACAGAGAGACAGAGAGAGACAGAGAGAGACATGCAGAAAGAGAGACAGTCATGGCCTCGATGTCGAATGCATAGTAGACTTGCCACAGAGAGAGACAGAGACAGAGAGAGAGAAAGGATAGAAGAGGGACAGAGAGAGAAATATCCATACAACGAGCTCAACGATTCAAATCATCTTATTTAGACCGCGTGTTAGCAAAAAACCTTTTACAGTTAGGTTAACTTGCTTAAAATTCCCTTCTTCACGATAAAGACTTATTACCTAATACCTAATCCATCCCGTACAGGTCTGCACATCAGGCAAGAGGTGACAGACGTTTTAATACGTATATTTAAATGCAAAACAAATTTAGTAATACATCGTTGCTTGTGCTGGTAGTCGTTCGTGCGAGTCATCAATTTTTTACAGCCTTTGACAGCTAAAACTATTAGATCCTATTGCTGTAAAAAGTTTCACTGGCATTTTTAAAATTAAATCAGTTGGTTTTAGCATCGTTCTTGTCACCGGTACAATTATCTCCATTTGTATGATTACAGAGTTTCCATTGTTCTATTGTTGTTCAAACAATGTCTTGGCACGTCCTGAAGTATGAATCTCACTGCCTTTGGGGTCCTCCGTACAATGTATAGTCTCACGAAATTATTATTGAAGTTCCATTATCTTCAACACCCTTCACCAACCAAAGTGTAGTAATTGGTATGGAAAATCATATAGGCTACCTTCGGTACGTAAAGAGTTAATTAAATTAAACAAACTGCAGTGGTACATGTATATCTCTTGAAACTATTGTTGAAAGTCCTTTTTTCCAGTCATCGAAGCGATATAATGCTTATTCTCTGGTAACTATTGCTGAAGTTTCATTTCATTAAAGTCGTTTTGGCAATGTCTCGTGGGACCATCGTTGTAACTCCACTGTTCTTGATTTGTCCAGAGAGCTGCATATAGTGATATGATTGTATTGCATCTGTTGTTGTATTTCATTATCTTGTAATCTATTGTTGTTATCCAGTGTCATGTAACCTTCGGCTGCAGTTCAATCGTTCCAGACAATGCACTGGTGACCATTGTCGAAGTTCCTTAGTCTTAGAGTCGTTCGGACATCACAGCATTGTGTCCCATCGTGGTAGTCATAGGCATCCCATGTCCACCGATCCCCATCTGGTCAGTGTGGTGTCCAGCCCGCCCGTACCCGAACGGACCACCGCCGCCAATCCCGATGGACTTGACGGACCCGGTATCGCTATCCTTCCTGTCGCGCGTATCCTTCATCCGGATGGAGCTGGAGGATACGATGCTGTTCGAGCGGTTCCCCCCATCAGGGGACGTGGCCCCCACGTCAGCCTTGACCCTGAGGAGGTCGCGGTTCTTAAGGACGAGGTTCCCTGGTGGGGTGATGGGGGAAGTCGACAGTGGACTGTCGGTGGTCGTCGACGACCTCGGACCTTGCTCGGCGAACTCGTCGCCGAATTCTGTGTCTTCGAGGATGACTGGATTGTCGTAGGAAGAGATAGTGTTGTTGTTCGATGGCATGTCGGTCTTGCCAGCACCGTGGCCAGGACCCGTCGTCACTTGCTCTAGAGAACTGGAATACCAATGGCGTATATATTTATGCACTCTGAGAAACCGTTTCAATTAAATAAATTCATCATGAATAGTAGGCCTATGCAAGATATGTCCATTGTCCAAATAGATATTTTCATACATATTATATACCATATAGTTACTACTATAATTATTCTTCATTTGATATTATTCCCACTTTGAGTTGTTACTTGTTATTCATCGGTTACTACTTCATTCTGCGTGTATCCGCTATGATTCCACTGTTATTGTGGGGCGCGGTGGTATAGTTTGACGAAAAGAATGTAGGCCTACTTGTCATTATTTATTTTACATACTGTATTCTCAACAGTTCTGCTGAATTAAATCCGTTTGTTTGACGAATTTGCATTAAACAGTAGAAAATTTATTGACAAAATTTGCTACAAATGAAATGAATTTCAACGGTCTTTTTGCTTACAATTCCGAGTTGTCGTATGTTATCTTGTCTCCGCTTGAAACGTCTGATACTGAATTCTTCTCCATAGAACTCCTAGAAAAATAATAATTTGAAGTTAAGGTCAGTTAATTAGTATTACTATTATTATTGTTATTTAATAATACTAATAATTATTATTATTGTTATTAATTATTATTATTAATTATTATTATTATAATTTATTATTATTGTTATTAATTATAATTATTAATTATTGTTTTTATAATTTATTATTATTACTATTAATTATTATTATTACTTATTGATTGCATGCTTATATATACCGCCGTTTTTGGGTCGGGTGAGCGTCTGAATAGTTATCTTAAAGGGGCGACAAAAGCTGTAGCTAAAAGATTAGATATAATTTTTTCATTGGGTGTGGGCGTGCAACTGACCCCTCCAACTCCTAAGTGCGAGCTCCCAAGGAGATTACATAACCTACATAAATGAATTTGCAAGCGAGCAGAAATGTTTAATCTAGATAGCTGACCCGCAAAAGACCGAAAAAAGTATGAGCTGTCCTATTAATTATTAATATAAAATTTTAAAAATGTTGTTGAAGAACATTGACCGTCTAAAATACAAAACATTCGAAGTGTGTCTAACACATACATGTATGTATGTATGGACATTTATATAGCGCCTTACAATAACACGCATGCCCGCTTACATTGCTTTTTCCTTTTTCCATGTGATGATGAACACAGCAATGGAGATGATGATGATGAGTGCGGACAGACTGCATCCCACCGCAATACGAATGTCCTGGTTCAATTTGTCCTCTGCCCTCTGATCAGCCTCTTCCTGCCGCTTCGTCACGCAGTAGGGATCTACAGATATGGAAAACGAATGGAGTAAAACGAATGAGGACTCTAGCGAACAGTTTTATGGCTCAGAAAACTGCAATTTCTAGAAGTCGCTATAACTCTGTGGCTTACAATACCAAAGTCTCTAGTACATATAGCCTGTTGATGTCGACTTTTGTCGACACCCGCCTCGAAAGTGTTAACTCACAACACTACTCCATGTAGGATGCAGCTTCTCGCAAATAAGGTGATGTATAAAAATGCCATAAAAATGTAGATATGCTGGAAGTCGGAGTGTTCTAAGCCATCGAATTGTTTGCCAGTACAATGACCTCATCATATGAGGGTGGGTGGCCAGACCAGTCCTCTCCCTCGCTGTCTCATCTTCCCATTGACAGTACACAGTCAGTTTACACATCATAGCAGAGTTGGCAAGACGATTCAGTTGGAACAGAAATCTGGAACCAATTTCTGCCATGGTGGAGATTTAAACCCTTCGCCTCTCAATTGAGAGTGTAGAATGTTAACCACTACACCATCGAGCATCTAAAAGGTTAAGTACAGTTGACGATGATAACATGATAGTTATTCATACAGTTTCACAGTTGTAATCAGGAATTTCGTTTATCCACCCAAGTACAACGCAGCACTCGTGAATAAGCTGTTGCCCTGCGTTTGGCTTTCGAACGTCGCTCTAGAAATTTCGAGATTACTATTACCATTACAAAAGGAGCAAAAAATCTGCAGTGTGTAGAATAATCTGTTGTTACCTAGGCTGTCGTAGAGCTGATCCACGGAAAAGGAGCTGTTACAATATCTGCAGTTGTCAGAAGGATCCGTCTGGTTGTTAGCGTAGCAAGCCTCACCAACGAGACAGTAACTGCGATCCTGAAGAAAAATAATATTGTGACCTCGTTTAAAATGCAATTTAATTTTATTCATCCTTTTATCACGTTATCGAAGCAATGAAGTTTTTAGCGTGCTGTTCTACATACATTATGTCCCCTATACGCCCATAGGCGTACGAGGCGGGGGTGCAGGGGGGCATTTGCCCCCCTCCCCCAAATTCAGGCAAGTTTGTTTTTCGGGCCAAAAAAACCCCGAACGACTAAAAAAAGGTCGTCAACTTTCGGGCAAGTCAGGTTTTTCGGGCAAACACAGACCCGAACGACTTTTAAAAAGGTCGTCAACTTTCGGGCAAGTCAGGTTTTTTGGGCAAACACAGACCCGAACGACTTAAAAAAAAGGTCGTCAACTTTTTCACGGATGTATTTTTCGGGCAGAAGTTCAATCCTTGCCCCCCCCCCCACTGCTGAAATCTCCCGTACGCCTATGCCTACGCCTATATATATATATATATATATATATAATTGATTATATAATTTATATATATATAGCATGTAACATGCACATATCTATAGGCCTATATATTATGCATATTATATATCTGTATTTTTTAACCACACTACATAGGTCTACAGACTCCACACTTAACATACTTCTTTTCTGGTGCACCGAACGTTGGTTGTGTCGCAAGTATAGCAGACGGAGTCGTAGGCCATTTTGGTGATCTCAGAGCTGTATTCTCGACTTGTGGTTGTGGGTGGAGACAGAGCGACACCATCCAGTTTCACGGTGATCTTGTAACTGGCCGAGTATGGCAAGCGACAGGCTACTTGGTTGAGGCTGATGAATAAGACACCCACTTCGACTGGTGATATCGAGGATGACACTGACTCCGTATCCAGGACCTACGGTTTTAAAAACAAAATGCAATACATGAAATCCAGAGACTTTAATTGTAATTGTAATTGTAATCGAACATTTATATAGCGCCACTTCAAGAGAACTCCTCAGAGGCGCTCCCGACCTGACACCAAACCATAATCAAAGAGAATGGTTTTCAAACACTTGCGGAAAAGGGGCAAAGAAAAAGACAAAGAAATTCATTACGAAGACTAATAGGTAACTTATTCCAGAAAGACGTACCGACCATAGCAAAGCATCTATATATGCAGCACTGTGGAAGATCGAGCCATAGGGACAATCGGGTCACCATGCGTTGCAGAGCGAAGGAATCTACGGCTATAAGCAGGGAATATATTTATTATGGTAAAATAAAGTCAGTGTCAAAATGATGCAACATGGTTTTTAAAGATCAGCGTCTGTGAAAAACCATGATGAAGAAGAAAGTTCATGTAGCCTATCCTACCTGGGATATCTGTATGATTGTCATATTCCAGCAAAGTTAACAATTAACATATTGAAGATCCATACAATGTATAATATTAATTTGAAAACAATGATACGGCGCTCCGTTCGGGCCATCGGGTAAAAAAAATTTAAAAGGCGTTATAACGACTTTAATCTCGTTATAACGAGATTAATCTCGTTATAACGACTTTAATCTCGTTATAACGAGATTAAAGTCGTTATAACGACTTTTTCGTTACTACGACTTTTTGTTGCTAAAAATAGAATGGAAAATTGCATTTTGTTCTATAAATAAATACGTGTTTATTTGCTTCCTTTCGCTTTCGTGTTTATCAGCTTCATTTGCACATAACAATTATTAGGCTACAATCTTTGGGCTTAACGTTGAATAGCAAGGACTCAAAATAGTAATAATAATATATAAAATTTTATTTCGCTAGGCTATTAGGCCTATAGTTCCAGCTAAAAATATGAAGCCTATTTCACAGAAGTCTGATTGACGAAAATAATTTTTAGTAAAATCGAAGTGGGATTTATGAAAACGATCTCGTTGAAATCGAAGCTGTATTGACGAACAATAATAATTATTTATAATTAAATAGAATTGGTTTTGATGAAAATAGACCTAAACATTCTCTAGAAAATTGATTGGAAGAATTCATGCCTAAGCAAAAGCTGGATCGATGAGAAAGATTCTGGCCAAACTAGAAGTTGGATTGATTTAAAAATAATGATGCTGCAACGAGTGATTCATAACAGTAGGCCTATAAATATAATTTATATAGGCCTAGTGGGTTCATGCACGACGCTAAGATACACGTAGGCCTATTTTGAATACGAGATTGCCGTTCTGACGATTGCCAAATTTGTTAGATTGCCGTTCGGCGGTTTAAGCTTAGGGCCTACCTACGTTTCCATTGGAATTAAATTAGGTTAGCATAGACCCCAAATTAAGTTTTAAAGTATACCGCTCCCACAGCCTGAAGGCCTACACATTGTCTGGTAAATTAATTCATCAGTGCATCTGGCAGCCCTACTCAAAATGGGGGTTTGTGGGGACTAGCATAGGCCTATGGCTCGAGAGTAGGGTAGACAATAGACAATTGGACATGCTTTTTATATAGGCTGCTATTAGCGCCGTATTATGCGTATTTATGTCTTCTGTCACAATTAATATTAATGCAGTGTTGTTAATTGTTTAAATTGCATAAAATGTAGCGTAGGCCTAACCGGTTGCGGCCTGTCAACCGGATTGTTCAATAAAATAAATATTAGGCTTAAAGGCCTATTCAGATCCCCCGCCAGGTATCCTCTCGTCAACCTTTTATTGCGCGGAACACAGGTTGGAGACATCCGTATTAAAAATAGCGTATGCCTAACAATTGCATAAATTCATTATGTAAGTTTATTTTATAATACAATTACTATAAATGTGACGGCAGATCGAGGGCTATAGCCTTGTGTGAATCACTGGATATTTCAAGAAAAGCCTATAATTAAGCAGCCCTATATAATTATATATAAATTAACCGCTCCATAGGCCTAGATTGTAAAGCGTTATTGTGGGTTCTTTCACTAAAATACAAAGCAATGACAGCGATCTAGCAACTAAAAACCTCTTTTGTAAGTTGCACCTGGGACTTGGAGTGTTTGTAGGCTAACTTGTAGGCTAGGCCTACTCTAGGCTCTAGGCTACAATCAAATATTTATTTTTCACAAATGATGTGTAGGTAGACTACTTATAGTAACCGATATAAACAAGGCCTAATCATAATACTACCTAAGACGTAGCAAGTTTATTCATAGATGGAATTGGGAAATTTTATTTGCTATTTTTAGCACCAAAAAGTCGTACGAACGAAAAAGTCGTTATAACGACTTTATAATCTCGTTATAACGAGATTAAAGTCGTTATAACGAGATTAATCTCGTTATAACGACTTTTTAATTTTTTTTACCCGATGGCCCGAACGGAGCGCCGTACAATGATGATAGAGATAGAAATAATAATAGTAATAACAACAACAACGACGATGACGATGACGGTGGTGGTGGTGATGGTGGTGGTCATGATGATGATGATGATGATGATGATGATGATGATGATGATGATGATGATGATGATGATGATGATGATGATGATGATGATGATGATGATGATGCTGCTGATAATGATAAAGATGATGATGATGATGATGATGATGATGATGATGATGATGATGATGATGATGATGATGATGATGATGATGATAATGATAATGATGAAGACGACGACGACGATGACGATGATGATGATGATGAGATGATGAGTATTGGCAAACAATTCGATGGCTTAGATGATAATGATGATGATCTATATCCAGATAGATATAATGCCATGGCAGCAGGCAGGTTACAAAACTTAATTATGACATCAATTATAGTGTTTTTATCATTCTTATATTTTTATTTTTTAATTTTTTAATATTTATTATCACTCAGGTATTTAAAAGCTACCCTAAGATTAACATTCTCGAACTACCGGGCCTCGTCTCCACTGAAGACCACAACTGTGCCCGTGAAGACCACGGCATTTTTATAATTATTTTCATTTTCTTTAACTGTGGTTTGGTGCTTTCGGGTCGGGAGCGCCTCTGCCCTCTGACGAGTTTCTCTTAAGTGGCGCTATATAAATTCATGATAACGATCACGATCATGAAAATATGCTCACCTCAATCTGAGTGGCTGAGCAGGTCAGAACGGAATTCTCCGTGAAATTCTTTCCGTAGATGGTTGCAAACGAACAATTCTCGTACCGTTTATCACACAATCCGGTCTTCTCCGTAAGAAGGACCGGCGACTTTGACAGCGAAGTCAGGAGACTGCAGTCTGCTCCCGTGAACCCATCGTTGCATTGACACCGACCTAGATAACGTAAACAAATACATGCAAGCATAAATTCCACTGCTTGTCTAATGGGACCGATATTATTGAGTCTTTATACAGTGCACCTAAGAGGTAACCCATGCTCAGAAGCGCTCCCGGCCCAACTAGTGGCGGCGCCATGATTTCAGTTTGGGGGAGCTGAAGTTGGTCAAGAAATACGCGTATACTAAATGGGTAGTTTACGGTGATTGTTATTGCAGAGACTATGAATAAAGTCCTATCGACTTTGTTTTGACAAAGCGCCTACAGGGATAAAAGCTCGTTCCCGCGACATCGCTTTTGTGGACGCTGTACAGAAATCTCGAGATTACGATTACGACCCAGTATGTGCATTTTGCAAGTACTGTATTTTATTCTCACTGTGCATTGCTTGCTACCTTATGTAATATTTTCGTTCGTAATGACACTCAACATTAAATCGGCCTGCGCAGAGAGCGCCTCTGAGTAGTCTTTCTGAAGAGGCGCTATATAATTTTCGTTGCCTTGCAGCTGAAAGGATTGCAGATTCGAATCCACTTAAAGCCGGCGCGTAGGGACCTTGTGCAAGTCCTTCAATCGCAGTTGCTCAGAGCTTCGGCGTGAAACTCCGCTGTAGTGCCCGCGTTGTAGTCGGGAGTGCCTCTAAGTAGTGGACTTGAAAGAGCGCTGTAGAAATGTGAAAATAAATCTAAATTCTCGGAATGAAAGAACGAACGAACGAACCAATGAATGAATGAAAGAATGAATGAATGAACGAATGACTGACTGAATGAACGAACGAACGAACGAACGAACGAACGAACGAACCAATGAATGAATGAAAGAATGAATGAACGAATGACTGACTGAACGAACGAACGAATGAACGAATGAACGAATGAATGAATTAATGAATGAATGAACGAATGAATGAATGACTGAACGAATGACTGACTGAATGAACGAACGAACGAACGAACGAATGAATGAATGAACGAACGAACGAACGAATGAATGAACGAACGAATGAATGAATGAACGAACGAACGAACGAACGAATGAATGAATGAAAGAATGAACGAACGAACGAACGAACGAACGAATGAATGAATGAACGAACGAACGAACGAACGAATGAATGAACGAACGAATGAATGAATGAATGAACGAACGAACGAATGAACGAATGAACGAACGAACGAACGAACGAATGAACGAATGAACGAATGAATGAATGAATGAATGAATGAATGAACGAATGAATGAATGACTGAACGAATGACTGACTGAATGAACGAACGAACGAATGAATGAATGAACGAACGAACGAACGAATGAATGAACGAACGAATGAATGAATGAACGAACGAACGAACGAACGAATGAATGAATGAAAGAATGAACGAACGAACGAACGAACGAACGAATGAATGAATGAACGAACGAACGAACGAATGAATGAACGAACGAATGAATGAATGAATGAACGAACGAACGAATGAACGAATGAATGAATGTATTGCATTTTACCAAAGATGCAGATTCCTCGGTAGTAGCATTCGTTAATGCAGGTGGAGTTGTCCGCCACTACTATGTCACTCGCCATTACTTCCGGTGACCTTTCCAGCGAGTCCAAGCACCCGACCTTGGCGGCATCCACTGCTGCCATCTTCCATTCAATCGTATTGTTATTGTGAAGTATCTATACCAACGAAACAAAGATTCGATCGTATTGTTATTGTGAAGTATCTAATCCAGCGAAACAAAGACACTTTTATGAGCGATACAGATGTATGAACAACGCCACTGCTTGTACTTTTGTAGTGCCCGTCCCAAGCTCGGAGAAAGAAGGAGGGCGACTCTAATCACCTCTTATATGACACGGCTAAGCACCAATAAGGTTACAGATGTATTATGTTATAAAAATTTAATGTAAAGCTGCTGGATTATTATTGGTAGCTGGGCGTTTATTATCGCGCGGGTCTACACAAATCGTGCAGTTGTATATGGATCTGTGCAGTCGTAGAAGCACTTCTGTGCAGTTAAAAATAGTAAAAAGGTTGTTGTCATCCGATTGGGAGTAGTTTCTCATGGTGGATGGGAAAGGAAAGAAAGGGTTGCGCGGCTCTATAAATTCTTTAGAGGAAGCCCTAAGTGGAATTGCTTAGATTTCAGCCCAAATATTTGTGGACCAGATGTGCTTATAACAGAATATTCACCAACAGAGACAAGTCTGCTCAAGAATAATTCTACAGTAGCCTGTTTAATTGCAGTGTGTGGTTGTATTTATGATTAAATTTACAAAACGTCACTTGCCGTGCTCACTAGTCAGAGGTACTCCCAGTGCGAAAGACCTGAAGAAAAAAGACTGCACGTGGACCACCAGTCACTGCCTAAGCAGCAGCGTTTCAACAGCGGGAACCGCATGGTATGAGTATCGAGTATAGGTAGGCCTACTGTTTGTTTGTTTGTTTGTTTGTTTGTTTCATAGATGTAAAAAAAACGATAGAAACGGAATATAAAAAAACGAAAAAACGTCGTTTTTTTCGAACAAATGCAAAACGACAAGAAAACGATAAAAAAACGGAAACGGAAAATAATTTGACTTTGCTACATCTAAAACCGCATTTTAACCTTGAAAACCTTGATTAGGAACCTACTACACGCAGACAAAGCTCGAGGGTACGTACCATACGTATTCTATTTTTTGAAAGGTACGTACGTATTTTAACGTACCCTATTTTAGGGTACGTAAACAATAAATAAAATACGTTAACCATGTCATTGCTCATTATAAGAATGTTCAATTTAATTTAAGCAAACAATCACAACCCAGTATACGGCGTAGTAAATTGCTGCAATGCTATATTGCAGGTCTAGGCTATTGTTTATCCAGCTTAGGCGTATATATAGGCTACATTGCACTTAATGCACTAATGTCACTCAATCAGTCGGCTCAGTTCTGCTGCAGCACTTCAAAGGTGTGTTCTTATGCGATTGCGTGAGCCAACCCAGAACTGTTTGTCGAAACAATTGCATTCGATCAAATAATTGTTTTTCGCATTTTTCAAAACTTTCACGTGCGTATATTCCTTCAATGTTCTCTGGGCATCGCTGAATCGCTGACTGATGCGTAGGCTATAAGACATAATATAGGCCTACTGCAACTTTCGAGTTACAGCAATTTGCAAACCAGTGACGTGTAGGCCTACTTAGCTCTCATCAGAAAGACAGTACAATTTGCATTCAATTAATTATAACCGAAGAATTTATCGAATTAAATTTACTGCTACGCTACCGGAAGTACCGGTTTCAGTGACGCATAGACCAGATTATACGTAGGCTATGGGTCTCCGAGTAAACCATGAATTAAATTTTCGTGTACGGTACGTACCATACGCGTATTCTATTTTTTGAAAGGTACGTACGTATTTTAACGTATTCTATTTTAGGGTACGCGTACCCTCGAGCTATGCACGCAGACTATCTCTTAAATGATGATGTTAAACGATGAAAATAATGACTTTAGTTAGCTGAGTCCTTGAGAGTTGGCGGAAAACATAAGGAATATCAGAAAAAGATTAAAATTAAGAAAAATAATAACAGAAAGTAAATGAATAAATAAAGTTAAAGAAAAAATAAAAAACGATGGGGAAAAAAAACACGACGCTTTTGGGGAGAGAATAAAATACGGGAAAAAGTTTTTTACAACTATGGTTTGTTCTATGTGCACTTGTTATAGCGCCCCTTCAAGCTCTCTCTACTCAGAGGCGCTCCCGAATGCAGATCGGACACTGCATCGGAGTTTCACGCCGAAGCGCTGAGCAATTGCGAGTGAAGTACTTGCCCAAAGTCGATATACGTAGCGGCTTGAGCACCGAACATACCCCTGCACCACCAAAACCCCACAAAAGTTACCTTGTAGTCGTCAAGGCATCCCTCGTATGCATTCCGGATTGCTGAATGAAACTCGTTGTCTGGAGAAAGATTGCAGTTGACTGTCGGTCGGCATCTGATTAACAATGGATCATCGGAGCACATCAGCAAAGACCTGCAGTAAGCTTTGGCTTGAGTCTCTTCATCCGTCGAACCACCAAAGGACGGATCCTATAACACGTGTTAGAATTATGAATTAATTATTCGTTGTTGTGAAAAGAATAATTGCTGAGGAAGATAATCATGAAAGAAGGATGCGAGCGAGTAGTTGAGTGGTTAGATGGATGGATGGATGATTTGGTGTATAGATGGATGGATGGGTGGATGGGTAGATGGATGGGTGGATGAGTGGATGGATGGATGTATGGGTGGATGGATGGATGGTTTGGTGGATGGATGGATGATTTGGTGGATGGATGAATGGATGGATGAATGGGTGGATGGATGGTTTGGTGGATGGATGATTTGGTGGATGTATGAATGGATGGATGGATGGTTTGGTGGATGTACATGTATGGAACTATGGATGGGTGATGGATGGATGGATCATGGATGGATGGATGGACGGACGAACTGATTTATGGATGGATGGAAGGATAGACGAATAAATAGATAGATGGATGGATGGATGGATGGATGGGTAGATGGGTAGATTGGTGGGTGGGTGGATGGATGACTGGATGGATGGATGGGTAGATTGTTGGGTGGATGGGTGGATGGATGGATGGATGGATGGATGGATGGACGGAGGAAGGACGAACGAACGGACTTACGGATGGATGGATGGAAGGATAGACGAATAAATGGATAGATGGAGGCATGGATGGAAGGATGGATGGATGTGTACACCACATAGTGGAGTAGACCTATGACTTAATAGCGACATGATGATGCGCCTTTTCCTTACCGGTGGATCCAGCATGTAATCGATGTCTCTCGGGTCGTTGTAGGTTTCGTTGAAGTTTGGATCCGCGAATCGATTGCTGTGTCTTATGATAGACGTCAGGTTTTCCGCTGTAAGCTCTCTGTCTATAGAACACAACAGACAACTTCTCACTCAACTGTTACTCGCAAGCGAGCCAGGTTATATCTCTTGACCCCTCGTTCTCGAACCGATATAATGCAGCGGCGCTCTTTCTCAGTGGCTGGCCCTAGAACTTGGAGTGGGCTCCCTGTTGCTCTCCGCCTGGTTCCTAGAGGTAACACCACTGTGTTTCTTTCTCACTTGAAAACTGCCTTATTCAGCCGTTGTTGAACTGGGAGCGCTTCTGAGTAGATTACCTTGAAGGTGCGCTATATAAAAGGTCAATAATAATAATAATAGGCCTAATAATCCAACGAATATATATATATATATATATAATCTATATTCACACCTGCTTAGATCTGTTTCGTAGCTCGGTCTCAACTTCTAACTGGTAATTCCACCTCCACATTTTCTTTCCTCAAAACTTATTTCTTCTCTCGTGGCCCTGCGCACTGGGAGCACCTCTGAATGGTTCACCCTAGTAAATGCGCTTTATAAATGTTTTAATACAATACAATACTTTAGCGCAGAGGTGTCAAACTTTTTTAGTAGCGGGCCAGTTTGAACATCTTCTAACTAGTGGCGGGCCAGTGTGAACATCTTCCAACAAGTGGCGGGCCAGTGTGAACATCTTCTAACAAGTGGCTGGCCAGGGTGTCGAAGTTCCTGAGCAAAATTGGGTAGTGATCTCCGGGCTTGGTTAGCCAATTCCTCGAGAAGTCCAATTATCGCGAAAAGATCTTCATTCAATGTCCACTTTTCGCATCTTATTAAATTTTGACAACATTTTAAATAATTTTATAATCTTTAAATAAGGCTACGCGGGCCAGAAAACAATCGTTGGCGGGCCAGAAATGGCCCGCGGGCCAACTCTTTGACACCCCTGCTTTAGCGCATGCCTGAGAAACTATGGCGCAATATAATTGATAAAAATTGTCCCCTATAGAATAAGGTACAATCAGAGGAAATAATCATTTGCCAGTTTTATTTTTAAACGACTTATCAAAGTAAGAGGTTTGAAGTTCAGAGGCGGTGGTTGAGGTAATGTAATGTAATGTAAATCTTCGAGAATTTCTCGCGAGAATTTCTTCGAGAATGACTCACCCAGACCCAGGTCGCAAGTCTCGACTAGTTCTCCGTAGCCACAGTGGCATTCGATTCCAGACAGAAGGTAATGCGAACACCGGCAATAGTTGGTCGACTGGAAAGGTTCTCCAGTAGGAAGCCAACCATCGAAGATTCGAGCCTCAGGCGGAACTCTACCGGAGTAAATAGCATATAAAAAAATAAAATAAAATAGGTGAAAATAATTGAAATAAATAAAATAAATAAAATAATTAAAATAATTAGATAAATTAAATAAAGAAAGAAATTAAAATAATTAAATATAAATAATTAAAGTAAGTAAAATAAATAATTAAAATGAATAAAATAATTTAAATAAATTAAAAAGTAAAAAAATTTAAAAAATAAATAAAATAGATTAAATAAATTAAATAAATTAAATAAATTAAATAAATTAAATAAATTAAATAAATTAAATAAATTAATAAATTAAATAAATTAAATAAACAAAATTAATAAATAAATAAAACCATATGCACAGTTGCACACACAGCAGCTCTCATTCAGATTTAAGAAATCTGCAATTACAAGAGCGAAATAATTATTAGAGCTCACAAAGGTGCTGCATAGTTGATCACTGAACTTTTAATAATTATTAAGCTCAATAATAATTATTAATGAGCTGGAATTCACCTCCATGCATCAATGAATTCGATTGGCTGAACGTCTCTTTCGTTTGTTATGTCGAGGGTAGTTAGATCGGGTAGCGTGAAGTCATCTTCTCGGTTCTCATTGAAAGTACCACACAATCCTAACAAAAACAACAACAACACAAGCATAGAGTCTAATTATATCTTTGCCCGAGTTCTATTGCCATCGACTCTATAGGCCTAGTTACCTGAGTTACCTGAGTTACCTCGCATTGATTGCTGAAATTCGCCTGAGCGAATTGCACAGATAGCTATCGCAGTAGGATTTTCTTTTGATTGCAGTCTTTGAGACGATGCATGGGGTCCATTGGGGTGTGTGACAACTTTCATCTTGATTGGCTAATAATTAATTTTATTGTACTGTATTGCAATGTATTGTATAAAAACATTTTAAAAGCGCCTCTACTAGGGTTAACCGTTCCGAGGCGCTCCCAGTGCGCAAGGCCACGAGAGAAGAAATGTTATAAATAATAAGACTATCCCCACCAAAGATACAATTTCGTCACAAACAGTTGTTTGACTTCCCTCAGGTCTACGTTGATCGTTTGGATTGTTGATCGTTTGGATTGCCACAGAAGTTGCCAGCCCAATTTATCGGTTTAAAATGCCTTCAGAATGGTTTCAATAGGATTCGAACTCAGCTGTAGGATACAAAATAAAAAGAACGACGGTCCGAATCAAATTTTAAAAAAATATATGATATAAGCCGTGGAAAAGTAGGCTACCGAGCGTGTTGTTTCGGTCGTATGGCGATGGTATGATCCAAACATTGACGAGTTCCTCGCCGTTCGATTTGATCTTTACGATCGTACCATGCGGCAGAATCACCTGGAGAGAAAGGAAAAGAACTTCGTGTCACATTATATACAAACAACGACTCCACTTTCAAACTCAAAACCAGTCAAGTCTATATGGTATATTTTTCACAAAAATCGAATGTGACATGACCAGATTGACCTTCAGCCACCTTGAAAGACAATGCAAATTTCTGACAGACAATACAAATGTCTGACAGGCAATACAAACCCTGACAGACAACACAAACCCTGACAGACAATACAAAATGCCTGACAGACAATACAAATGTCTGACAGACAATACAAATGTCTGACAGACAATACAAATGTCTGACAGACAATACAAATGTCTGACAGACAATACAAATGTATGACAGACAATACAAACCCTGACAGACAATACAAATGTCTGACAGACAATACAAATGTATGACAGACAATACAAACTCTGACAGACAATACAAATCTTGACAGACGATACAAACCTTGATAGACAATACAAATGTCTGACAGACAATACAAATGTCTGACAGACAATACAAATGTCTGACAGACAATACAAATCTTGACAGACGATACAAACTTTGATAGACAATACAAATGTCTGACAGACAATACAAATGTCTGACAGACAATACAAATGTCTGACAGACAATACAAATGTCTGACAGACAATACAAATGTCTGACAAACAATACAAACCTTGATAGACAATACAAACCCTGACAGACAATACAAATGTCTGACAGACAATACAAACCTTGACAGACGATACAAACCCTGATAGACAATACAAACCCCGACAGACAATACAAATGTCTGACAGACAATACAAATGTCTGACAGACATTACAAATGTCTGACAGACATTACAAATGTCTGACAGACAATACATATGTATGACAGACAATACAAACCCTGACAGACAATACAAACCTCTGACTACAGCGCGGACACTGAATCGGAGTTTCACGCAGAAACTCATGAGCAAAATTTGCGAGTGAAGGGCTTGTTCAGTGTCCCTACGCGGCGGTCTGAGGTGGATTCGAACCCGCAACCTTCCGTCTCCAAGGCACCGAACATATACCTCTACACCATCGCGCCTCGGTAAATATATGAATTATTTAAATTAACAAAGGGGAATGTGGGGCTATGTGAAAGCACCTCGTAGCTATTTACGAATTAATTAATAAAGGGGAATATGGGGCTATGTGAACGCACCTCGTAGCTGAGACCGCCGTCATTTTGGAAGATGCGTGTTCCAGGCGTGAGGTCACCGTTGATGTAGAGGTTGACCTTCATCACGCGACAGTCGTCGGTGGTGCACACTTCCGGTTTAAGGCGACACCTGTCGACGACAAAGACGTCGTCTCCTGATCTAACTGCAACGCCACAGTTGCAAGACTCACCGCCAGGAGTGCTAGCTCCACAAGACTGGTAGATCAGCTGAACCTGCAAATCGGAACACAAGTCAGTACCATTGTGACTGCGACAATTCATAGGCCCTATAGTAGCAAGCTACATGTAGTATTTACAGGATGATTGATACTGTCAACTGTAATATAGTAATATAGAAAAGTAATATAGCAAGTACATTAAGATTGTTTTTTGGAAAATACGAAGGCTGTTGACTTCGTGAGCGGATGCACGAAACTGTTTATCACCGACAACCAACCTATAATGAAGTTGGCAGTGCTGCAGTAGTAATTAAACAACTGCTTTGAATAAACTAACCCTGCCACCAGTGACAATCGCAAATACCACTACGGTACATGGGCCAACTAACCACCAGTGATCCGTCAATGTGTTTTAGTCATGTCTTTATGACTTAAAACCCAGTGGTATGCCACTGTTAATCACTATCAAATATCAACATCATCACAAAAACCATTGCCAACAACTAGGCTACCTCCAACCAGACCACCGACATCTACCGCCAAATACCATCTCAATATATCACGCCATCACAGCATAAAAGAACTAGGAAGAACAGCAGATGCATTGCAATAAAGATATACATTGCATACGATTTTAATTAACGTGTTTTGATAGTTTACCTCGTAGGGAAGAGAAGTGTGCTTGTAAAACACGAAGTAGCCTTGGAACAAATTGTTGTAGTAGCTGCAAACAAAAAACCGAGGAAAAATACATTTAAACGTTTCAAACAAGAACATTATTCTATTCAGACAACGTTTTGATGATCACGGCCCACGACCCTCTTTACACAGGCAACTATAGGCCTAGACCTTTCCTTAGACCTCAGTCCTTCCGTTCCCGGGCATGACTGCACATCGGCCAACGCAGCTTTTCCATTCTCCTTTGCCCATCACCACCTCTAATAGGGTCCTCCCACGTCATCTCGAGACACTGCAGATCTTCTCGGACGGTTTCCTTCCAGTTTTTCATTGGTCTTCCTCTCCCACATTTCCCCTTTATCATCTTGTCATTTGGCCCAAATCGAATGACACGATAGAGCCAATAATATCTAAGACTTAGTAACAGTTTAAGTTTGGCGTTCTGATTAAGTTTAACGCAATGAAAGGTAGCCCAACTACTAAGATAAAACATAGCAGGAAGGCTTGATAGCGTTGTTATTCTTTTCCAGATGGCAAGAGCCGTTAATAAAGTTACCTCTCCACGCATAGTAGCCTATGCGGGCTATTTCGGCAGATTCGTCCTTTCGAGGAACCCTCGGTTGCATTCTATTTATAAATATAGAAACAAACGTCGGAAACAGTAGTCTTGACTGTATAACGTTACCCCTGCAGAAACTATCGCTTATCCAAGCACCTTCCTTGGCTTGTTTTTTTTATCTTGCAACGCAGTCATTCAAACTATCAACTAAATTACTAAAACTAACCGTCTGTCGAGGGTAACGAAACTTACCGTTTATCGAAAGTAACGAAACTTACCGTCTATCGAAAGTAACAATATGGGGATCGTTGACTGATTGACAGATGGATTGATCCACGTCTTTATTGAAGACATTGGTCTGTAAACGATAACAACAACTATTGTGTTACGGTAATCAGTGTGTAATTTATACGTCTGCGGGAGAGTGGTAAATCTCCCCCAGGAATGAACCCCAGAAAATTCCGTGAGGTGTTGTATGCATGTAAATACGTTCGCCCTACCATTTGCCCCAAGCAAAATGAAAAGTGTAGGCTACCAATTCCCCTCTGAAAACATTGGGCAGGTTACTAGCGACATGCATGTAGTAGGCATACATATAAAAAAATCAGGAAATTTGACATGAAGACTTTAAAAGGTCATCAGTTTCTAAAGTAGCGATAATGGTATATTTTCGGAAATTTTGGCCCAATGACTAAAAACAAAGGTGACGTCGGTGTCTCAAAATGTCCAACCAAAATAAACTTCCCTCCAACCAGAATTCCCCATCCCCACCCCAAAGTAGGGGCTAGACAAAACACTGTGTTATTATAGTCTTCCGAGAGGGAGAGCAGAGCAAATGTCCATGCAAGGACCCGGTGATTTTGAGGCTTGGACTAGCTAGTTATATATATATATATATATATATATATATATATATATATATATATATAACACATATATAAATATAAATATTATATGTATATATACACATTTATAAATAGTATATGTAGGCCTATATATACGTGTTTATAGATATTATATGTATATATACACACATTTATAAATATTATATGTATATATACACATGTATAAATATTATATATATATATATACATATTTATGAGCTACGCCTTTTCAAATATGATATTGCAGAGAATTAACAATAATTGAAACATCAAAATTTAACTACAACCGTCTATAGAATCCGTGTATTATAGCCCGTGACATGCTCTGCAGCTCACCAGAATCTTCTTCGTGTTCTGTATCGTTCCATCAACGATCATCTTCATCGTAAAGTTGACTTCCGTCGATTCATCCAGCTCCACTTTATGGTCGATTGTCGCAACGACCGGGATTCGAAACGTCTCCGCCCAGTTGCTTCTGTCGAGAACGATGATCCCAGATGCATTGACGGCATGCTCATGCCAACCCATCGCTATCTGGTTGATGGCTGTCTCATTGCGACATCTAACGAAGAGAAAAACATGCTGAACTCAATGATAAACGATGATGATGATGATGATGATGATGGTGGTGGTGATGATGATGATGATAATGATGATGATGATGATGATGATGATGATGATGGTGATGATGATGATGATGGTGATGATGATGATGATGATGATGATGATGATGATGATGATGATGATGATGATGATGATGATGATGATGATGATGATGATGATTATAATAATTATAATAATGATGACAATAATAATAATTATAACAATAACAACATTTTAAAAAATAAATAAAATTTTAAATAGTATGCTAAAAAAAACTAATAATAGCCGTTCCAGAATACATTTTTTAAGTATCCGGATAATTGTTTGAAATCCCGAGGGATCTGAGATACCTCGGGTAAAAAAATAATAGTCCATAAGTCCCTGGGGGAATGAAGTACCTCAGGGCATAAAAAATAATAATAATGTCTGTTTGTATGTACATGTATGTATTTAAGTACATTCACTTTTAACCCCTTGTGTGTATGTATATCTGTATGTATAAGTCCTCATCTATAGCGCCAATTGAAAAGAGGCAATCCTCACCTCGGACGACCAACTGAGAGGACATTATTGGGTCCTCGCACGTATGGCAGTAAGTCATAAAGGTAATTGGAGGTGGTCAGCTGGATTTGGACGACACAAGGAGCCGTCGTATTGAAGACTAGACCAATGATGACACCGATTGTGTCTCTGCGGTTGAGTATGGCATCCGCTGGGAAGCAGTAGACATTTGGAGGAAGGTAGGAACGGAACTCAATGAACTGGGTGTCCACGCCACCCACGCCTTCCCCACGACCCTCCGTTAGGTTCAGCCCACCACTGCTGGATGTCGGTGATATGACCTTCAATGGAAAGGAAGGAATGGTCTTTATTAATGTTAATGTCATTACTAATATTACGACTATGATGATTCTTAAGATGACGATGATGACTATATGATGACTATATGACGATGATGATGATGACGATAACGACGATGATGATGATGACATTGATGACGACGACGACGACGACGACGACAACGACGATGATAATGGTGACGACGACGACGACAACGACGATGATAATTTTTTTTAAAATAACATTAATAACATTAATAACATTTTTTATTCGGCAACCAACACAAACTTTAAAGATACTGTAATTCTACATCATATATGTCTTATGTCGGATCGCACAGGAGACCCAAAAGGGGCCAAAGGTCCCGCTAGCCAGGGCCACCTGAGAGAATTGGTTTAGAAAAATTCAGCACGGCCGATTGGAAAAATAAAGCAGCTTTATGAACAAAATATCTTAACTAGCATACTAATACAAAACAAAAGGTGAGTTAGAAAAGTGGAATAAAGTCAGTGCAGTCATATACACGAAAAACAAGTGCACACTCCCGTATGAAGGTGAATTAACAGTATTTCCCCAGATTGGTAGAGGTCTACATTCCTTGTTGGATGAAGGTAGAAAGCTCCCGTTTAAAGAGACGAAGAGACGGCAGGGAGCGAATATCAAGAGGAATACTATTCCATGTTCTTGGTCCAATACATTTAATAGATGCAAGCCTTGTATTAGTGCGGGCAAAGGGAATATAGAAAGGGTTAGTATTTCTCAAGCCACGCTCTTGAATATCAATTCTGAATTTGAAGTAATCTTTATAGGTAGCTGGTAGTTGATTATGGATATATCGATACATAAATATTCCAATTTGTAATTGCCTTATTTGATCTGGTTGCAGTATTTTTAGACCTAAAAATTCTGCTTTCGTGTGGGCTCGATAAGGGATTTTTGCAACAAATCGTATTGCCCTTTTTTGGAGGACAAGAATTTTCGAGAGGTTTGACTTATATGCAGAAGCCCAAACAATGTTACAGTAAGATATGTATGGATGTATGAGTGTATAATAGAGTGAGGTTCTGGTCTGTGGTGGGAGAATTCTGGATATGCGTGATAAAATTCCTAGATTTTTTGCTATTTTTGTTGCGATATTCGACACGTGTTCGTTCCAGGACAGGTGTTGGTCTACGTAAACTCCTAAAAATTTCGATGATTGCACTAAAGTGATAGGTGTACCGAAAATACATAAATTAGGATAAGACGAAGATGATGATGATGATGATGATGATGATGAAGAGGAGGAGGAGGAGGAGGATTATGATGAGGATTATGATGAGGATGAGGATGATGATGACGATGACAATGATGATGACGACGACACGATGATGATGATGATGATGATGATGACAATGACGATGGCATTGATGACGACGACGACGATGATGATGATGATTTCAACGATGTCGTTGTTGGCTTACGTCAAAGTAGCACTGCTGAAGCTTCATGTAATCAACGAAGAATCGGAGGATGAGATCAGCCACCCATGGAACACGACTGCATGCTGGGATCGTATTCAACGAATCAATCATGCATGACGATGCCAGAGGAAGGTCACTGGAAAGACAGGCAACGACAATGATGACATCATAGTAATCATCAGTCTTTAGGTTGATTAACATGGTGAAATAGAGGCGCTATATGAGTGATCGGATTGGATGATTTGACTAGGTAGTTCATTCAGTAATTCGTCAATTCATTCATTGAATTGTTAATCGAAAAATTAATTATTTAGTGTCATTCATTTTTTCATCCAAACTTACTCATTCATCTATTCATTCATTCATTTGTAAGTTCAGTCAATTATTCACTTATTTATTTTATTATTTTTTCAGTCGTTCGGTAGTTATTTAATTCCTTGGTTTGCTATGGTGCTTTTAAAACGCATAATTCATCAAAATATGGATTGGGTTAGTTTCAACTGCGGTAATTAATTATCATCATCATCATCATCACCACCACCACATCAACATCATCATCATCATCATCATCGTCGTCATCATCACAACCACCACCATCATCAACATCATCATCATCATCATCATCGTCGTCGTCATCATCACAACCACCACCACCACCATCATCATCATCATCATCATCATCATCATCATCATCATCATCATCATCATCATCATCACCATCACCACCATCACCATCACCATCACCACCACCATCATCACCATCATCATCGTCATCATCATTATCATCACCATCATAGTTGATATCTCACCCGCATACGAATAGACATCTCAACCAGGTCAGTCCATCCTCGAAAGACTCCTCTCCCAAACTGTTGAGACACTGAACGATCCGAATCAACTCCGCCACGGGATTTTGATAGGACACTTCCGGAACGTCCTTCCTGTTCACCACTTCCTGCATTCGACTGATGCTCCGTCTCAGGTCGTCCAGTTCCGTCAAGACGGGCTGAAGGAGGTCTAGAAGCTCAGGACTGACCTTGCCTCCGTTCAACAGCAGGTCCAGAAGGTCCTCGAACTCCTTGTTCCCCGCGTGGTCCTTCGAGGCTCCCTGCGACACGTCAAGGAACATCTGCTTCGCTTGATCAAGAACAGACTTCTGGGTCTTGGTGGATTGTTCTGAGCTGGACTTCCGGTCCGCGAGGTGCCGGATGTAGGTAGACTGCATCACTGAACTCTCAACGCTCTGCAGCTTTCGACCCACGTGACTTCCGCTGCTTTCGTACAGCGATGACGTCAGTTCCGTTAAGTTTGCGAATTTGACGACGAAGCAACTGACGACCAGTGGAACAAAATTTTCGTTCGACAGGCATTCTGCAAATCAAATAAAGAATTAAACCAATTTAATTTAATTAGATCTAAGCTTATTAAGACGAAATTTGTGTAATGTTTTTGCCCATATTTATCTGGATCACACGCTTCTTGACAAGAATTTCTCAGAGGGTTCTCCTCTTTATTTAGGCCAATTTGAGAGTTTATATAAATATTATAGTTTCTTATTCGCAATGCACACTGTTGTTTCTTGTCATGTTTGCTAATTTTTAAAAGTTATTTTACTGCTGATCTCTTTGAATGAACAAGCTTGAATTGAATTGAGTTGAATTTGGTCAAGAGGTGATAACTCTTTGAGGAATAGGCTATGAAGACAAAAAAGGCATATTGTTGATGCAACCAACTATTGTACTTTTCATTGATGTCTCATGTAGGCCTATTGTTATGGTGGCGCCATAGAAGCTCTTGAGTCGATGACATTCTATCAAGCATACTTGGGGTCAGATGAGAAAAGTTCAGGTGAGACTGGATCATGTTAAAAGATCCGGTCAAACGACGATTTTATGGCAGATCAAAAATTAGTAATTATGATTAGTGTCAAATTAGCAGTTAGTAATTATGATTAGGATATGATTATTATTAGTAATCATGCATAGTATTAGGCTCTGATTAGCAATTAGTAATTAGGCCTATAATTAGTATCTTATTTGTAATTAATAATTATGAATAGGATCCGATTAACAATTATGATTAGTGTCAAATCTGTAAATAGTAATTAGTATCTTATTCCAATCTGTTTTCGTGTGGTGTGATTCATTTATTATGATCTATTTTAGGCCTAATTCGATCTAACTTGGTCTCACCAATTCTAAGAGTTAAAAGAGTTATAAGGTGCCGTTTCATCACACTAATCTCAATTCTAATGCTGGTTGCGTTTAGTATTTTTGTCCTACTAGATCTATTCAAGGAAATCTAGGCTACATAACATTGAGTAATCGTAATATTAATCCTAATCATAAGATTACTCAGTACCACTTCAAAAAAGTCTCGCTAGAGATTTAACATGGTGAAAAAATGATGACACAGAATCATACGTTTTTCATCAAAATCTAAAATACATGTAAATTAATCTATTTGTAAGATTGTTGTAGGCTAATTGCAACCTCAACTCTGATTTTGACCTTCTATTAGGACAATGTTTAATGCACATGCTAGGCTACCTTTTCCCTTTAAACCTTTAATTCGTAACAAAAGATGCAATAATTCCCACCTTTCACGTCCTCAAACTGTCCATTCACGCAGTTCAGTCCGAACAATAGAACCAACACGAACGTAGCTGACGGTTTCATCATTCCAGTCGGAGTAAACTTATTTAGTATCAGATTCCACTAACAATTATTATTAGTCTCCCAGACGAAGCTCAAAATATGCGACGTTTCAGCACTACAACAAGCTACTATTTTTGTATCAGTATAGGACCCTAAACCGTTCAATTTACTCCAATAAACACAGTTTTGGACTCAAGTCACATCTACTAATTTATCGATTTAAGAAATAGTCTGACGTCGACTAGTAAAGATTGCTAAGGCGTCTGTCATCACGTATTGTTGCTAGACCACAATGCAGTGTGGGCTAGTCAACGATATGACTCGGACAGCCTCACATCAATGACCTAAGCCTATGAGCCTGATTATGAAGGCATGGCTATCTTATACCTGTTAGTAGTCGTATTTCGTCTATTGCCCTGCGTATAGGCCTGTATGCGTGTGGGGCTGTAACGTCGAGATAAGAATTAGGCCTACACGTAGGCCTACACAGATTGTGATGCATGAGTCTTTGGCCGAATGTTCATATTGCCTGATGGAACAGCTGACATGCATGTCGATTAATGTTTCGAACAGTATTTTATTGTCATTACCAAACATTCACTTAGCGCATTTAAAAGATAGTAATAATTCCTCATGAAATATCGAGATTTAGAACACCGACAAACCAGTCTGGTCGATTCTCAATTTGAATAGGCCATTGAACATTTTTCCCAACTCCTGTTATATTCTATAACTGAAAAAAATCCGATTTGGAATGAGCATCGCCATTTTAAAGTAGGCCTAACCTTAGTCTCCATTATAATTTTTTCTAAGGCTATAGGCTGTGCAGTGTGCAGGGTCACAAAGGTTTATGACATATCGTAGTTGGGCCTTATTTACTGGGTCTAGCCTACTTTTAACATGTTTTCCTTGTTAAGCTTATTTTTGGTGTCAGAAAACAAGTTCACTTTTCAGGTGAAGGAGGTTACTGAATCGCTCAAAGATATCAAAGATCGAAAGACTCAAAGGCTGAAGCATTATTAACTTTCTATACACTCATCTGATAATTTTGTAGGCCTTTCGAGGGTCCACTGCATTTTGTGCTTTAGACCTCTTTAACAATGGCAACTTTTGATGATCAGCTGATGTATGCGACAATGCCTTGTCAAATGATGCTTGTGGTATGAGAGGTAGCCTGATGTATTTATACGAGCGTTGGATCAGCTTTGATTACAGAAGCAAACATTCACACACACACAAACACACACACACACACACACTGTGACACACACACACACGCGCGCGCGCAAACGCACGCACGCTAGACAGTATCTTAATAAATTGTTGCATGCACGAAGGCCGTCAAAGCAGCAAGTAGAGACATCAGTGAGCATGAAAATGTGAAAACCAGACGGAGATAAGACAGTGTTAGGACAGACTGAAGCACAGATAGACAGACAGACAGACAGACAAACAGATAAACAGACAGGCAAGCAGAGTAACAGATTGACATACAGACACTGTCAGACAAGGCATACCTTTAGAAAGTCATAGGCCTATTCAATGTGTCCTAGAAATGAGCTCGTACAATTCGCTCGCGATAACGTTGGGCTCTTAACCGACAAATCACTCCTTATCTAACCTGCCTCTCACCTCCATCGTCATCTGATGAATATAAGATAAGAAGCCGTCTTCTAATAGGTCGGGATTGCGTGGCCTGACGATCACCAATACAAAACGTATGATCACCAGACCACCTATTGAAACAACCCAGTGGGCATGAGGCCTGCATGCAGAGAGAGAGAGATAGGCTAGTCCTATGTTAAAGTCGAGCCATCCGATTACACGTAGTCTACTGATTCTAAGCTTACACCTATACCAAAACCATCTTCGCATGTCATATAAATGGGATAATAAAAACCTTGACTAGACAAATCACTAAAGCAACCTTGGACTAACTACACGGTGATTCATAAAAAAACGTTACCCTACATAAGTCAGCGTAACTCATGTCGATGACCATCGAATTTAATGAAATTTCAGAATAATATGGCTTGATGATCTAGCCAAGTGCTACATAAATTATTTCACATTCAGAGCTATAATGACGTAACGCGAACGAAAAAACTAATGACGTCACGATAATCTCGAGAAACAAGCAAGATTCCAACGTTCCTGTCAGTCACTGAGGTTGTATCATGCAAACTTTGGTTAATTTCATCTGGTTTATCCTCCTGGTGAGAACTTGTTTACTGTGGCATCACCCAGTAACAATCAGAATGTTCGCAATCACGTATCTGCCGGTACACAGAAGAGGGACGTTCCAGCAAATCGTCTTTTGCGGAATCGACCAATTTTCGGCAAATCTCTTATGGCATCGGTCGTGTCTCTGCACTTGGTCGTTGGCCTACAAGCATATCCATTTAATCGAACCAGATGTTGAGGTCAATGGACAATATTACAGAAATATTCCACTTTGCCAGGCATTCGTGACATTACGGAGTAAGCTTATTTCATCGTCCATCGTAATAGCGCTCGTGCGCACAGAGCTCGAGAGACCGTTGCGTAATGGAAACTCATGATTTCATCCCGCCTACTTTGTGGCCACACAACAGTCTTGATTTAAATCCAGTAGACTATAAGATATGTAGTGTCATGTAAGAAAATGTCTACATAATTCGAATATGTGATGTCAACGAGTTGTGTCGTCGAATTGTGGAGGCATCGGATACAATCGATCAGCGCATCATTGATGAAACGGCCAAGAAATGCGTATGCATCTTCGCGCATGCGTATCTGCCCAATGACGGTAATTTCGAAAATAAATTTTAATTTCCATAATGTTCAGTAATGAATCCTCTATCTTCACCTAAAATTTCGTCAACATAACCCGATGTTTGGCGGAGTTACAGTGAAATATGTAGGGTAACGTTTTTTTATGAATCACCGTGTATTATCTTGATGGCTCTCAGCAGTAGTCTTTCTCTACCTCCATACCAACATAATTATTAGGGTGGAGTGAAAAAACCGAAAATTGGAATTCCGAAAAGTAATGGCAACCAAAAGTTGCCCAATGACATGGGGTCAAAAAATGTGTAAAATGTTTTTAAAAATATTAATGTCTTCAGCCCCCATAAGTGGGCCAAAGTTCCAAAAAATTGCATTTTTTAAAGAAAATTGCCGGTTTTATCATGAAATATTCTTAGTGCAAAATAACTAACTGCCATTCAATACACCGTTGGAAAGAGCTCTTAAAACTGAACAAAATGGTGTATTCATTTACAGAATAGTCCCATATTTGTAGAAGATATTAATTTTTTTACCATACCCCCTCTTCGCGACATGTCGCGAAACCTAAAACAGTAAAACACTAATAACTTTTTTATCCTTTGAGATATTTCAATGCGTAATATGTCATTCGATTCTGTTTAGGACCCTCTTTCTATTAGTGTATTGTAAGGTGAGATTGCATATTGTTTGTCTGATATTATTGGGATGGTATCTAATATGCACCTTGACTGAAAGCACTTCCAAAGACTTTCATGGAAATCGTATTGCCGTCCCAGTAGGGCAAAGTCACAAATGTCAGAATTTGTCTCATATACTGGCATGCATCATTGACCATCAGCAAGTAATCATGCTCTTTTAAAATTTATCCGATCCACTGTGTCTTAGAGGGACAGTAGTGCGTTACAGTCCTATAGTTAATTTTGATTTCAAATATCAGTTTCAGTTCTCGCGATCTTATAGGCGTCCGGACAGACTCATCTTCGTTGTCTGCACCTTAGCTACGGCTGCAATAGCTTCATTCACACTTTTAAGACACCTTTCAAAAATACTCTAATCTGGACATTGAAACTGTCAAACTATCGAGCCTGACCGGTAATATGAAATTGGAGCTATTCTGTCTTTTGGCTGTGTTAGAACAGATTGTTGGAACAGCAACCCTCCAGGTATGAAAGTCAATTAATTCTACATTATCTGTTGAGTTAAGATTCTGAGGCAGAACATGGAAGCACTGCACAGACAACTTTCTATCTTGTTTTCAGCTATTGACATTCTCCTCAGACCAAGTTCTTTCATAGGAGTAGCCTATACACCGCATTGGGATGATATCTATTATGCACCCTGACTGAAAGCACTTCCAAATACTACAGTCACTCTATTAGCCTAATATACCGCGTACAGGCTATTGGGGGTGGCATCTAATATGCACCCTCACTGAAAGCAATGCCAAAAACTTTCAAGGAAGTCGTATTGCCGTCGCAGTAGGGTAATGTCACAAAATGCCAGACAGTCTCACATACTGGCATGCATAATTGATTATCAGCAAACAATCATGTTCGCTTAAAATTGTTTATAACCACTGTGTCTTAGAGTGACTGAGGTGCAGACAACGGAGATGAGTCTGTCTTTGCAAGTGCTTTCAGTCAGGGACCTCAGGGTGCATAATAGATATCATCCCAATACGGTGTATAGGCTACTCCTATGAAAGAACTTGGTCTGAGGAGAATGTCAATAGCTGAAAACAAGATAGAAAGTTGTCTGTGCAGTGCTTCCATGTTCTGCCTCAGAATCTTAACTCAACAGATAATGTAGAATTAATTGACTTTCATACCTGGAGGGTTGCTGTTCCAACAATCTGTTCCAACACAGCCAAAGGACAGAACAGCTCCAATTTCATGTTACCGGTCAGGCTCGATAGTTTGACAGTTTTAATGTCCAGGTTAGAGTATTTTTGAAAGGTGTCTTAAAAGTGTGAATGAAGCTATTGCAGCCGTAGCTGAGGTGCAGACAACAGAGATGAGTCTGTCCGGACGCCATTAAGATCGCGAGAACTGAAACTGATATTTGAAATCAAAATTAACTATAGGACTGTAACGCACTACTGTCCCTCTAAGACACAGTGGATCGGATAAATTTTAAAAGAGCATGATTACTTGCTGATGGTCAATGATGCATGCCAGTATATGAGACAAATTCTGACATTTGTGACTTTGCCTTACTGTGACGGCAATACGATTTCCATGAAAGTCTTTGGAAGTGCTTTCAGTCAAGGTGCATATTAGATACCATCCCAATAATATCAGACAAACAATATGCAATCTCACCTTACAATAAACCATTAGAAAGAGGGTCCTAAACAGAATCGAATGACATATTACGCATTGAAATACCTCAAAGGATAAAAAAGTTATTAGTGTTTTACTGTTTTAGGTTTCGTGACATGTCGCGAAGAGGGGGTATGGTTAAAAAATTAATATCTTCTACAAATATGGGACTATTCTGTAAATGAAGACACCATTTTGTTCAGTTTTAAGAGCTCTTTCCAACGGTGTATTGAATAGCAGTTAGTTATTTTGCACTAAGAATATTTCATGATAAAACCGGCAATTTTCTTTAAAAAATGCAATTTTTCGGAACTTTGGCCCACTTATGGGGGCTGAAGACATTAATATTTTTAAAAACTTTTTACACATTTTTTGACCCCATGTCATTGGGCAACTTTTGGTTGCCATTACTTTTCGGAATTCCAATTTTTGGTTTTTTCACTCCACCCTAATAATTATACACCAGGTGGTCGTGTGAAATGGAACATGTGACATTACAATTATTAGGCCTAATCCTAGTAACAATGCGCAGTTTCATGCAGACAAACGCCGAGCGAAGGTCGGAGCACAATAAGCCTACTTAAAACAGATCTAGGCTATACATAAAAATAACCCACAGGGTAGATAGTAGATAGGCCTATGGTGTATAAAAAACAATAGCCTAAAATTACCACTTACAAAATAGATCGGACCCTGCGGTTTAGCAACTCTTACAAAGCACCGGTACACGCCGAAGCGCACCAACAATTGCGAGTGAAGGACTTGCTCAAGGTCCATGCGCGGAGGTTGGAGGTTGATTCTAATCTGGAACCCTACGGCTTCAAGGCACCGAACCCATCACTACACCACCGCGCCCTGCGGTAGGTAGGCATAGGCCTATAGATGGTTGTCATTTGTCACGTGTTGGGGCAACAGCCTTTAAAATTAGGCTAATAATATTATTGACAGATCAATTCTTATCGATCAGTGAGCCACTTAATGTTTCAAAGTTGATCAACAACTCTGTTGCCTTAGACTTTCTTCTTTGTTATGCTAAGAGGATGGTTACTGGTTTTTCATTTATGAGGGCAATATCCTCTGAAATTTCTAAATTGAGGTCAGAATATTTGCAAGAACTGAAACAGCTGTCAACTACAGGATGGACAATCATACAAAATAGGTAACAGCCGTGAAGAACAGACATTGACATTCTTAAAATTCTAACAAGGATTTGCCTCAAAGAACAACAGAACACAGTGAGTCTACACTGACTCTACAGACTACAGTACACACACACATAGGCCTATGCGTGTTCGTGTGCGTGCGTTGTGTGAAAGTATGTGTGTCAGTATGCGTGTGTGTGGGCCTTGTGGGGTGGTTGCTTGCGTGTGCGTGTGTGTGTGTGACAGTGTTTATGTGCTGTGTGACAGTGTGTGTGCGCCTATGTTATACCAATTGTAATCAGTGTTGCAGTAGCGTAGGCCTACCTGTGTTTAGGAAACTTTAGGCTGTAGACCAATAGGTCTTCATTTCTTTTTCTATAAATCAAATCAATTTAGCTTTAATTGTAATTAAAGTCTCTCTTGAATTATTAATCACTCGGCAGGCTACACTCATCAGGGTAACCCAGAAACCCATAGATGTAAAAAAAACGATGGAAACGAAATTAAAAAACGAAAAAAACGTGGTTTTTTCGAAAAAATAAAAAACGACAAAAACCCATAAAAAACGGAAACGGAAAATAATTTGACTTTGCTACATCTAAAACCGCATTTTAACCTTGAAAACCTTGATTAGAAACCTACTACACGCAGGTTATCTTTTAAATGATGATGTTAAACGATGAAATAATGACTTTAGTTAGCTGAATTCTTGAGAGTTGGCGGAAAACAGAAGGAATCAGAAAAAATTAAAATTAAGGAAAATAATAAGAGAAAGTAAATGAATAAATAAAGTTATAGAAAAAATTTAAAAAAACGATAAAAAAAACATGGGAAAAATAAAAAATAAAAAACCACGATTTTGGGGAAAGAATAAAAAAAAGAAAAAAACCGTTTTTTACAACTATGCAGAAACCTATTGACTAGTTAGGACTATAACTTATAGGTCTACTGTGCAAGATATGGTTGGCCTGCTTTGTAAACGGCATAGTTGGACGTGATGGGCGACTTGCATGGCTGCCGACAATTAAATTCGACTCTTGTCATAACTTATGATCAAAGGTTCATTACTGATCGTAGGCTAATCATACTGCATTGTGTCAGTTTGAAAACAAACGAATATTATTATTAATATTGATTATAATAATTATTTTTACCATTATGTCGTTTTCACTTACGATCACTGCCAGAACACACAGCATCAATTAAAAAAAAAAAAGAGCCAGATGAATTATTTATTTCCCTTGAATAATCATGATATTCCTAAACACATCCGTAAGACTGATAGCCTTCCTACAAGATGAGAAGCCGATAAGGAGAATTTTTTAACATAGGCCTACACACCTAATCAAAATTGAACCTGGTTTTGAAAAGTTTCATTCACGATTCATTTATTATTTATTTATTTCTGACCAAATAGCCTACACTTCCCGAGCAATGGACGCTTATATGCATTCAAAATGGCATAATTTTAACAGGTAACAATAGTTTTAGCCGTAGTTTCAGTGTTAATTTATGTTAATGTTGATGTATTGATATCATGTTAATGGAATGTTAATTAATATAAAAAACAGCAATGTTAAATATTGCATACATGATAGTTCAGCATTAACAAGTATTTTACAATCATTCTTATTTATAATCACTTGTTATTTTCCAAGCAAATAACCTTTACAAAACCAGCAAGAATTTCATTAACTTGCATATAAATCAATTTTTCATAAGTCCATGTCCTCCAAGTCAAATTTATATGCATTAATAGAAGCACTTGATTTTCGCATTAGACTACATCGTTTTTGCTACGCCTACTCCTCATGCATAGCATTAGCACCCCTAATAATCATGTCCACTAACAAAAGCCCGAGAAAGCCACAAAGACTAAAAGCACTGCGCTTACTTATAAAATCTAACAACTGAAGCAAAGAATATCTAATTCGACAAAAATTCTTGTCTAGCTTAGGTCTACTGAAAGATCAGGGATGCGTAAAAGCGATAAACTGTTCAAAGCTGTTCACAAACAAGTGTTTCACTACTGCTCACAGCTTACTTATAGCCATTTCTTTTAATAATACAGTTTTATGTCATTTTTACACAGTAGCCTACTACTCCCATAAAGAAGAGAAAAAACACTCAAATGTAGGCCTATATTGTATACATGGATCATGCGAATATATCGTAATTATTATAATCGAGATTTATAAATATGAAATCACACATTTGGGGGGGTTTCGAACCTGGAACCCCTCCCCTAAATACCCTCATTGGCTACATATTCTCCAGATAAACCTATTAGGCTTCAGAATTTAGCAAAAACTTTGGAGATCGGCCACCTGTGGGTGAAAGAGTTAACCACTGTTTAGCACCTATAATCACCATAGCACTGTCTCAAACAAAAGTGCTGAAATATAGTCTACATTTTTGAGCAGATTTCACCAGTGTTTAATCTAGTAGTCCCCCTCTTGGGGGGGGGGGTTGTTTCTGGGGTGAGGGCGGAAAAACGGAAGTTCTGGGCGGACGGCAATCACAGAACCCAGTTTTTCTGGAAGAAAATGTCATTCCTGGGGGACCTCCAGAGACGTCTAGATTAAACACTGCTGTCTTTAAACAATTGCAAACATCATAATTTAATTCAATAAGCCATAGTATATTATTGTCATTAAGCGTCACCAACTTCCAACCAGTCCGAGTTGTGCAGACCGGGCCGCAAATCTTTCTCTACTCATAGGGAGAGAAAGCTGCCCTCAAAAATCTATTTAACAACATTGCATAAGAATTGTAGTTTTAGTAATGTATTGAACATTATTCTATTTTAAAATTCCACCAGCAGGAAGAGAATGTGAAGGAATTGTCGGGAGGGAATTCCTTGACATTCCCTCCCTGAAGTTCAAAAGTGGGGGAGGAATTCCCACCATTCCTTCCACAGGATCTACAGCCCTGCCGGTGTCACGGATACTCTATACCCGGTATATTCCATCCCCCAGATAGCTTTAAGGGGGATAGAATATCCCATGACAACGGCAGACATACAATGTTAATAAATCAAATGCCACAAGTAGCAGTTTCATTTGAACTCTGACAGTTACCATTCTGTTCAATCATGGTCCTATGTTGTCTGATTGGAAGACTCTGTGCATAGTTTACTATAAGACAAAAATGTCTGTCAACGATTGCAATGAAATCAAGACAGATCAAGTCTGTCAGAAAGCAAGCACCAAATACATTAGACATGTATTATATAATTATATATTATAATATATATATATATATATATATATATACACGGTGATTCATAAAAAAACGTTACCCTACATATTTTACTGTAACTCCGCCAAACATCGGGTTATGTTGACGAAATTTTAGGTGAAGATAGAGGATTCATTTCTGAACATTATGGAAGTTAAAATTTATTTTACAAATTACCCTCATTTGGCAGATACGCATGCGCAAAGACGCATGCGCATTTCTTGGCTGATTTGCCAATGATGCGCTGATCCATTGTGTCCGATGCCTCCACAATTCGACGACACAACTCGTTGACATCGCATATTCAAATTATGTAGACATTTTCTTGCATGACACTGCATATCTTTTAGTCTACTGGATTTAAATCAAGACTATTGGGTGGCCACAAAGTAGGCGGGATGAAATCAGGAGTTTCAGTTTCCATTACGCACTGGTTTCTCTGTGCGCACGAGTGCTATTATGATGGACGATGAAATAAGCCTACTCCGTAAATGTCACGAATGCCTGGCAAAGTGGAACATCTTTGTAATATTGTTCATTGACCTCAACATCTGGTTCGGCTAAATGGATATGTTCGTACGACCAAGTGCAGAGGCCCGATCGATGCCATAAGGGATTTGCTGAAAGTTGGTCGATTCCGCAAAAGACGATTTGCTGGAACGTCCCTCTTCTGTGTACCGGCAGATACGTTATTGCAAACATTCTGATTGTTACTGGGTGATGCCACAGTAAGCAATTTCTCCCCAGGTGGCTAAACCAGATGAAATTGACCAGGTTTGCATGATACAACCTCAGTGACTGACAGGAACGTTGGAATCTTGCTTGTTTCTCGAGATTATCGTGACGTCATTAGTTTTGTCATCCGCGTTACGTCATTATAGCTTCGAATGTGAAATAATTTATGTAGCACCTGGCTAGATCATCAAGCCACATTATTCTGAAATTTCATTAAATTTGATGGTCATCGACAGGAGTTATGCTGACTTATGTAGGGTAACGTTTTTTTATGAATCACCGTGTATATATATATATATATATATATATATATATATATATATATATATATATGAAAGTGCTTGCTACAAATCGTAACTTTGGTTAAGAAAAGTTTACATCAACAAAAGAATACGAAAGAGCAAAAGTACAGTACAATGCCCATTGCAGATTGAAATTTGCTTTAAACACCACCATGCTTTCCAATCCATGAAGGGAATCTGAGAAACACGTACACCAAGGGAATAAAACTATGGATGGGTGTCCAGTGTGTGTCCAATTTGTGCCCATTGTGTGTGCAGTTTGCATACAGTTTGCGTCTTTTGTGTGTCCAGTTTGTCAGTTTGTTCCAGGCCAGTGTGTGTCCAGTTTTTCAGTTTGTTCCACTGTGTCCAGTCTGTGTCCAGTGTGTGCCCAGTGTGTGCCCGGTGTGTCAAGTTGGTCAAGTGCCCACATGCAAAGTGGACAAAAACAAACATGTTGTATGATAGTCTTAGTTATCTGGTGCTTCTTAGGAGCGTCTAAAAAAAATGCAGAGCTCTGCTATTACAACATTCACAATACATTTTAAAGCAGGTGATATAAAAAATATAGCTAATTTCTAAAATTCAACTGACGAGTGGTTAAAAGACTTCTGTCACGATTTAATATTTTAAAAAATCATTAAAGGAACAAACAGCACCGGTTCTAGCAATGTGGCGGTCCTATGTACCTGTACCCCTGAAATTTGTCAGGCTGTGACCACCACGTATCACGATCAATGTATAAAAAATATATTCGTTGCAAATAATAACTCATTATAGAATGCATCATCAAATTTGTTGTTCCCATACATACATGTATATTGTATAATAATTGGTTTCCCCGTGAGGTCATATTATACTGTGTAAGGCCGGTACTGGTAATAAAGGTCTGAGAAATAAATAAAAATATTTTGAACACCCAGGAGCGCAGAGAAATTTTTTTAAAGTAAGAAACTGAACAATATTTGAATGTCGTTTGAAACTCAGGGTGACACTGTTGCTTCAGAAGCTCTAGTAGCCGTGTGGGATTTAAACTTCGTGAGGAGGACATAAACCATAAAAGCTCTGAGGGGCCATTGTTTTCAAAGCTGAATGTGTTGACTGATTACAAAACTAGCATACCCTGGAAACAATGCTTGAATGCAATTTTAAAACAATTTAAACATTCACTAACATACATATAAAATATTACATATAAATGTATATATAATATTATACATACACTGTGTCCCAATAAATCGGGCACCCTTTTTATAATGTGAATAAAACAGGTAAATATTAATCGATTTTCAAAAAATTTCAAAACTGTTTTTATCCTGAGATAATTATCTTACACATATTCAAATATGAAGTTTCTGGCATGAATATTGACGTCACAATTACGTCATTTGCATCAGAGAATTCAAATGTTAAGTACCGAACACAACGATTTTTGCTGACATTTGGTTTCGATATGTAAATTAACGGCGTCATTATGACGTGATAATTATCTCAGGATAAAAACAGTTTTGAAATTTTGACAATCGATGAATGTTTACCAGTTTTATTCACATTATAAAAAGGGTGCCCGATTTATTGGGAAACAGTGTATATTTAAATATATAAATATAAATTTTGTGAGGCCCATGCGGGTTGTGAAGTCCTAGTTACATTTCTGAGCTTTATAGAAGATCCGGCACCATCACCCAGTAGTCCAAAAAATGAAATCATATCTAATTTCAGAAATCATCACAAAATTCAGTCCCAAATTGAAAGGCATTGGTCCAAACTGCTCATATCTTGTTTGCTGCACAATATGCCTTATTATCAGAGAGGATTTAGAGTAGTCTGAAAACATTTCCTGACATGACAAACTGAGGTGCTGCTTAATAAAAATGGCCTGATTCTGAAATTATTTTTACCCCTTATTTCAAAAACCACGATCCACCCGTCTACATCTTGCGGCGATGAATACATCAAGCCTTTAGTATTACTGACTAAATACTAAACGACTCTGCTGACTACAATACAGACTAAACTGTTCAAACAATGAAAACAAAGACTCAAAATGAAAAAAAACCCCAATGACTGATGCTCATGTCAGGCAAAGTTGTGACAATGAAAGGGTAGTGGGAGAAGAATAAAAACTCTGCATCATCACCGAATATACACCATCAAACTGGTCAGAGATATACAATAGATATCGATATAAAAATCATCAAATAATAATTAAGCTAATAACAAATATATATGTAAGAAATTATTAAATGATTTGATTGTTATGATTTACCTCCAAGGCAATTTTCCTGCTAAATTCTATTTAACTGGGATAAACACATAAAATAATTACGTCTAGATAATTCAAAGAAATAATTCTGGCCGACATATGCATGCATGCACACTTGCTAAGACGCCCCTTCAAGATTACTAATCAGAAGCGCTCCCCACTACAGCACGGACACTGAATCGGAGTCTCATGCCGAAGCGCATGAGCAATTGCGAGTGAAAGACTTGCTCAAGGTCCCAAAAAGGGGAACCTGCACCCCTTCGGCTGCAAGACAATGAACATACCCACTACACCACCGTGCCCCACATAGCCTGATTTTCATGGTGCGCCTAGCCTAACATTTAATTTAAAATGAATCACTTGTAAAAGATTTTGTGAAAAATAAAAAAATGAAAAAATAAAGGCGATTGTAGTAGCAATAATAATAACTGACTTAAAATTAATTAGTGCATTAAAATTAATTACTGCATCTTTAAAACAGTCAATTCAAACACCGACATGAATTTTCACATTCCCTTGGAAGATTTACATATTAAAAAACCATAATTACAATAGCAAAATCCTATCTTCTTTCACAACGAATCGAAATCACGGACACAAAATAACCCCAAACATAACAGCGCAGAAAAGTCTAAAGAAAGCTGAGAACATCTTTGAAGATTTTGCGGCCATTCGAATCAACCCCAAACACATTTCTTTTCCACTTCTCCATTTTCTTTTTCTTCCAGTTTCAAGTTGGACATGGAGTTGGGGCCTTCTCCACGCTCGACTCGAACAGCCGAACTCTCAGCTTCAAATCATTGCGCTTCCACTCGGCGAGAGTCTCAAACTCCTCTCGTGACATTCCGAAAAGTCGCTCCAACTCGTCATCCGCTAAATATTGCTGCATCAAAGTAAAATGTACAATAAAATGACTTTATTTATGCAAACACACACGCGCACTAATTTTATTGTAATTAATTATAATTATCAGCGTGTGCGTAGTTAAGATGGATACATTTAGGAGTCACAAGTCACAGGTTCGAACCCGGCTACAAAGTTAATGAGCTACGTAATACTCCGGCCTTTCTTTCAGCCGCTTCGCATTGTCTACTCTGCTCATCAAATAGACTCTGCAATCAGTTAAGTTCAGAAGTTGAGAGTAAAATTGTATGCTATTGTACCCTATTTCTTTGTGAGTTACGCAGTCTAGTAAACTGTTTCACGACACATTTTCCGCTCTATCCCCCATTTACCATTTGGAAATTGGGGTCCCTGATCCTATCGGGATCATGATCTCTTCACAACAATCACTTGTAAACCTTTATGTGAAAAAAAATCTTCATCTATTATATTTTATCTTGAAGAATGACAACAATATAATCGTACCTCAAGATTGTTACTGTCCAAACCAGTTGGTCGTTCTGTGCTATCGAGAGAAATCTTCTCGTAGGGATATATCTACAACAGCCAATACACAAGCGTACGCTCATAAAAAGCACCGTCATTTACCAAAAGTAGTTTTCTTCAGTACAGGTAGTATATAAATGTTTGAAAGAACGAACGAGAGAATATAATATACATATAATACATATTTATATACTTAGCATATACATTAAAATTATTTATATATACATTATAAATATGTATTGTATAATATATTTAACATATATTATATATATAATTGTATAATAATATATATCTGCGAACCTTTTTCTGTTCCTCTTCTGCAAAGATGCCTTGCAGATTCCTTCGGAGTGAAGATGACCGACGAGCGGTGGGCGTGCGACGTCCGTCCAGAATCTCATTCAATCGATGGAGATAGTTACGCGGCTGAACACACACACACACGCAACGCATGAAAATCAACGAGTGAGAAATCTATGCTACAGGGCGTTTCTTAACGTGCAGTTGTACACAAAATTCTTCTTCTTTTCCTTCTGAAGAAGAATTTTGTGTACAGTTGTACTCAAAATGTGCATTTCTAAATGGATTTGTGCAGTTGCAGAAGCACTTCTGTACAGTTAAAACTAGCAAAAAAGTCATTGTCCTACGATTGGAAGTAATTTACCATGGAGGATAGGAAAGGAAAGAAGGGGTTGTGCAGTTCAAAAAATTCCTTAAAAACAGCCTTGCTATGCTAGTGATACCTTACAAGAAAATATACAATTTCGGAAAGTCTGTGGTATGTTCAGTGCCTTGGAGACGGAAGGTTGCATGGTCGAATCCACTTCAAGCCACCATGCACGGTTCAGGGACCCTGAGCAAGTCCCTCACTCGCAATTGCTCATGCGCTTTAGTGTGAAATTCCGATTCAGTGTCCACGCTGTAGTCGGGAGCGTCTCTGAGTGATTGAAAAGTTACCCAGAGTCCGCATTTAAATGATTCAACAGCAAACCTCACATTAAAATATTTAAGTGACCAAAAAACTACGAGTAGTGTCGTCGTACTAACCGTTACTTTAAGCCCAGTTGTCTGGTCATACTCCTCAGTGTCTGATAGTGGAGTATCTGCAAAGACAATTGAGCAAAGACTGCATGCAAAAGTTAAACTGAAAATTCCCCTTTATCTGATATAATCAAATCGGTGAGCAAGACTCAGCCTCATAACGTGACCATGCTCAGCCAATCAACCAGCCAATCAACCAACCAGCCAATCAACCAACCAGCCAGCCAGCCAGCCAGCCAGCCAGTCAGTCAGTCAGTCAGTCAGTCAGTCAGTCAGTCAGACAAAGAGCCAGCTACTTGCTCATTCATTTATTCAGCCAGTCAGCAATCCAGTAGATACCATTACATATTGTATCAATGCTATGTCCTTCAATCTAACATTAAATAATGAAAGAAAATCAAGGAAACACAAAGTCAGGTAAATAAGTTTCACACTAAGTACTGTCGTTAATTAACAGAGTCAATGCAGTTCCAAGTGAAGTAACAACTAGAAACCAAAAGTGCTGATACGTACAGGAACGTTGTAGAACCGCCGTACTGCTTTCCGGTCGTCTATGATAGGACATGATGTTGCTAGGATAGTATCCATCAGTTGTATCCTAAGCCAACAACAGACACACTATCATCAGTTGTATCCTAAGTCAACAACAGACACACTATCATCAGTTGTATCCTAAGTCAACAACAGACACACTATCATCAGTTGTATCCTAAGTCAACAACAGACACACTATCATCAGTTGTATCCTAAGTCAACAACAGACACACTATCATCAGTTGTATCCTAAGTCAACAACAGACACACTATCATCAGTTGTATCCTAAGCCAACAACAGACACACTATCATCAGTCGTATCCTAAGCCAACAACAGACACACTATCATCAGTTGTATCCTAAGTCAACAACAGACACACTATCATCAGTTGTATCCTAAGTCAACAACAGACACACTATCATCAGTTGTATCCTAAGTCAACAACAGACACACTATCATCAGTTGTATCCTAAGTCAACAACAGACACACTATCATCAGTTGTATCCTAAGTCAACAACAGACACACTATCATCAGTTGTATCCTAAGCCAACAACAGACACACTATCATCAGTCGTATCCTAAGCCAACAACAGACACACTATCATCAGTTGTATCCTAAGTCAACAACAGACACACTATCATCAGTTGTATCCTAAGTCAACAACAGACACACTATCATCAGTTGTATCCTAAGTCAACAACAGACACACTATCATCAGTTGTATCCTAAGTCAACAACAGACACACTTTCATCAGTTGTATCCTAAGCCAACAACAGACACACTATCATCAGTCGTATCCTAAGCCAACAACAGACACACTATCATCAGTTGTATCCTAAGTCAACAACAGACACACTATCATCAGTTGTATCCTAAGTCAACAACAGACACACTATCATCAGTTGTATCCTAAGTCAACAACAGACACACTATCATCAGTTGTATCCTAAGTCAACAACAGACACACTATCATCAGTTGTATCCTAAGCCAACAACAGACACACTATCAGTTCATACAGGCTATCAGTTGACTACTGCATTTGTATGTATCTATCCATCTGCCCGGCCATCCATCTTTCAATCTGTTCATCTCTCTGTCTATCTGTCCATCCATTCATCCATCTATTTATTCATTCATCTATCTGCCTATACATTCATTGATCCATTCATTCAAACTTCCATCTGCCCAATAATTCAGTCATCCATTGTTCATCCATCCATTTATTCATTCATTCATACGTCCATAAATCTGTCCATCCATCTCATCCGTTAAACCAATCATCTATCCATCCATCCACAAACCATCAATTCAAAAACCATCCATCCATCCACAAACCTTTTGTCCATTTAAATGTCCAATTTGTCCATCAATCCTCCCATCCAATCACCCACCCACCCACCACTCACCCACCCACAACCACCCATCCAACTATCTCTACCCTTAGTTTTGATCATTTTGAGTAATTTCCATAAAGAAGCACCAATTTTAATGATGAAATCACATTTTATGCCTTAAAACTCTTTGAATACAGAGAAATAAAATGGACAAAAAATGACCAGATAGAAAGACACACACACACGCACGCACGCACGCACGCACACACCCACACACCCACCCACAGACAAACATACAGACAGAGACAGAGAACCAACCACTTAGGTAGAGTAGTCGAGACACTTACCGACGCATAGCCATTTCTTGCGCCCAACGTAGCGGATCGGTAAGCCATGGAAGTATTCCGGCCAATCCCAGGATCCACGGTCTTCGATCGAAAAGCCATCGCCGACTGTGCTCCGGTTCGAGCATCAAGAGTTCTCGACTTCTGGAATCCATAACCCGGACGTGGAACTGCCAAGAGAAACAAACTCAAATAAGATCCACTGCAAATTATGTTATATGGTGATAGCATCTGAAAGGAGGCAGTAAATTAAATGAGCCACATGTACACAAATGGCCCACAGACTCTACTACTACCATGGTAGAATTATTATAATTATCAGAGTAGACTCACAAAGCTAACTCTGTGAAACAGAAACATTTGCAACTACACATCTCTTGGACTTACCGTATACAGGGTGGCTCAAAAAAAATGTACCACCGGATAAAATGCAATATCTTTGCAACCGATTGCACTTTTTCTCCGAAAATTTTCCAATTTGAAGGGGAATGAATTTCCAACAATCCCTGAAAGTTTCACTGAAAACTTTTTATGTTTGCAAAAGTTACAGCTGTTTAAACTTTGATTTTCGTTTTTTCAAATATCCGCGGAAAAATTAACGCCATTTGTTGATTTCCTTGTCAAATGATATCACTTTTCACTACGACCTCAGACATACGTTTTGCAGTTTATTGTGGGGTATGATGTGAGTGTCTACTCCCTGCTTTAATACGAGCTCGATTTCTTTTTGTGAAGCTTAGTATGGCCTTGTTGATCGAGTCCTGCGGCAACTGATCCCACATTAGCAGCAGGACTTCCTTCAGCTAGCCAATGTTCTCCAACTCGGGATGAAATGTCTTGCAGCATATCTTCCCAGACGTGGTAAGCAAGAGGGCTAAGGTCTGGCGATGTTGTTAGTCACCTTTGCCAATAAATTTACTGGAGTGGATTGCAAAAATAAGGTAGCCTCATCATAATCAGCCTTGCAGTGCGAGCAAGCAGGCGCACTGTTCTGCTGGAAAATAAAACGAGATGTTAGAGCTCACCTGGTCTTCAATGAGTCTGGGTAAGAGAGTTCAGCGATGAGTTTGACATTTAGCCTACTGAATGGGATTAAATGCCGTCTTTTCTGGCGCCCGTGACACATGCCAGCAAATCTGATGCTGAAACCACGATGTGCTTTGCAAACTTGACCCTTTCGATTACCAAGCGAATTTCTTGAAAATCGTACTTTTTCCATCAGACCAAGCGACCACTTCCTGCCTCGCTTCCAACATCTGATCTTCGTTACATAAACATGTTTACAGATAGCCTTCAATATGCCCAGGCTCCACTTTTCACTGGGTAATTTGCTATGATTACGCGATGTCCCAGTCTCTGTTCACGCAGCGTCCGAGTTTCCATTTTATCTTCCGCAGAAACTTTGCCCATGACGTTCAGTAATGAATTCACGAATTGAGTCCATAATCTATAAAATATCACTAAATACCAACAGTTTGCTCCATAAACAGCTTCTTTACAGCTCTTAGTGAGGTCGTAGGACATCATCATAATTTCTTATGATGTAATTTGCAAAAAATCTTAATGAAATCACATTGTATTGGAACTTAATTCTCCGGATTTTTGAAAAAACGAAATTTTAAGTTTGAACAGCTGTATCTTTTGCAAACAAGAAACTTTTCAAGCGAAACTTTCAGGGATTGTTGGAAATTCATTCCCCTACAAATTGGGAAATTTTCGGAGAAAAATGTCAATCGGTTGCGAAGTTATCGCATTTTATCCGGTGGTACATTTCTTTTTGAGCCACCCTGTATACTTGCGTTTAAGTTGAGAAATTTAAGACTATTTCAGAGCGACGAGAAACGTCATCGACTTATACTCGAATATATACGGTACCATTACGAGAATGGTAGGCCAGTCCACTCCCTTGCTCTCTGTCGTCCACTACCATTGCAAAGTCATTGGTCAGTACACTTTAGCAGCTAGCTAAGGGGTCCAAAATTATCAGAAATCTTAAAACATCAATCAGTTACAACATGCGTTTAATAACCCAGCCTGTAACACAACCTGAAGATTTGTACATCGTGGGATGTGAAGCCAAGATGAACTGTTAACAGCCAACTGCAATGGTAGCACACAGGCACAAAGAACAGAGGGATGGGGGTTTGATATCTGCTAGCTCTATAATTTGACTCAGCCTTCCATTCCCTATAGGGTAATGGTAAATGAGCAGCAGTAGGACCAATTGGAGCCTAACAGGATGCCAAACAGTTAAAATTGACTCTTATTTAGCTTGTTATTGTGTGTTATTCATTTTCTGTGATCAAACTGTGGTTTGTTAGTTTGAACTGAATAAACAAAATAACCAAATATAGCAACCAAATCAGATGCAACAGATCTCGCAGACTAACTCAAAACGAAACACGTCTGATGTAGTAGCACAGCAAGAAATTTCAAAAAATTGAAATAAACAAAAACAAATCACAATAAAATAAAATGAAACTTGATTCTATTCTAAATACAAAGCAGTTTCACAAGCTATATTATAGTAACTTCCAATGCCCCACTTGATGAACATACAACTTTTCAAATCAATGGCTGATGCTACAGTTAAAAAAAGAAAAACATAAATGAGAATTGTGTAGTGCAAAAATAAGCAGAAACAAAATATCTTTGGTAAATGTGCTAACACAATTTTTGCGGCACAATCACATTGTGAAATGGTGTCTAAGTTGGTGCTTGAGTTCAATCAGTTTACCTGATCTGCTTCTAACTACATTCAGCGGGATTTTGCGCCTACGACCTCTCCTATACACTAATCAAAAGAAAAAGGTCTAAACAATGCGCCAGATTAAACTAATTTACAAAAATAAAAAGAGCAAATTATATAATTGCCAAACAAAAGAATAATTCAATTTTTTGAGTTGCAGAAATAATAATTTAAGTTCAATAATCCTCAAAACAAATGAAAAAAATAACTGGCAATGTTGGCAACATGGAGTTTTGCTCAAGCAAAGCATTAAACAATAATTTGTTGGGTCAAATCAATTAATAAAAAAGCACAAAGGGCCAATACAACATCATTGAATACTGAATAATTAAAAGTTAAATGCATGAAGAAATTTAAACTACACGGCACTCAATAGGAGGCAAACGCATAATACACTGGCATACTGAACGCTGCTCATAAAATACAATATACTTCAGATATACCGTACTGCGGATACTGTTCAGCATACTGTTGAGACCATTCAGTTCATTCTGTACAGTGTGCAGTACCTATAGTCAAATTACTTAGCTAAATATATTTAGTTATACAGTCATTTATTTAAATTTAACACATAGCGTACAATTTCCAGCACGTCTTCATCTGATCTGGGTGTTCAAGAACTTGATTGCTTTCCAGTGATTTTCGAGTCCTGACGGTCATCACTACCTCAAGTAAACCGTTGTTAATTAAAGTGATAAATATAATGAATTAATAACTGGCAGGTCTACGCATCTCTTCTATCAGTGGTGATGTGATGTGAAACAAATCTTTCTTTTTCAACGTCTGTCCATCTGTATCCAAGGCTACAACCTGGTTGCTTTCAAAGGTACTTTTGTCTCACACCCTGAAGACGAGGTCTTACCCACCAACAACCATTTATTCCAGAACGAATAGTAATCTATAAGTCCCTAGAGGAAAGAAGTACCCAAGGGCAAAAAAATAAATGCAAGTAGCAAAGAAATAAATCATAAGAACCTGTTGGTGAAGCACAGGTTCTGTACTTCTGTTCATAGATGTCGTCGTACTGGAAAAGTCTGGCTTTCAAGAGATCACGAGACGGAGCTGTGAAAACGCAACGAATAAGAAATGAGACAACAGGACAAGATCAAAGAAAAATGAAATTTGGAACCAATTAAGAAGCTATCTCAACAATTAACATATAATTAATAAGTCATTACTATCTTGCCAGTGTTACAAGAAATCAACTGATATGAAAGATGAACATTGAACAGGGTTAATAATTTGGCCGTGCAGGGAACGAGAGTGCCTCCGAGTAGTCCCTTGAAGAGGCGCTATTTACTGAATGAATAAATGAATAAGTGAAGACACATTAATTAGAAGAAGTTGAACATAATAAATATCGATCAAAAGAAAATTATTATTATTAGCATTGACCATCAATATTATGAAACCGTCATTTATAACGTGCCTAAATGACAAAGAATCTTGCACAAAAAAGCACGTAACCGAAAGTCTAATCGAAATAAATCTTGAAGAAATAAATAAGCCCAAGGTTATTTTTGAAGAACAATAATGTTGAAGATTTGCAAACAGAGTTTAACAGTTAATTCCACTTAGTCGGGCGACTATTACAAATGCCCAGTGTCCAAATCTCATTTGACAACAAAGTCAGCTTGAGATGAGGAATTGAGGATCGTGGGGCTCGTTTGGATTGGAGAGATGAAAAAGGTGTTGGTCGCTCGTGTTGAAGCCTCAAACTGTCAGTGCCGTGCTTTCCCAGCTCTAGGTCCATCTGTCCGAAATATCCTCCTGTTGGATATACACCTCTTATCCCGGGTTGACTCATCAGCGTTTTACACGCACCTTAAACCTATTTGTATCACTGTGGGTGGACTTGGAGTGCCTCTGAGAGGGCTTCTTGAAGGAGCACTATATAATTTCCAGAAATAGATGAAAGAATGAATGAATAAATAAGCAAGTGAGAACGCATAAAACAAAGATGAACTCAATAAAATTTATTAAATCAATAAAATTTATTGAATTCATCTTTTTTTATGTGCTCTCACTTCTTTATTTATTCATTCATTCTTTCATTTATTTCAGGAAATTATATATTTAATATCGACCAAAACAGAGGAACTCACAGGCAAACACCGGCGATTCGAACCTCGTCTTCTGCGGCGGTTCAACCGCACCTGACCGCGACCTTGACGAGTTCCTTGGATCCAGCTTCAGAGCTTCTGCTTCTTCTTCAGATCCTCAAGTTCCCTAGGGTCATAGTCCTATTGATCCCTTGTCCTGGGGTGGGTCCGTAGCTCAGTTACACGGGTTCAATACAATATTTATGGCTATGGTTAAGAAGATGAATATAATCAATATTGAAAAAAAAAAGGAACTCACAGGCAAACACCGGCGATTCGAACCTCGTCTTCTGCGGCGGTTCAACCGCACCTGACCGCGACCTCGAGGAGTTCCTTGGATCCAGCTTCAGAGGATCCAGCTTCTGCTTCTTCTTCAGATCCTCGAGGATCATCTGAGCAGTTCCGGAATTCGTGATCTTCGCGAGTTCGTTGATCTCCTTCTCGATTTTTGGATTCGCCGGAATCTTCTCCGCACCTGGATCGTTCTCTTTGTTCTCGCTCTGTCCATCAACTGCGTCGCCTCGCGAGAAGAACTTCTCACGTAGACGAGGATCTCTCACTGGAAATTAAGTAATTAAAACTATTCGTGGAATATTCATCTCTTTGTCTACGTGTTGATGAATGGATCAACGGTGATATTTATCGTTGAAAAATCAGTTAAAATCAATGGGAATGGGAATGAGTGAATGTGCAAGCTGCCACAAAATGGAGTATATGCAGTTCATACACAAACCAGTTTAGTTTCTTGAAGAGGTGCTATATAAATGCTCTGAATGAATGAATGAATGAATGAATGAATGAATGAATGAAACCAGTTCGAAGGCCTGTAAAGACATGAGATGATGAACCAGTTCATAATCTGGATACGTAAAGCTCAAAGAAGACGCCCAACATCGAGAAGAGTGGCAATGCTTGAGGTAGGCAACCATAAGAAGAGAAAGATAACAGTTTTGAGTAAAGCTTCAGAGGTCTGGAGCTTACAACTAAGATCTTGAAATGATATAACTTGAGTTTCAACCTGATAACAGAGAATGAGCAAATTCAGAACTGAAAGCTGACTGAATCATAAATAATAAACTGTTTTTACCCTTTATAAGCTAGTGGCAATATATTTGCCGTTACATGCGGTATACTAAACAGCTAATGAACAGTGCTTGGCCACTAAAATAATGCAATGTGGATTCACAAGATGTCACTAACAGATACTGTTTAACACAAAAAAATCAGAAAAAATCTTGTATGACACAACATACCTTATAGTCCATTGGAATTCTAGTGTGGTATGAACAGCTAGTGGCAAGTATGTTGCCACATTATGGTAGCCCAAACAGCTAGTGGCATATATATTGCCACCAATTACTTTTTTACTGATTTCAATTCAACAATGTTATACGCTTGATTACTTTCTCTCACCTATATATAATATGTATTTATATTAACTGTGCCTGCCCGGGGCGTTTATCGCTGTAAAAGGGTTAAACTCACGGAGATCTGGATAGATGGCAGCAGGTTCCGGTGGAGCAACAAAGTCGTCTCTCTCGATCGGTTTCTGGTGAAGATGATCCGTCTTCCTAGCGTCCGGTATCTTCGCCAACTGAATCGGTTCCTGCTTATCGTCCGGTTTGTATCGCTGGTCATAGTTTCGTGGCAGCGAAAGCGAGCCGAGCATATTCCCTCCTGAACAACAGTTTGGTAAAATAAAGGAAATGAGGTGGCAGAGAAGAAGTACCTTAAACAGTGCTAAAAGTGTAGAAAAAGAAGTGCCAGGACGCCTCTTACCTTTCCAAAAGAAGTGCCAGGATGCTCCTTACATTTTCAGGTGTGCTGGCACTGCTGGCGAAATAAGTGGCTGGACGGTATAAAGATTTGAAAATAAGTGCCAGGACGCCGTCCATGACTGTCCTGCCGCACTTTAAGCCCTGATCCACCCCTGTCTAGACAACATTTTTTATATACGGACAATCAAATGTCAAAGACACCAAAACCTCTTCCAAACTACAGTCATATTAAGGAAACTATGAATAAATGAACAATTAATGCTCAGCCAAGTCACAGAAACCGTTTAACTGGAAGTTTAATTGGTAGAAATTATATGAAACCCATGAAAAAGTACAACACAACCACCACACAACTTAAACGCCTGCAAACAGAACTTGGACAAAAACAACAAGTGATTTCTTTCACCAGAGTACTCTACAGATGCGCATAAAATCTGCAGAAAAAAAGAAGGCAACAAAAGAAATCCCACAGCAACCACAGTGCTCAGACCCCTGTCCATACAAGCTACTAAGATCGAGGAGATCAGAGAGCAATAGGCCAAAGCTTCAGAAAATGAACTACATTTACTACTTTTAGTTTCTCCTACTAGAACGGCTATGGCTCAGTCCCAATCCTTTACATCAATTGGCCCCTCTCTTTGGAATACTCTGTCTCCATCTACTCGGTCTCAACTTCTAACTGGTAATCCCTCCTCCTCATTTTCTTTCCTCAAAACTTATTTCTTCTCTCGTGGCCTTGCGCACTGGGAGCGCCTTTGAACGGTTCACCCTAGTAGAGGTGCCTTATAAATGTTTTTATACAATACAATACAATATTTACATAAATATTATAAAATGAAGCATCTTTGATCTAGTTAGAACCGCCGGCTGTATGTAGGCTTCCTACTAAATTCCATGCAAATACATGTAGCTAACGACCAAATTCATGCATCAAGTTAAAACATGCTGACCTGATAACTTCATCTATATAAATTTTGGCAAGAGAAATGTCTGCCAAAACTAAGCCATGCAAGCCAAATGGAATACAAACAACGTGGTAAACTTTTATGGGGCTAGCGGGCACTGAATCCACGTCTTTTTGAGTTCTGTGCCAACATGCTGCTGTTCAACCATCTCCCCACCCAAAATCAAAGCTAGGTAGCCTGTGCCACCAACCATGTAAAACAAATTGCACTTGATCAATGTAGGACAGAGTTGGACCTGCATAGAGGCATTGCCCTAGGCAACCCCTATGGTGCAATTGGATGTATGCTCCACAGTTGACTGTGACCATCATAAGTTCATAACCATACCACAGAAACATCAAGCTTAGATTAAATTAGGTGCGTTTTTGAGATGCAGATCCATGATATTTTGCAGAACAAAAATTATTTTTTGCTGCTTTCCAGACAGCTTAGTTATTCCTTTCGGTTTGTTTTGCACTGCACAATGTTGTGACTTCAACTCTCCTAAGAAACTGTCTTTGAAAGGAATGGTGCTTTCAATTTTGACCATTGTGGTTCATGCAATATCTTTCCGCACTGCCAACAAGAAGTGGCTCGCAGTAGCCAAATACATCCAGAACCAGAACAGAATGAGACTAAGAGAGTATAAAGCATCTAAGATCAGTTTCTATTAACATCCCGAATGCAAAATGGTATGCTTTGAATATAGTTTAGACATGCTCAAAGAATGATGTACTGATAGAAACTACATGTACCTACGATATACTACAAGTTTAAAATACATGCACAATACATTCACTTCTATTTGTAATGCAACAAAGGTTCACTTCTTATCATTGTCTGACCCTGATTGGAAAACAACATGCCGCAAAGCAAGATTGAATAGCATGGAACTTGAATTTTTTTAAAATCATCATGATAACTAAAATACCAAACAACAGATAAACAACCCAGATAGAAAAAATATAAACCAAATATGTGAAAAAAGTTTAGAGATCAAGCCATTCAAGGTCATATCGTCAAGATCTTCAAAGTAGAAAGATATGAAGCATTGTTGCATAGGAATACATGCAAAATAGAATTGAGCGAATAGCAGCTAACAACTAAGAAAACAGAAAATAATAACAATTGTGAAGAGAAATTTATGTAGAATTCATGCACACTACGTACCTAAACATTTCAACATTCCTGGTGTTAAAAAGAAATGGGGAAAAATTAATCAACAAGTTTTCAAGAGAAAATGAGTCATATATGGTAGGCACATCACATCTTCTTGTAAACGTCTAATTAAATTTGTGAAGCGCACACGGTCACACTGAAATGTGCGGATAGTCAGCCAACTCAGTTATATTCAACTACCTGAAAACCAAGGAGAAATAGTGAGTTTCTAGCCTACGAGTATGCAAGAGCGGTTTCATATCTTTGTCAGATATTTTTGTCTACGAAGTTTGTTCCTCCCATAGTTCAGTGCCCCTATAATCTGCACCCCATGCCGTACTATTTTAAACTCCTTGATAAAGATGACACTAACTACACAAGGCCCCGGGTAAACGTCCCCTCATGCCCCTATGTGCGGCACCCATGTATGAATTGTACAGAAGAAATACAAACAGTAAGAGGTGACACATTTCCACACCCAGCGATAGAATCGCCTTGCACTTATGACATGCTGAACATGGTATCCAGTTGACTTGCGTGCAACATTTATTGTTTGTTTGCTCGTATGTGCACTTTTTATAGCACCCCTTCAGACTCTCTCCCCACTCAGAGGTGCTCCCGAATGCAGAGCGGACACTGCATCGTAGTTTCACGCCGAAGCGCTGAGCAAATTGCGAGTGAAGGACTTGCCCAAGGTCCCTACGTGGTGGGTTGAGGGTGGATTCGAACCTCGAACCTTCCGGCTCCAAGACGACGACGCTACCACTACACCACCGCACTTATAATGCAAAGAGCATTGATTCAAAACTCCATTCAGGCACCAAGATCAAGTTCTTTACAAACAATGCCTGAATACCATTGAACAATCATCTCTCATTATGGCTGTGAAATTAACTTTGAACAGAGAATAATTTATCAAAAATTAGAGATCTGTATCGAATTACATTGCGTAGTTCCTGTTCTACAGACTGTGACGACAAAAGTGCATACTATAAGCAACTGGGAGCCAGTGCAGCCCATCTTAAACTCTGAAAAACTGATGTGGTTAAGCAAACTAACTAAATTTTTGCAAAAACAAATAACCAGATGAAACACAAACAAAAACAACAACATAATAATAATAACATTAGTAATTTGGAAATTGAAATGTTTAAAAATCCCGAGAGATCGGAGGTCACACCTGGTCACCTGGTGCCGTCAGCTACTGGAGCTCTGGCGAAAGCCCTGGTGCATCTTCTCCAGTTGATCCTCTCCCTAGTCGCCTCTCTTAGTTCCTCCAGTCTCATGCCAGACTTTTCCTGTACTTCATCCAACCATTTCTTCCTTGGTCTTCCGCATCTTCTCCGTCCCTCACCGCATGCCGTCATCAGCTCCTTTTCCAAACCGTTAGATCTCATCACATGGCCGAAGTAGCTCAATTTCCTCCAAGTTGCTGTTTGCTGCAGTGTCTCCTCCCTCTCTAATCCGAGCTCCTCGCGCACCGATTCGTTAGTTCTCTTCTCCGTCCATGAAATCCTTAGCATCTTTCTCCAAATCCACATCTCACACGCGTTGATTTTCTTTTCCATATCTCGTGTCTTTGTCCATGTCTCGCATCCATATAGGACGACTGGGAAGATCAGTGCTCTTACCAGTCTTTTCTTTGTTTCCCTGCTCACGTATTTGTCCTTCCAAATCTTTTCCAGACCGTTCATTGCCGTTTTCCCCATTGTTACCCTCCTCCTTATTTCCATATCACTTCTTCCCTCCTTCTCTATCATAGATCCCAGGAATGTGAAGCTCGATACTACCTCTATCGTTTCTCCATCCACCTCAAAGTTTTTCCATGTTGCAGTTGTCATAACCTTTGTTTTCTTTACATTGAAGTATAGTCCCGCCTTTTCGCTTTCCTTCCTGACTCTTCTTATTAACTCGACTAGGTCGTCCCTCTTACCCGCCAATAATGTCGTATCATCGGCGTACCTCAGATTATTCAGTATTTTCCCCGCTATCCTTACCCCTTCTGTTGCCTCCTCCAATCCAGCCCTCCTCATAATTCTCTCGGCATACAGATTGAACAGGAAAGGGGACAAAATGCACCCCTGCCTCACTCCTTTCCTTATTTTAAATTTCCCTGTGTCACCATATTCAGTTCTTATTACCGCTTCTTGATCCACATAGAGGCCCTTTAGTAGTTTAACCAAATGCTTCGGAATTCCCATCTCAACTAGTGTCCGCCACAGTAGTGTATGGTCTATGCAATCAAACGCCTTGCTGTAGTCTATAAAACACATATGCACCTGTTGCCCGTATTCCCTCTGTCTCTCCATAATCCACCTTATATTGGCGATGTGATCGCGCGTTCCTCGCGCCTTCCTAAATCCCGCTTGATTGGTTGGTAATTCCCTTTCAATTGTCTTCTCCATTCTTTTGTGGATTATTTTGAGAAGTATTTTGCTCGTGTGCGATATCATCGCTATCGTTCGATAATTTCCACACTCTCTCGCGTCTCCTTTCTTGAATATTGGTATGAACACGGACCTTTTCCAGTCCTCCGGCCACTGCCCAGTTCTCCAGATTTGATTGCATAGTTTTGTAATAGTTCTCACCACTGCTTCATCTCCCGCCTTTACCAGTTCTATAGGTATTCCATCATGTCCTGGCGCTTTGTTGTCCTTGAGCTGTTTTATCGCCCACTCCACCTCTACCTCCAATATCTCTGGTTCGTTTTCGACTTCCTCTATTTTGATGTTTTCCTTCTCGACACATTCATCTTCCATGTACAACTCTTCCGTATACTCTCTCCAACTTTCCTTTATCTCCTCCTCATCTCCTATTATCTTCCCATCCTTCGTCTTGAGTGAACCCATTCTAGGGCCTGCTGTCTTCGTTATTTCCTTCATCTTTGCGAACAGTTCTTTAGTCCTTCCTTTCTTTCCTTCTTCCTCCAGCTCCCTACACATTTCCTTTAGATGGTTTTCTTTATCCTCCCTTGCCTTCCTTTGGAAGGTCTTATTCAAGGTTTTTACCCTATCCCTGTTCCCTTCCTTCTTTGCTTCTCTCCTTTCTATTGCCACCTCAATGGTCTCTTTGGATAGCCATGGGGTAGTTTTCCTTGACGTTTTCTTTGGTACATGTTTCTCCGCAGTCTCCTGGATCGCAGTTTTCATCTTTGTCCATAACGTGATGTCCATAAGCTGATGATCGGAGGTACCTCGGATAAAAAAAATAATAATAGGAATGAAATTAGTAGTACTAGTAAAGCTGGCTGACCTGTCTTCGTTGGCTTTGCAATGTCTGATCGTACTCGTCGGTAGCTAAAGCCATCTGAAACAGAAGGAGGCATTGAACAGAAGGTTATGAATTACAGCCACAGTTCAATGATGGAACAACAGCCAACCAGACTCAATTAGAACTCTACTTTCAAACACAATCTTTCGTGTTTTGTAAATCATGACGGTATTCACGCCCTAATGGTGCATGGTAATTCAGCAAACCATGTCAGCCCTGCAACACTGCATGTGCTGTCTTCTGATTTCTGGATACTCACCGTATGACTCACTCTGAATGATCTTCATATCACGCAGCAGTCTTGCTTACAAGCAACTGCAAATGATCTGTACATCATGATGACAGAATTATAGTAGTTGCCGATGTGCTGCAGTAGTTTCAGATTCGGTATGGAACTTCAGACTTGTTAAGCTATACCAGTTTCAGATTTGAGTGGCTAAAGTAATTTTAGATTTGATTAACTAGAGTAGTTTCAGATTAGGAGCTGATGACGGCATGCGGTGAGGGAAGGAGAAGATGCGAAAGACCAAGGAAGAAATGGTTGGATGAGGTACAGGAAAAGTCTGGCATGAGACTGGAGGAGCTAAGAGAAGCGACTAGGGAGAGGATCAACTGGAGAGAATACACCAGGGCTTTCGCCAGAGCTCCAGAAGCTGACGGCACCAGGTGACCAGGTGAGGTGAGTTTCAGATTTTGCAAGCTATGTAGTAGCAGAATTGAGTAGCTCTATAATTAATCATTTCATATTTTATTAGATTGGATTAGATGCAACCAAAGGGTTCTGGTAGTTTAAGAACTTCCAGTATTGAGAGAAAGCAACACTACGTCATCAGTTTCAATGTTGGTTTCGATCAGTCATTCAATTAGCTGCTTTGTACAGCGCCCTTGAAACGCTATGGCCGTGTTACAATGCCATAGAAATTGTTGTAATCAATATTATTCTTATTCACAACATGTTTACTTGGTCTGTGGAAATGCTGGGGAGTCTTTTCCTGTGGATTTATCGAAGGTCCACGCTTGAAGCTCGTGTCTTTGCCTAGGAAAGACGACTGGAGAAATTTTCCAAAGTTTAGACGCTCAACTTCGCTCTCATCCTGCAAACAGCAGCAGCAGGTCATATATCCACTAACCGCTTCATTATTATTATTATTGTTTACCAGGTAATTAATAATACTAAGTGATTTCAGATGCCATCAGAGTTTAGCCAGGTGAAAATTAAAGCATCATATATCATCAAAGTTTAGCCAGGTGAAAATTAAAGCATCATATATATTCCATCAATCTACCAATGTCTCTTTCATAAATCCATTAAAAAATCAACGGATAAGAATTCCAGACCCAAGTTCAAAGATGAAAAGATTACAATCAATCTTTCAATCAATCATAATTTATATAGCGCCCCCTTCAAGGTACCTACTCAGAGGTGCTCCCGGCCGAGATCAAGCAGGAAAAAAACAGTCTTCAACAGTTTGTAAAATTGAGAACAGCTTGGGAGGTGTCGCATTGTCAAGGGAAGCCCATTCCAGGTTGTTGGACCAACCACAGAGAAGGAACGCCTCTGCATTGTTGAAATGAAACAATTGGCAGGAAATGCAAAACATTTTAAGAAGTGTCCAAATTCAATTCAGAACAGACCTTTAGCTTTCTGGAAGACGAGCGTGGAGAGTCCGAGGAGCAGCTGCTAGACCGACGGTCCTGTCAATCAAAAAGACAAGGCATACTCTTTAGAGATGCAGTAACAGGTGTTTGATCGCTGGTCCTATCAATCAAAAAAGATCCGCGAAGACCATTATTGATTTGAAGCAATAATTAAATAATGTATGTATGTGCAACCAGAAATCTGAGGAGATTCCTATCTGATTAGTCTGCTGTTGGTTCATCACAAGCACTTGTGTTTTATTTATACATAAAGAATATATGCATATATATTATATATACACATGTAATATAAACATATATATGTATATACATAATATGTGGATTGTGGAATGTACTCCACTGGTCATATTAAGTATTATGTATAGATAAAAGCAACACATGGATTGTCTGCAATTCTCATCAACCCATTCACTGGAAGTTGTTTACAGACTAGATTTCCACATACAAACACTGTCGGTTGCTAGTGAGAAGCTTAGGCTGTGAGGCAGAGGACTGCCTAGTGTCCACCCACCCTTTTATTCCAAGGCTAAGAACAATGAAACCGCTAACACTTCATTACCTCCAGGTTTACCAAATGGACTGCCTACTTTTGTAATCATTTTTTCATTAGATCTATACAAAATGCAAGCAACAGACTCCAAAAGGAATTATTGACATTATTTTGTATTCGACCATTCAAATAAATCCGATCACTATTTGCAGAATGACAGGTGTTAGAATAAATTCAGTTTACCTTGGATAAGTTTAGAATGGATAAAAGTTGATTAAATTAGAATAAATTACTTTCAAATAGAATATATTTGAATAGATTAAACAGAACTAACATGATGTGTAGTTGGCGCTTTGACGTTGTGATTAACATCTGAATGAAGATAAAAACAGTTGAAAACATCATGACCAATCTATGATAGCAGAACTATAGAAAGTCAAAAGAAATCAAGTAAAAATAAAGTCCCCCTGCAAGCTGCACGATAACTACCGCAGATAAAAGAATTTCACCTTGTTCTGCTGTAAGTTCCCCACCTACATTGCACAGCTGTATATTGTATAATCTTGCACAATACGCTGACTCTGTTCTGCATAAAATCTAATCAATATTCTAATATTGTGTATTTTATAGCTATATCCATCACTGCAATGTCCAAGGCCATTACCATAAAAGCTCAGTGTATGTTATCACAATGTCCAATGCCCCAACCCTATTGTCCAGTGCCATTAATTATCAATTGTGCCAAGGCATCAATTGGCAGATGCTTCAAGCACAATTGAAATGGGAGATGACAAACGCTCTGGAGAGGGTTGGAATTCAAGTTGAAATTCGACAGATGCAGACAAACCAAAAGTCAGTCAATGGTCAATTAATTATCATTCGATTCTAAACCTTAGATTTATTGCTTTCAATTGAAAGGAGTAAATATTAAGTTTAGAATCGAGTGAAACCCAAGAACTGACAGAGCAAACAGAACCAGAAATGGAATTCCAGAGCCTTGAGCATCCAAAAGAGACAGCTGCTGCTTTGGTGCAATGCACAGAGCACACCATAGGCGTAGGAGACGAGGGTCCAGAGGGGGCAAATGCCCCCCCAAATTTCGGGTAAGTCTGGTTTTCGGGCAAGCAGACCATGAAAGGTAAAAAATCTATCTAAAATTTTCAGGCAATTTCGACCAGACGACTAAAAAAGAAGTGGTCAGAATTTTCGGGTAAAAGAAGTAACGGCAATTTTCGGGCAATTTCTTCGACCGGACGACAAAAAAGTGGTCAGATTTTTCGGGCAAAAGTTAAACTTTTGCCCCCCCCCCACTCCTGAAATGTCCCATACGCCTATGGAGCACACAATGTACAGGACTAATAATATATTCTCAGCCACAAGTCGCATCAGGCGACTCATCTGACTTGCTAATACGTCCCCAGACATCAAACGTTCGTAAACTTAATCCATCAAACAAAAATCTCGCTGACTAACATCGAGGACATAGCTCAGCATAATCTGTAAATCAAATCTAATCAACTTAGAACTGCAAATGAAAAATTAATTAGCCATGTCCTCTGACATTGAAGGACAAGGTGAAGACCTCATTTCCTGTGTCATCCAAGTCAACAAAGAAAGCAAAAACCAGGAACTACCATCTATCTCAGCTTACATGAGAGGGGGCATGCCCCACTCCATCATTGCTCAGCATCAAAGGCAATTAGTTCCCCCCCACCTGCTTTGCGGCAATGGATTTCAGATTTCTTGGGGGCAGGAAAATGATCGCTCAGACAGACACCGACAGAAAGCTTCTGATAATTAGATTTTTTTTAGTCTTTTCGTCCATATTTTCAAGAAAAATGCATTTAATTCTATACTTTTAAAACTGATGACCTTTTTTGTACTCCAGTGATGTGGTCGAATTCTTTTTCTGATGGGGAAACTTGACATAATTATATGCATGTAAATAGGAGCTGCTGAATTTTTATGGGTGGGGGAAATGTTTGCATATATAATTTCCTAGGGGGGGGGGTAAAATGGCATGCATACATATGAGAACAGCAAAGACCCCTCGATTTTTTCTGCAGGATTTCTGGGGGGAACTTTGCCCCCCCTCCCCCCGCAGAGATGACTAGATTAAACACTGAAAGGCAATATGCTTAGTAAACAGCATCCGAAAATTGAATCTTTGCGCATCACAATAGATGAATAGAAGACACTAAACAAGTCTCTCCAGATTCAATGGGATCAAAAGGGATTAAGGGAATGTCACATAAAACGCACCCAGATGTCTTCCAACGATGAGGGAGGTGGTTGGATGGTTTCCCATTGCCTTCCTCACGGACAATAGTGGGTGAGCACTTGTCCAAGGTCCCTATGCAATGGCTTAAGGTAGATTCGAACCTGTGACCATTCGGTCACAAGGCGCCGAACTTACGCTGCACCACCAAGTCCCACATATATAATATATGTATATATATAAATGTATGTATAATTAATTATTTATTTATATATATATATATATATATATATATATATATATATACTAGCTGGGGTACCCGGCGATGCCCGGGAATTTTATGTAAATAGCCGTGAAGCTATGGCGACGGAATAGAAGTAGCAAAAGTTTGGGTTTTTGGGCCCCCATCATGGCTCCCTCCACTGGCTGGACTTGATGGTCTTCTGCCTACATGCAAAATTCCATATCAATAGCTGCAAAGCTGCAAAAACATTTCCCCCCCCCCCCCAAAATGTTTTGCCCCCCCCCCAAACAATGCCCTGCCCCACCCGGCCCCTGCGGGCCGAGGTGTGTGTTGTTGGAGCAAGGTGGTCCCGGTGGCATCCTGTCTAGCTGCAACGTTTCAGGTGAATAGCTCTGAAACTATGGCTATGGTGTAAAAATAGGAAAAATGGAGTTTTCGGCCCTCCCCATTCTCCCTCTGGTGGTAAAGATTCGCCAAATCATCCACTGGGTGGACCTGACGGTCCTGTTTCTAAATGCAAAATTTGACATCAATAGCTGAAAAAAGTTTCGCCCCCAACTTTTTTGGCCCCCCTAAACAACGCCCTGCCCCACCCGGTCCAGCGAGGCGAGGTGTGTGTTGTTGGAGGGGCAAGGTGGTCCCGGTGGCATACTATCTACTATCTAGCTGCAACGTTTCAGGTGAATAGCTCTGAAACTATGGCGATGGTGTAAAAATATGTAAAATGGAGTTTTCGCCCCTCCCCCCCATTCTCTCTCTGGTGGTAAAGATTCGCCAACTCCTCCACTGGGTGGACCTGACGGTCCTGTTTCTAAATGCAAAAATTTGACATCAATAGCTGGAAAAATTTTCGCCCCCCCCAAAAAATTTGTTCGCCCCCCTAAACAACGCCCTGCCTACCCGGTCCCTGTGGGGCGAGGTGTGTGTTGTTGTAGGGCAAGGTGGTCCCGGTGGCATACTATCTAGCTGCAACGTTTCAGGTGAATAGCTCTGAAACTATGGCTATGGTGTAAAAATCGGAAAAATGGAGGTTTTGGCCCCTCCCCAATTTTCCCCTGGTGGTACAGAATCGAAAACTCGATTTCTGGGAGGACGTGGCGGTCTTCTGTCTAAATGCAAAATTTGGAATCAATAGCTGACAAAAAAATTTTTTCGCCCCCCCAAATATTCCACCCATCCTGGCCCCCATGGTGTTAGAAATTTGCCAACCCCTGCACTTGCTAAGTTTGATGGACCCCTGTCTAGGTGCAAAATTTCAGATCAATAGCTGCGAAACTGTGGGCGTGCATTCTGGACAAATATATATATATACATACATACATACATATAAATAAATAAACAAACATCCTTGCTTATAGATATAGATATATATATATATATATATATATATATATCTATGAGGGAGTGTTGGCAGTGCAAGAATTGTGGAAAAATAACTGGGGGGGTTGGACTATTATCCACCTGGAATCGGGGTGTGAAAAACAGACTTTAACGTGGGGCTCTAAGAAAGACTGGGGGGGTTGAAACCCCCCAACCTCCCAGGCAATTCTTACCCTGAGTGTTGGACAGTATGCTACAGACTTCACCAGCCATCAGCTTGCAATGTTTAATACTTAAAAATACATAAATTACTGTTGACGAATAATGTATACCTTGGTCACTGGTAATGTCATCGGACTTGTATCCTGAAGTGGCCGAAGTTGGAGACAATAGATCAGGGCTGGTTATTACTTGATCATCCTCAGTACCACCACCATCGGTAACTGCATTTCAAAAGCAAATGTTTCAACACAACGATCAACTAAAGCAATGAAAAATTCGCAATAGACACAAATATTGTGGGACACGTTGGTGTAGTAGTGGGTTTGATGCCTTGGAGCGAGAGAGCTCCAGGTTCAAAGCCGCCATGTAGGGACCTTGATCAAGTCCTTCACTCGCAATTGCTCATGCGCTTCAGGGTGAAAATCCGATGCAGTGTCTGCGCTGTAGTTGGGAGTGCCGCTGAGGAGCAAGCTTGAATTGGAGCTATAGCATATGTGAGAAATAAAAAACTAATTTTTTACTTATACACAAAGTGGCATGAACTAGGTAGTTGACCTTTCACTATCTAGCACTGGTCAGGCTATTAAATGTTCATTAGGGATGTTAAACGAAAACCTCAAATCCTGCTTTCGATTCGACAAACAAAAATCAGCTTTTACTGTTTACAAACCAGCAATCAAATTCATTTTTTTAAGTATTCTGAAACTCGTAAGCGATGATTTATGCATTTGTACTGGCCGTCAGCTCAAAAATTGGCATGGGAACAAACTAGTTTTAAGAAATAAATGGTACCTGCGACCTGCTTTATCCATGCCCAATATATTCATGTACAAAAGGTAATTTACTAGGTTATTCCATGGCCCTTAGTAAATGATGATGATGAGGATGAAAACGATGACGATGATTAAGATGATGATGACGACGACCACGTAACCCTTCAACAGAGGCGGATCCAGGGGGGCCAATCCGGCCATGTCCCCCCCCATTTAAAAATGCCCTGGAACGTGGCCCCCCATTCAGTTTGAAATTAGCAATATAAATAGGGGTGTCATGGCATATTGGCCCCCCCTAAAAAAATGCATGGGACCTGGCCCCCATTCGGTTATTTTCGGCCGGAGGACTAAAAAAAGATCATGAACTTTTTGGAGCGACCAATGACGAAATTTTTCCCTGTCCCCAAAGATTTTGCCCCCCTCCGAACAGTTCTGGATCCGATGTTCTGGTCAGTTCTTACTCACAGTCACCCCCAATGGCCGAGTCTGTGCTGCTGAGCTGATTCTGTCGGATAGAAATCTCCTTCGGTCTTTCAGAGTTTAAATCAACAAGTGGTCCTTTGGTGATAGCCGATTCCTTAAGATGCCCATCTGGACCATTCGGCTTGGAAAGTCGAACGTTTTCAGCCTCTGTGACACACTGCTGGCACCAGAACTCCTTCTCCAAGACAGTCAGCTTGCTTCCTGCACCAATGTTCTTCCTAAAATATACAGACAGTAAAAGTAATAATGCACTTTCAGTTTCTTTAAATTGTAATCACAATCACAAATCCACACTTCACAATCAAATCCACACTTCACAATCAAATCCACACTTCACAATCAAATCCACACTTCACAATCAAATCCACACTTCAAAATTAAATCCACACTTCTAAATCTAATTCACACTGCTAAATCAAAACCATACTTCTAAATTAAATCCACACTTCTATTTAATCTAATCCACACTTCGAAATCAAATCCACACTGCTAAATCAAATCCACATTCTAAATCAGATCCACACTTCTAAATCAAATCCTCACTTCAATAATAATTATCATATCGTGCTGAGGTTGAGAGCGCCTCTGAGTAGTCTCCCTGAAGAGGCACCATACAAATTAATTTAAATGTACACAGAAGTGAATACTTATATATGTATTCATTTATGCGTTCATTTAAATTAATTTGTATGGTGCCTCTTCAGGGAGACTACTCAGAGGCGCCTCAGAGTAGTCTCCCTGAAGAGGCGCCATACAAATTAATTTAAATGTACACAGAAGTGAATACATAATTATATAAGCTCATAAAGAGTAACTTACGACTCAAAGTCTCAAACAACTGGAGAACTTAAACGGCTTTAATAAGATTTCACCTGGATAATATTATATGCATATGACCCCTCACCTGTCAAAAGCGGCCAGTTAATAATTTATTTCAGGTCCATCTGTTAGTCTAAGTAACTAATTCTACCACCTGCCAGCAATTAAGCAAATTTCAGCCCAGATCTGTTCTGGCAGTTGGCAGTCACAACACTGAAGTCCCAAATACCAATGTTCACCAACACAATATTACTGAAACCAACGCCGTTGTTGAAAAGAGAAAAACTCCGGCTTAAAAGTCGACTGAACGATAAATAATCGCACATTAATTATGCATACATAAAGCCATTTATATAGCGTCCTTAAAAGTCGACTGAACGATAAATAATCGCACATTAATTATGCATACATAAAGCCATTTATATAGCGTCCTTAAAAGTCGACTGAACGATAAATAATCGCACATTAATTATGCATACATAAAGCCATTTATATAGCGTCCTTAAAAGTCGACTGAACGATAAATAATCGCACATTAATTATGCATACATAAAGCCATTTATATAGCGTCCTTATAATAATTCTCCATAGAAAGAGTTCAAGCTATTCGTCGACACACATATGTGCTGTTCAATTAGAAAACTGATTCCAATATTGATGCCTGAAAGCAGTGAGAATTGTGGAAAAATAACTGTTTACATTTATAAGCCAGAAGAATTTTTGTCTTAGCCACAGAATCCACTTAGACAAAAATTCCTCTGGCTTATATACACGCAAAGTTCTGTTACCAGTAATTCATTATTAGCGACCATAGGCGTACGAGGCGGGGGTGCAGGGGGGGCAATTGCCCCCCCCCCCAAATTCGGGCAAGTTTGGTGGTTTTTTCGGGCAAAAAGTCGCGGACGACTTAAAAAAAAAAAAAAAAGGTCGTCAAGTTTTGGGCAAGTCTGGTTTTTCGGGCAAAAAAGTCGCGGACAACTAAAAAAAAAAAAAAAAAGGTCGTAAAGTTTTAGGCAAGTCTGGTTTTTCGGGCAAAAATAGTCGCGGACGACCAACTTTTTGGCCGGATAAATTTTTCGGGCAAAAGTTCAATCTTTGCCCCCCCCCACTTCTGAAACCTCCCGTACGCCTATGTTAGCGACCCACATATGGAAATTCAAAAAAGAAAAATAATTGGCGGGGGGGTTTGGACTACTATCCACTTAGAATTAGGGTGTGAACAACAGACTTTACTATGAGGCTCTAAGAAAGACTGGAGGTTGAAAAACCCCAACCTCTGGCAGTTCTCACCCTGACTGAAAGTTATGTGAACTCATTTGATGAGATGGCGAGGGAGAGGACTGGCCACCCCCCCTCATATGCCAAGGTTGAGAAAATGAAGCCGATAACAATTCATACATATGGCTCCCTCAGAGTTAACTTTTGGGACTGCTCCAAGCGCTTTTCTTCTATTCAATGGTAAAAAGTGGCTTGCTATAAATGTAAATTTTGCATAAATAAACCAGTCAGTATAATAGTCAAGCCAAACTATCTGCATCACTAATTAATCAGAGATGTTATTTGAATCAAACATAAAGTTCTACCATTTCCATATAACTAATCATTTATTTCAATAATCTATTTAGTTCATCAATGTTTAGTCAACAGAATAATAAATTAAGTACGTATTTAATTTACTGTTCCATTGCAATTGCAATTAGGCCTAAGTTATTGCAAATTAACAATGCAAAATTCCTCAAGAGAGACAAATTAAGAAAGGCTAAGAATCCAAAAGCACAGGTTACAATCTATTCAAGTCTATCCCAGCAAGATGGGTTAAAAGCAGCAAAACTTCTATGCCAGATGGAAGTGTTGGTAGGAAGAACATCAAGGTCACCTTGTGGAGTAGAGTGAAAACATTTGCAGCCAAGGATGAAAGAGGCCAAGACAGCCTATAATTATAGCTCTAAAAGATAAGACAACGGCATAGCCTGCAAGACAATTGTAAACATAAGGTAGATTCAAAAGATCAAAGTGTTTGTGAATGGCTAATGCACTCAAAACTGGTTATATATAAGTATAAATGCCTAAACTTGCGTATATACCTCAGACTTATTAGCCAAGTTTAAAACATATGGTATAGGTGATAGCATAGTTAAGTTTCCAGCTTAGATTCCTATTTGTCACATTGTTACAAACATCCAGCTTGTATAATATGGCATTACCATAATAACCATCCCGCATATGAAAGCATGCACTAAGGTTGTACCACGGCAGCTTGAGCAGTAAGCAAATCAGACAAGGATTTTAAGACCAGAACTTAAAGTGTGGCTGGATGGTCATGGACGACATCCATTCACTTATTTTCAAATCTGCACGCGGTCCTGCCACTTATTTCGCCAGCACAGACTGGAAAGTTAAGGAGCGTACATGTAGGCACTTCTTTTTCTACGCTTTAAGCACTGGTTATAAGACCCTGTTCGAGATACATTTGTAAAGGTCAATTCTATCCCAAGGTCACCCGTAGGTCACGCACATTAGTAAGTAGTAATTTTGTAGTATGTAGAAATATCTGTGAGCGTAAGCATTGTCACAAACAATTTGTGGAGCACGATGTTGCATGGGTATGTTTGGCGCCTTGGAGCCGGAAGGTTGCAGGTTCAAATCCACCTCAACCCTGAGCAAGTTCTTCCCTTGCAATTGCTCGTGCGATTCAGCGTGAAACTCTGATTTAGTGTCTGCACTGTAGGCGGGAGCGCATCTGAATGGGCGCTATCGCCGCTATGGCAAGTGCTCAAACACACAAACACAATTAAATGCTTGGAAAATCTGTCCACAGCCATCAAGCCAGGTAAACCATAGGCTTTTCCTGGATAAGTGTGTCAGGTGAGTATTATAGTTTTAAAATAATTACATGAATTAATTAGTTTATTCGGTTTTCAAAACATATTTAAACAAAGTCAAGTTCAATTCTTCAAATCTCATCCTCCAGGATATAATTTAGTGTCAAGAGATTAAAAATCAGTCTGGATAATGCTGGCAACATTTATTCATTCTTAATTAATTACAGAAGTGATTAATTACCGCAAATAAATAGTTAATCAGTCAAACCACTTTCGCCATGCCATAAATTAATTATTACTAGACAACTCATTTGTTTTTCGATTATTTGCCAATTTCTGCGTGGAGTCATTCCGCAAAAGCTGGCCCGGGCGGAGATTAATGAAGCTGAAAGCCCAATGAGCCGCGATACAAATGCTTACTGACAATCAGTCAATAATCTTCTGCCATCACATACATAAACAACCCGACCGGAATTCTATTTCGGTCAAAACATCGCTTTTATCAGAACTGCATTCGAAAAGCTAGACACACCGCGTCTCTTTGTTTACGTGACCTGCTTCGATCATTTACTCGGACCATTGAGATGTATAAAATATAAAATATAAATAATTATTATATCACGGTTCGGTCTACTCGCTTCTCTCATCGTCGCCATTTTGTTGGCCATGCCTGTTGCTCAGTCTTTTATAATTAAGGTATAGAGACCCTGCAGTTCAACGTCTCATACATAATGTACTACCGTACATTGCTGGTGGTCAATTAAAGAATATTCTTACTTACTTACATGCAAGAATTAAAGTGAAAAAAAGCAAAGGCAAAGCTAGATATATGCTGGATAGATGTAAGTATATATGAAAACATAAAGTTACTTGGGTTGACAACACTGAGGGAGCAAATGGTCTTAACAAACAATGATGAATGAAAATAATTTATTTGTAGATAAGTTGCTGGCATCTAGAACTGATGATGATGATGATGATGATGATGATGATGATGATGATGATGATGATGATGATGATGATGATGATGATGATGATGATGAAAGTACAACCTTGTCCAGTCTGTCATTCGTGCCCCTCCTTGCTTTCCTCTCTATTCTCCCCACTTCACTTCTTCTCTACTCCTCAAATCACTGCTCTTTCTCTCCCCTCTCCTGTCCAATCCTCTGTACTCTCATGTACTCCTCTCATCCTTGCTCATTTCCTCCTTTGCTCATCGGTATATTCTTCACTCTTCTCATTTTACTCTTTTCCTCCACCTCCTTTCCTATTTGATCATTTCCTATAATTAATTACTCTCTCCATTTATCAATGCCACTCCTCAAGTCTCAAGCTGTCTGTGTTTATCTATCTCTGTGTGTGCCTCTCTGTCAGTGTCTCTCTGCCTATGTCTATCTCTGTCTGTCTGCTCCTCTATCTCTCTCCCCCTCTGTCTCTCTCTATCTGTCTCTCTGTCTGTCTCTCTCTCTCTGGCTGTCTCTCTCTGTCACTCTGTCTCTCTCTGTCTGTCTCTCTCTCTCTATCACGCTGTCTGTCTCTGTGTCTGTCTGTCTCTGTCTCTTTCTGTTTTATCCTGATTCCCTTCCTCACACACATCCTATCTCACTGTCTCTCCCATTGATCAACTGATCCACGTTGATCCCGTCCCATCTTCTAGGATTCACATAAAGCACACAATACACAAATAGAACATCCATCTCAAATGACAGACGGCAAGTGACTCAAATGGTTCTGTAACTTGAGCACAACCACCACCACGGGCTCCTATAATATAATAATAGCATAGACATCCAAGGCACAACTAATCCTTTCTTGAGACTGTAGAGAAATATTATGGCCACGAGCAAAGACCAAGCATGCCAAAGTCTGCACTTCAATGTCAATTTGATATCGGGCTTAAATCAAATGCATATATATAATAATAATAATAATAATAATAATAATAATAATAATAATAATAATAATAATAATAATTGCAATCGCAAGACTAGCCATGCTTTACACACACGACGCTCTTGTTTTGCTCAAAAACAGCTTGAGCGTTCCGAAACTGCTTTACAGCATGCGCACAGCTGTCTGTGTCGATTGCCCGAGCCTGGCTCGGTTCGACCATTTACTGCGAGAAGGTCTATCAACCATCTTGAACGTGGACCTCGATGACGACCGCTGGCTCCAGGCTTCTCTGCCGGTGAGAGATGGTGGCTTGGGTGTTCGTTGTGCATCAACGCTGGCACTTTCTGCCTTTCTGGCTTCTGCCGCTAGCACGAGCGAACTGCAAGCTTGCATCCTACCTACAGAGTCAGCTGATGTTGCATATGTCCTTGCGGACTCAGCTCTCAAGGCATGGATTACACTGACAGGCGCTAACCCACCAACTGGAGCAGCATCTCACAGCCAAAAGGAGTGGGATTCTAAAGTCACTGAAAAGGCATGGACGGGTCTGCTCGAGTCTACCAGTGTCCCATGCGACCGCGCTCGCCTCCTAGCTTCGAGAGCCCCTCATTCTGGAGATTGGATGCTAGCTCCCCCTGTGACCGCGCTGGGCCTGCGCCTCTCAGACGAGGAGATTCGTTTCGCAGTTGGGCTGAGACTCGGAACGTCGCTTTGTGAGCCTCATGTGTGCCACCACTGCCGAGGGAATGTTGACGCGAGAGGATTGCATGGATTGGTGTGCAGAGGAGGAAACGGAAAACACCAAAGACACAACATGATCAATGACGTTATATGGAGAGCTCTTGGCAGGGCAAAAATCCCGTCTCACAAAGAACCGCTTGGTCTGCTTAGAGAAGACGGAAAGCGACCAGACGGCGTGACAATCATCCCATGGTCACGTGGTCAATGCCTGGCATGGGACGTGACAGTGCCGGACACTTACGCCATGTCGCATCTTCCGCATACATCCAACGTAGCTGGTGAAGCCGCCGAACGAGCAGCAACGTCTAAGTCGATCAAATATGCCACCATCACCAGAACCCACGCATTTGTGGCGGTCGCCCTGGAGACCAGCGGCGCGTGGTGTAATGAAGGACAAACATTCATTTCTGAGTTGGGGAGCCGAATAACCGACACAACCCACGACCCAATGGAGACCTCGTACCTATTCCAGCGAATCTCGGTGGCTCTACAACGAGGGAATGCCATCTGCCTTTCCGGGACTTTGCCACTACTCCCCGAGCTGTGAATGACATTCAGCTGAGCGACTTTTCCATAATGATGATTAATAATAATAATAATAATAATAATAATAATAATAATAATAATAATAATAATAATAATAATAATAATAATATCTTTTCTTTAATGAAACGCCTGCAAGACGCACTGCGCTTTACATTTACAAGTTATGCAGTAATCTTAATTAAACTTAACTACCAACTGAGCAGACAGCTTTGCAATTACATATACAACATATATATATATATATTTACACACACACACACACACACACACACACACAAGGAAAATTAAACGGAATCATGTACGCAATTACGTTGGATAGAATTAAAATGAATTTTAATACAAGTAGCACTGCACGTTGACTCGTATACCTGCAGCTTAAAATAATGTATCAATCTACCTACGCAACACACACACACACACACACACACACACACACACACACACACACACGTGATCAAAGCTAATCAAACGCGGCCCACAACTTAAAGTTCACATGAAGAAAACAAGAACAGTGTGGCTGTCAGTCGCGTGCATGACTCATCTCTGTTCGACCTCTCCTTGATCACGTGAAACCTTTTTCACCTTTAGCAATAAGGCAGCACAAAATAATTTATCGTTTCTCACAAGACATTATATAGAATCATCACAAAATAAGCTTTTTTTGTTTGTTTGTATGTGCACTTGCTATAGCGCCCCTTCAAGCTCTCGCTACTCAGAGGCGCTCCCGAATGCAGAGCGGACACTGCATCGGAATTTCACGCCGAAGCGCTGAGCAATTGTGAGTGACGAACTTGCCCAAGGTCCTTATGCGGCGAGGTGGATTCGAACCTCGAACCCTTCCGGCTTGCTTGCAACTTGCCTATAAGTTGCAAAGTAGGGCTACAGCAAGGGCAATGTCAGGTTAAATCATCAAAGACTAAGAACTCTACATTGAGATCATGAATGTGGGGTACGGTGGTGTAGTGGGTATGTTCGTTGCCTTGCAGCCAAAGGGCTGTATGTTCGAATCCAGCTCACAGCCACGTAGGGACCTTGGGCAAGTCCTTCACTTGCAATTGCTAAGCGCTTCGGCGTGAAACTCCGATTCAGCGTCCTTGCTGTAGTCTGGAGCGCTTCTGAGTAGAGATCTTGAAGGGGCGCTATGACAAGTGCACAAACAAACAAATAAGGAATGTGAAACACTGCATTGTCTCGATTCACAATTCACCTGCAGTGCCAAGTTGTTTACAGGCAGGGGCGGAAACCTAGGGGGGACAGGGGGGGACGGTCCCCCCCAAAGAAGACGTTGGGGGGGACGGCCCATGCATTTGTCCCCCCCAATGTTCAAGCGTTAGGACATGTACACAATCTTCAGTAGGGAACTAGAGAAAAAAGTTTAGCAGATGAAGTAAATATTTATAATGTTATGAACTCCAGAGCAATCCAAGCACTAACCAAAAGTTATTAAGTCCCACATTGGATAGTTTGCGAACATTATACTGTATAGATAAGACACCTCTTTTAACTCGTTTCCAATTATTATAAAGACTTGAAAACACCCAACGTCACAAACTCACAACGTCACATGTCGGGTTTCTGCTAAATTCAATTCAGCTTCTCTTCAGGCTCAAATCATCGTCATGTTCAACATCAGAAGTAAAAGGAAAAGTTAATACGTAAATAAGTAAGTAAGTAAGTATTGTGTTTATTGTTCCTCTGGAAAACGAACAGTGGGACATAGAACATCATTGGGTCCATGGGCGGAGTTTATAACGGGCTAGGGGGCTCAAACCCCTCAAGAAGACCCAGATTCAGGTCTGTCACAAGGAAAATGGTATAGTTTCCGGGGTTAGCCCCCAAGAAATTTTCACGAGCGAAACTTGAATCCGATGATTAACGCTTTTTTATCCAGGAAAAATTGCATGGTTGTTGTGAAACTTCAATTAAAGTCGTTGACTAAAACGGGTGTGTCCGGAAAGTTAGTATGGTTTCATGAGATTTCTATTAAACTCGACGTGTGTAAGGAAAAAGAATGATTTTTATGAGATTTCAACTCTATGACCAAGAAGAGGTCGACACACTTTTTGTCTGAAAAATAATATGGTTTTGTGAGATTTAAATTAAACTCCCAAAAAATATGTTTACGCAAAATAGTATGGTTTTTATGAGAATTTAACAAATTTCGATGACTAAAAAAGGTGTTTACGGAAATATTATGGTCTTATGAGATTTCAATTAAACTCAATGACTAAAAAAGGTGTTTACTGTAATTAGTATGGTTTTATGATATTTCAAATAAACTACTTGACTAAAAAAGGTGTTTACGCAAGATAGTATGGTTTTTATTAGATTTAAATTAAACTCGATGACTAAAAAGGCTCATTAACTTTTGATTCGAGAAAAAAATTCCGGCGCCGCTCAATCTGGACCAAGTCTCCGCCTCATATCCAAACTTTAAGTTTTTTTAGCCCCCCAAAATGTAAACCAAACTCCGTCCACGATTTGGTCTCTTGAACGGATTTAATCTATGCATAATGAGAGTTGGCAGGGCTTTCAAACGTGCAAGTTCACATAGAAGTGTTGATTTTAAATAAAATGGCAGTTATAATGGTCTTAGACAGTTGTAAAATCACATCCTCGCACCAAAAAAAACATTTGTTTTGAAAAAGTCATTGTCATCTGGTTGGCAGTTATTTACCAGGGTAGATCAAAAGGCTGAGAAAAAGTCATGCAGTTCTGTAACGGAATTCTTTTGATATGCTCTGATAGTATGTATATAATAATTATAGACAAGAGTAGATTTTCATTCCTATCAGTGTTTTCTTTTTAGTCTTTCTAATAAACATAATTTGCATGTAATAAATTAACGCAAATATTTTAGTCATGAATTTGAGTAATATTCACGACATAGCATGATTTTCTTATATATATTTTTGATTGATTGCATTACAGAGGTGTCTATGTTAAATGCATAGATAGTTTTTTTGCAAAACTGTTTTGCGAAATTTAGCACATTCCATCATTATATAAATTTGTGATATCAGCATTAAAAAGGTGTCTAATACAATCTGCACTCCGATCGTGTTCAATAACAAATTACAGTTTGAACTACTTCTATTGGGACTAAGAAAATGGATCATTTTTCATTTTTGACGACAGCTAAAATGCTACAATTAGGTGTGAATATTAAAAACAACCTTAATTCACCCCTCCCAACTCGGTGCTTCGCGCTTCAGCGATCGTCTTTCAGCCGCTCGTCCGTCCCCCCCAAAGTTCGGACCAGGTTTCCGCCCCTGTTTACAGGTATGCACAACAGGTAAGCCCAGACCACTTTGTTCACCTGGATAACTTCACAGAGACATGGTCCACAAGCTGGAGGACCATTCAACCCAGAAACAAACAGAATGACAAGAATCAGATTACCCTAATAACTCTCCACCCCCAATCATTTAGCAACCGCAAGAGGTTGGAGCACTGAGTAATCACACTCATCATGAAGTGTTAAGGGGACTTGCTACATGTATGTTTCAATTACACTGTACCCGCCCCAGTATATGATGAACAAACCAAACAGTCCGGTCAATTCATCCTTTGTCTCTCAATCTTCATGTTTAGATTAGAAGACACTTCTAATGAATGGTGAATACAAATTGACACATCACTTTCAACTTCTTTAGCGAATGCAGTTCGCACCAAGCCATGCCACTTTGAACTGATCATTGATCTTGTCTTGACTATCATGGCAATCACATAACAGGAGAAGTCGATGTTGTTGTCGTCATCACCACCGTGCACCCGGTCGGTTGGTAGGTCGGTCAGTCAATCAATCGTCATTTATTCAATCAATCAATCAATCAATCAATCAATCAATAGTCAATCACCACCACCACATCTAACATCAAGCATCAAAGGATGACAGTGACTCAAGGCCCCAAAACAGTCATCATCTCAGAGAAGGTTTGAAACCATACTCTCCGAGTTACATGGCGAGTGCTCATATGTGAAGAGTATACCTTCAAACCAGACCAGAATAGACAAAATTAGATCAGATAATTTGGACGAGATTAGACTGTATTAGATTAGAAGCAAGACACATTAATAATAATCTTTTCTTCAATGAAATGCCTGCAAGATGCACTGCAATTTACATTTACAAGTTATACAGTAATCTTAATTAAACTTAACTACTAACTGAGCAGACAGCTTTGCAATTACAATGGCGCTAATAGCAGCCTACAAATCAAATCCGCCCAACGGGGGCTCGAACCTGCTATCTCTTGCACTCTTGGCCAGCATGTTAACCATTATTCTACTGGGCCCCATTGCGAGTGACATACCGCGACTCTCACCTGCACTTGGTGCAAACAATGCAGTCCTGATGATAAGACTTGCCAAGAACCGTCACAATCTGTCCCTCCACATATTTGTCGCACGTGTGACACTTCGACCCGAAAAGTCTCTGGAAGTCTTGCGTGCAGTAGCGGTCTTTGTTGTGCACAAAGAAAGCGTTCGTGGACAGCGGCTTTTTGCACTCTGAAAATATGGCAATTTTCATTTTAAAAATGAACAAAATTATCTCCAAACAATGCCTCCATTGTTCTGTTACTATCGTATTAATTAATGAAATTAATAAAAGTTGAATAGCGTATTGTTATTGGGATCTGTATGATTGTCGCAATGTGGGAATGCGGGTGGCCAGTACCCTTACCCACTTATACATACTCACTTTGATCGTCTAGTAGTCCATGTACTCGTGTTCATTCATTCATTCATTACAGACATTTGCATAGCGTCTCTTTAAGAGAATCTACTTAGAAGCGCTCCTGACCCAACCACGGGTTTACCATGGCTGTAATGTTACATTACAGCCATGATAAACTTGACACTTAGCTATAATTGCACCCAATTGTCAATGAATGTAATTATAAATTTATATAGTACTACTTCATTAGACACTGCAAAGTACCTATTACAGTAGTAGCTGACTCCTTCAGGAATCAAAAAAACACAAATTATCACTATTATTACTAGTATTAATATTAATGTTTAATTGTTTATACATTAACATTTATATTACTATTGCTATTTTAATTAATATAGCTATATCACTATAACCACTGTAATTATTATTATTAATATTATTATTATTATTATTATTATTACAAAATTTTCTAAAGTAGTTCATTTCACGAATGCAAATACAAATGTAAGGCAACATAGCCTATAGTGAATATAAATATAAATATTATTATTATTATTAATATTATTATTATTACTAACTACAATGGTTTTCAAATCAAATGCCTTTTAATTGATAATACACCAAAAACAGTAAGCACCAGAAAATTTGAATGTACAATAATGCTTACAAGTTCCTATCAAAAGCAAAAAAGAGCAAAAAAGCTCATACATTGATTTGCTTTTGCTGCACGCATTGCTGAACATAAAAGCAAGAATAGAAAAGCACATGACTTATTTATGATGCCCCATTGTAACCTGACCAGACAGTTCACATGTCCCGCGGGTCTTCACTGGTTAATTAGTTGTCATATATATCAGAGTGACCCTCCCCTTTTATTGAGGTCTGGGACTGGCAGTACCTAGGCACAGGCAGCGGTGGGCGTTTTATGGATGAGCAGGTTTTCAGTAGTCCCTATGGTACACTGAATGCCCTTGGGATATTCGCACAGGCGTCAAAGGAGAGCTGCACACTGGGTAAACAATTCGGTGACAGGCACATAATGGCAATAGTCAGCCAGCCTTGCAATATACTGCAGCATATGCAGTAAAAATAGTAACCACTGTCTCTTTTTTATTATTACCAGTTTGTCTGAACATATTGTTTGTATGTGTGTATGTATGTGCACTTGTTATAGCGCCCCTTCAAGCTCTCTCTACTCAGAGGCGATCCCGAATGCAGAGCGGACACTGCATCAGAAGCGCTGAGCAATTGTGAGAGAATGACTTGCCCAAGGTCCTTACGCGGCGAGGTGGATTCAAACCTCGAACCTTCCGGCTCCAAGGCAACGACGCCACCACTACACCACCGCGCCCCACTTATATCGTACATCAGCTCATACTCTACCACCACTGCTACAAGTGACATCATTTCATCAATATCAAATTATCTCAATTGATGTTGTTATCAACATCTTTATCCCCAATTGCTATTATTATTATCATTGCCATAACAACACAGTCAGATGCTATGGTTCTCAACATCGTTTTCTTGATCGCCATCTTGATTTTATGCAAGAAAATTGATATAACCACCCCTCCCCCCACTTCCGACACTCCATGAAGATTGTTCCCCCAACATCTCCCAACATCACATCAGCAGACACTGTACTGCAAGCGTTAAGTCTCTTAGTAGCATCAGCATCGTCATTTGGTTGGATGCTGGAAAACTCATGTGATGGCCGATTAAGGCTCGAAAATGCATCGTAAATCCTCACATGAACATTGGTTCACATAGATCTACAAAGAGTTGGGTAGCATTAGTCTAATGGCGGATTTCTATGACACGGTGTGCAGGGCCGTGTTTAAGGTTCTTTGAATGTCGGTGCAAAGTGTTACAGCAGGGGCATAGTGACGTTCGGCAGTCTTACATGATCAATCATTGATTACAAAATTCACTGTTCAATAGGCTAGCCTACGTGGTTTGTCGGCTGTGGCGGGTCAGTAAGCAAGCACGCAACGTCGGTGAAATTAGTTAAATTAATGTTTTCTTAAACTTAACTGATTTACAATAGATTTAAGTAACACTGAGACTCGCAATTTAAGACATTTGGCAATTGGCAACAAAACTCCCGGCTCAGAGGCATTCGGTGCACCGCACCGAATGGACCTATGTTAAACACGGCCCTGACGGTGTGACTAGCATAGGCGTAGGAGACGGGGTCCAGAGGGGCAAACACCCCAAATTTCGGGCAAGTCTGATTTTTCAGACAAGCAGACCCGGAAAAATATAAAAAGAAGTTAACAAATTTTCGGGCAAAAGTACCGATTGACTAAAAAAAAAGGTTGTCAGAATTTTTGGGCAAACGTAATGGAAATTTTTCTTAAGATTTCGGCCGAATGAAAAAACATTTCGGGCAAAAGTCTCATTTTCCCCCCCACTGCTGGAATGTCCTCTACGCTTATGGTGACTAGCAACAGCTGACAGCGCCAATTATGGCAAACAAGATGAATAGCAGTGAGGCCCTAAGACTAAACTTTGCAATAGTACGTACAATCACCATAAACATATTATTGTCATTTGGCGGTATTTTCCGCTGAAGACAAACACAAAATTACCTTTGCATGTGAAACACTTCAGGTGTACGTATCTTGTATCAGATAGTTTTATCGCTTGACCCTTGCAACGCTTGCTGCACGCCTCACAGGTTGTTTTACCTTTTAAAACAAAACAAAGAAGTTCGAAACAACACTTTTCCACTCATTAAAGAATTACTTAAGCCTTCAAGAATTTAAAATAAGTGCCTGGACGCCATCCATAACCACCCAGCCATACATTAAGAACTGTGCATAGCAATTTTTAACAGCTCATCCAGTCACAATAGGGCCAATCTCTGATGCCAGTCAGTACAATAACAACAACAACAATAGCAATGATGACAATGACAACAACAGAAACAACAACAAAAACAACAACAACAATAACTGCAAAAAAAGACAATAATGAGAAGAACAAACAACAACAATAACACCAATAATAATAATATTAATAACAATAATAATCATAATCAAACACTCGAAAATTCTATAGTGCCCACAAAAGCGGTTGCAGGCATCATTTATAAAATTTTATATAGAACAATTCTTTTGCAAAAATACACAATATATGGCAGAACATTTTTCCTACTGCACATTTCATATAGCCCCCATAATCGAAGCTGTGTGTAATATAGTTCCAGATGCAATACAACATGTACCGTTAATACAAACTGACACAGTTCACTTTGGAACAAAATCCAAACAATGCTCTGATAGTTTGCTCGTGATTTTAAATTTAAATCTCAAAATCTGCATCTCTAGCACAATGTCATTCCCGTTTTGAATCTATTTCCTTCCTCTGTGCTCCTCTCTATTGTTCATATTGGCATTTCCAGTTCAAAACCAACTTCTTTTACCTCAGTTTCTCACCTTGGTATCTCCAAGTCTACCAGGTAGGTCTGCTTTGATGTAGAACTTTGTCTTGCATCAAGAGCCATTGCCACAACATGCAGCGAATCTGTTGATCTGAACTGTTATAATCGTGTATTTTTTAGACCTTCAATCTGTGCGATAATGCCGTCAACTACGAAATTAGTGCGGACCATACTGTTGCTCTTTACATAGCTTGCCAGAACTTTCAAGCTGTCTGTGGTCTTTTGCAACTTTGATTTGACAGCTACCTCGCCTACGCACGCTGGTATAGGCCTAATGACCTCAAAGGCTTAAGAAGCCGCGGACTGAAGGGGACAGGTCTGGAACATCGTTACATTGTCTCTCCATTATAACCTTATCTAATTTTCCACAAATAAACCAACCACATAGCTGTATTCGACATTACCTCATCGTAACGTTGCGCCGCATTGCATTGCTGCCGGGCCTTTAGGCCTAAAGCTTTTCTAATTGAAGTCGACACGTCAGTGCAACAGGTGGTTGCTTACCTGGCTGGCTGTCGTTATTTATTGACAAGACATTGCAGTAGCATACGCTGCTGAAAATATCATAAGGATTTCATTTTACGATAAATGCTCAATGAATAAGACAAGTTTAATAACTTTACCCATGCTGAAAGTCCTAAATCCTCTGCGGGCGAATTGTTTTTCAAACCGCAAACCGGCTTTCGCTTACATTCCAAAACAAACCAATGTCAATAACGATTATTGCAGAAGCAAAAGCAACGCCGAGGTCGCGCGACAGAGACTGAACTACCTTTTGTAGAATGGTAGCGTCTGGACGAGTTCATATATCGTCTAGAGGGTAGTCAGGATGCGTATGGTCAATGGTCATACTTGTTACTGTTTAACGACACTGTAATGCAAAGTTATTAAATGTAAATCAGGCTGTTTAAAGACGCTGTGTCATCTCAAGAATGATTATAGTTCAGCCTTCCTCCTTTTTCCAGGCTTAGGACTGGCACTGCTAAAGTAGGCTACGAGCAGTAGCCGATTTAAATTTGTTCGTGCATATTGAGCTTCCATTCTAAACTGCGAGAGAGCCGCCATTCTGTTGCGCCGCCCTCACATAGACAAACGTATGAAGGCGGGTCTGCAATTACTCAGAGATTACCGTAAAAGGTAACGGTCACATAAACTTCTAACAGTGACAAGCAAAATGTATCATATAAAGCATATTAATTTTATAGCTCAAATCTCACAAATTTTATATGCGTTTAAATCAACGACCTTATATATATTACTAGACAGAGCTTCCTATGTTGAGCTGCCCAGTGACGTTGAAACTGAATAAGAAACAAGAGCGTTTTTATTTTATGAACTGTGATTGGTTGAACTAAAAAATAGATTAACGGCCATAAACTTGTGATTGGTTGAGCTAAAAATAGGTTATGTGTCATGAGCTTCCGATTGGTTGAGCTAAAAATAGTATGTGTCACAAAGACTACGAGAAAGTCCCCAAGATGGTTCAGCAGGAACCACGTGATCCCACCGGCCTGGTTTAAATCAATGACATATCAAAATTTAATTAGGCTAGTTCTAGACAAAGAAGGCCTAATCTATAAATATTTTGAACCTACTTTGTTTTTTTGTTTTTTTTTAAAATTTCTTGTGTCTGGGATTAGTCGTGACCTTCGAAATGAAGTGATTCAGAGGGTCGTGGATTAGTCCACTCGCCAACACTAGTCTTGACCTCTAGCCTATAGGCTAGGCCTACTATAGGCCTATCGTGCAGTAGGCCTTAAAGCCACTGATTTATCTTAATAGCCTTTATATTTTAAAATAAACCTCCATTACGGTATGATCAATAATAACGCAGATATGTGTGAACGGCTAGACTCCACATTCTAAAATGCTACGTTTTGTTGTTTTGAACGACCTTCCATGCTTTGTTTGGGGCAACATTGCTTTGGTCTTAAATGGGTCTACGTGATCGATGTGCGCGACCAAAAGTTAGCCTGCTAGACTTACAGAGATCGCCGATAATGACTTATCGTCTTCTTAAAGTCGAATTTACGCAATGAACTAATAAATATTTGACTAACGTAGATGTTCCGATTTAATTTATCAGGACATTTCATAAAACAATATTGTCTGTAAAATAATTATAGTCAAATAGAATTAAACGCGTATTAAATTTTCAGGGAACCAGACGATACAACGCTAGCGTCATCTGTTGTTCAACTTGATTTATTTATTTCGCTAGATGGTTGACACAAAAACTAGTAACTTATTGATAAAAACGTAATAATAGCAAAGACAGGAAAAAGAAGCGACTGATAAATTTTCCATTTATTAATAGCTTAGACATCGCTTCATACTACGGATTTACTTTACGTTTTACGGACAATTTATGTCGGAGCGACGGGCGATCGAGGGGCTGAGTATCTTGGACGGATGACCCTCGTGCGGTGTCGGACACCATCATGGGTGGATGTATAGGCAGCTCCACAAGAGGAGACGGGACTCCTCACAGCATCGAGTCTTCGGACGCCTCGGGAACAGGTATGTTTCAACGTGCGCGTGATAACCAAAGGTTGATCTAACAGTACGAGAAGTGCCTCCCTCGATAATTTCCATGTAGAATAAGTAAACAACGACGCACATCGGAAACAATATTTTAACAGACGAAAATTCTATCTTCCCATTGCATTCAAATCTGTTTGGCTCTTACGTGTTATTAAATAGTAAGAGACTGTCAGCAATTGATGCTGTACTAATGCAGCATAAGAAATTGAGGAAACAAGCACATAATAAAACACGTTTTGAAATAATTTAAATGTTTGTATGTGCACTTGTTATAGCGCCCCTTCAAGCTCTCTCTACTCAGAGGCGCTCCCGAATGCAGAGCGGACACTGCATCAAAGTTTCACGCCGAAGCGCTGAGCAATTGGGAGTGAAGGACTTGCCCGAGGTCCGTACGCGGCGAGGTGGATTCGAACCTCAAACCTTCCGGCTCCAAGGCAACGACGCCACTACTGCACCACCGAACCCCACAAATTGTAATCAAACTGCGATTTGTCAGTTTGAAATTGAAACGTTATATTGTTTTCTTTCTGCAGGACACAACAAGCCACTGAAACCTCGGAAGCCAAAATGGAAGAGCGACATTCGACTTACCGAGGCGCAGCTTCAGGCTAAGCGAGACGAGTTCTGGGATACGGCGCCAGCGTTCGAAGGCCGGAAGGAGATCTGGGATGCTCTAAAGGCGTCTGCACATGCGCTGGAGTCTGGCGACCATCAGTTGGCTCAGGCCATCCTCAATGGTGCCAACATTTCCCTGCCAAATGGTCAGTTGATAATGACTGATTGCTTTTTGTGCTGAGTTTGAGCGTTTCGTTTCATGTTTGAGTAGAGCCGAGTGCCTAGTTGCTATGTGTGGTGTGGTTCTAAGTGGCAGGGCTTTTATTAACGTGCAGTTGTACACAAAATGTGCAGTTCTAAATGGATTTGTGCAGTTGTAGAAGCACTTCTATACAGTTAAAACTAGCTAAAAAGGTCATTGTCCTCCGAATGGAAGTAATTTACCATGGAGGATGGGAAGAAAAGGAAGGGATTGTGTGCATTTTAAAAAATTCCTTAAAAACAGCCCTGCTACGTGGATAAATTTGTGTAGTTGTATACGCACTTCTGTGCAGCCAGAAATAGTAAAATAGGTAAAATTTTGTCATCCGACTGGGAGTAACTAATATAATGGAGGATGGAAAGGGAAAGAAGAGGTTGTGTACTGTGCAGTTCTAGAAATTGGTGTAGCAGTAGCAAATAAACTTTTCAGGCACTTAACTCTTCTTACTATATTACTTTTCTATTTTATCAGGTATTATACTATACTTTACTAATATTAAAAAAGACTTAGACTGTCATTTATTCTCTGAAGTTTCTACGTATTTGTTTGTATGTGAACTTGTTATAGCGCCCCTTCAAGCTCTCACTACTCAGAGGCGCTCCCGAATGCAGAGCGGACACTGCATTAGAGTTTCACGCCGAAGCGCTAAGCAATTGTGAGCGAAGGACTTGCCCAAGGTCCTTACGCGGCGAGGTGGATTCGAACCTCGAATGTTCCGGCTCCAAAGCAACGACTACACCACCGCACCCCACATATAGGATATCATAGTATACTCAACATGCTTCTTACCAAGTCATCTAGCTGCAGCAAAAAACGATCTTTTCCGCAGGCACCCTGATGGACTGCTACGACGAGCTCGGCAACCGCTACCAGCTTCCTGTCTACGTTCTCAGCCTTCCCATCAACATCGTCAAGGAGGACAGCACCGTCGATTCTGCCAGCGCCGACGAAACGCCGGCAACGTCGCCAGGCGTCGAGGTTCCAATCAAGGTCCACCTGTCGACAGGTAAGGACTTCAAACTGACGGTGCACAGCACGGACACGATCCTTTCGATCAAGAGACAGATCGAGGCGATCGAAAACGCCGACTCGGCGCGGCAGAGGATCTTCTTCTCGGGGCGATTGCTCGGCGATAAACTGCGGGTCGAGGACGCGAAAATCCACAAGGGTTACGTCTTGCAGGTGATAATTTCAGATCCGCTGTCCGCTGCTGGCACTCCGGTCGCGCCCGAATGCCAGCGTGGCATGACCAACTGACGGTTTAGAGATGTCCTTCGGGAGCGTGAGCCTTACGGATAGATGATGCGTGGGATACGTACGAGCGGTGTGGTGTCAAACAGCGTGGCGGCCATTTTCGGTTTGTTGGCATTTCGGATCATCTGGCAGAGCTGGTCTTATTGTCTTGTTGTTTGGCAAAAATGTTGTGATCAATTGATTAGATTGGAAGATGAAGGAAGAGTACCTGAGATTAGATTTACGACGCAATCCGGGAAATGTCTGATTGACTGTAACGTTAAATAAGTTGGTAACGTTAAATAAGTCGCCGGGTTGCGTGATTTTCCGCGACTGTCTCGGTGGCATTTCACGTCATATTTTGTGCATGCATGTGACAGGTAAGTTGAGGAGAATGGTGCTTTTGTGACATGAACTTGTACAAACTAAACTGGACACATGTAAAGACTAATGGGTGTTTGTTTAAATGTCAAAGAGCTCTGTACGGTTAATTCCATGTTTTTCGGCGTTAGCGAATTGTCATGATTCCAGAGGTTTAATTCGTTGTGGTGTTTAACGAACCCTGCAATTTCACGGAATTCTTGATGTATAAAGTCTGAAAAGTGAAGCTCTTGTGTGTTATAAATTCAGAAATTTGATTTCTGGATTGAGTATGAAAGTAAATAGTTCACAGTTCACCCTACTAACAACACAGCCTTCAGTAGTCACGAGAAGCCAGTCCTTGTGATCTGACAGATTGCGCCGAGTATAACTAAATGTTTTTTATTCCAAGTACATGAAAGCTGGTATTTGTAATTACAACTTCTATTTAGCTACTCCTACGATGCGTTATACAGGTTCTTAGCTAGCGCCGGTGAATAAGCTGGTTTCCCTGGCGTGGCTTTTGTGGGCGCTTAGAAATTCTCGAAGATTTACATTTACATTACATTAGCTGTCAGCAGAAATGCTCAGAGTTACGTAAATGATGCGATCTGATTAATTATCTCAGTGAAATATTACACATTTGATGTACTCATAATCATTGCATAGCTGGTGGGTCAATCATATATTACGTATGCTGGAAAAAATAGTATTTTTTTACCCCTTCCCTTGTACGCACCCATACAGTTTGTTGACCCCCTATGGAAAATTATGGTCACTGGGTAATTTATGCCACTGGTTGGCACCCCGTGGTGAAAGTTATGTTGGAAAATGGGAAACTTAACAGTAGTGGTCAGCTGGCCCTGCTGTTCTTGTCCAAGACTTGAGCATTAGCTGCTTACCTGGAATGTGTAATTATGTTTGTGATATAAAGAACATATATATCGCCATATACTGCTTAGTTCTGTGCAGTAATACTCTGTAAATAGCATTTTTGGTGTAGCCGTTTTTTGTGTGTAACTCGAACATGTTACATAGCGTAATATTTATGTGTGTGGTAAATAAAACCCTTTGCTTTTGGAATTTCTGCCAGAATAGAGAAATGAGAATTTCTGCCTTGCATTGTGGTTAAGCCTGAAAGCTCATGGAAGAGATATTACCGGGTAGTACTTAACGAGCAAGTACCCTGTTCAATAGCTTGCATCCTTTTGATTAGAAATAAGATCCACTTATAATTTGAAATGATTGTGATATTATGTTATGATATATGATGCATTGCTGTTGTTATAATATTACTGTTCACATTACGAAATGTTTTGTTTGTATCACGAAGAAGTTATAAATACGAGTTTTTCAGAAGTTGACATCGATGTACAGTCCAAGTATAGTTTCCACTTATTTGGGGAGTGGTGCAGTGGCATAGTGGTGGGTTTGGGCCTTGGCGCCGGGGGAGGATTCCAGGTTCGAAGCCGCCATGTAGGGACCTTGAGCAAGTCCTTCACTTGCAAAATTTGCTCGTGCGCTTCAGTGTGAGACTACGATGCAGTGTTCGCGTTGTAATCAGGAGCGCCTCTGAGTAGTAAGCTTGAAAGGGTGCTAATATAGCAATTAAGAGAAAAAATTCATTCTGTTAGTCAGAACTGTAACAAACACAATGCCACATGATTTATTAACCCGTTACACATAGCCAGTTAACCCTTTGAACCCTGAGCTCCCGTAACTCTATGGATAACGTCCCACTAAAGCGGTCAGCCGGGTTCAAAGGGTTAAATGTCGCCATCTTGTGCTATGAAGTTACAGTGCATTGCAGATTGGTGTTTTATTTTCTCAGCAGACATTGCTTTACCATCAAATCGGTTGCTCTGTCTCACTATTATTAAATATTTGTTGCTTTTTTTATTAACTAGCAAGAAATTATTTTAATTGGCTACCAATCAGTATTACTGCACTGCTACTTACCTGCAATGAGTAAATTCCTTTTTCAAGTATGATGCCAGTCATAATGCATGCTGACATTGTTAAGAGCTATTTGAAAGCTGTTGTTCCATATGATTTTGTTTCTAGGTCGGTGTTCTGTGTGGAAGTTTAAGCTGTAACGAAATCTTTACTTTACATGTACGTGTGCCTGTACAGTAAACGTGCCGAATTTATGCGCACAACTTTGCTGCTTTTTCGAGTTGTGAAACTTTAATTTTTTCAGACTTACTGCCTCGTGAAGAGCAATTTTCTGAAAGAATTTTATGAACTTGGAATGATACGTGTTCACCATTCCCAGCCGAATTTCAGTGCACGAATTGAACGTACAGCATTTTGTCTTTGCAACAGAGTGATCCTTAGACTCTTTGATGGCACCGTCTTGTGTTGTGATTAATTGCAGACACTGTAAATTTGTGGCATCTGCATAGGCTTAGGAGACGGGGGTTTGGGGGGGAATCCCCCAAATTTCTAACAAATCTGGTTTTCGAGCAAGAGACCAGGAAATATAAAAAGTACCTAAAATTTTCGGGAGATTTCGACCGGATGACTTTAAAAAAAGGTCGTCAGAATTTTCGGGCAAAAGAAGTAACGAGAATTGTCGGGCAATTTCGACCGGATGGCTAAAAGAGGTAATCAGAATTTCAGAATTTTTGGGCAAAAGCAACGGGAATTTTCGGAGGATTTTGACCGGATGACTTTTAAAAAAAGGTCATCAGATTTTTCGGGCAAAAGTTTAACTTTTGCCCCCCCCCCATGCTCAAATGTCCCCTACGCCTATGGGTATCTGTAGCAAGCATGCTAGAGATGCCCCCACGAGCCAAAACAGCAACCAGAAACCAACATTGAAGCATTTGCCTGTCAAGTTCTGCAATAAGTGTGCTTGTGTCAATGTAATTATGTTAAACTGGAAACTTGTATGGAGATGTTTAAACATTGAACCAAATCTGCTGAGTGCAAGATTAGTTGCGTTGATTAATACTTTTGGATGATGGAACATGTCAATAAATTCAAGATTATTGGTATTTGATTTCATGTAAGATATAGCTAGAAACAACAATGGGGATGAGCCATATTACCAAACACATGGGAGGGCCTGGAAATAAACTGCCCCATACAGTACCCCAGTGTGAGAATTGTGGAACAACAACTGGGGTGGGGGTGGACTATGATCCACTTGGAATTGGGATGTGAAAAGCAGACTTTACAGTGGGGCTCTGAGAAAGACTGGGAAGTTGAAACCCCCCAAAGCCCCCAGCAATTCTCACCGTGCAGTACACAAGGGTTGAAATGGTACGGTTTGCTACTTGCATCATCAGATAGACTCGTGTGACCAGAGATAATGTATTTTTTAAAGAAAGTTTTAAACACGGTTCCAAGTACATCCAACAATTATTACAAGCCATCAAATTTAATTCCACATTCACTGCGAGGCACAAGGAACCAAAAACTCTGAAACGAATATCAAGAGTCACTACGACCTATGACGTACATATATGTTGAATCCTAACTACCAGTACCTAACGAACTATAACATCATAATGCATATCAGTTTACCATTACTGTCAATTGTACATAACAATTAATAATTTCAACAAGACTACACAAATGAAAAATTGGCAATTCATATTCACAACACAATTCATTTTTAACAAAGTTGAAAATTCAGAACCGACCTCTAAGTCTTTTGTTCCATTATAAAGCATTCCAGAAACATTGCCACGCACGTATCTGTTGAAAATTCGGTCTACTTAATTTCCACTTACGGTGTGCATTCAGCGACAAATTAACAATTTCAGTCACAATGACTTGCATGCAGGAGCTACAAACTATTTTAATCAACAGTTCAACACTTTGTTGTCACTTAACTGAACTAATTTTACTATGGTCAGCAGGGGCGCAACCAGAAAATTTTCCTGGGGGGTGCTCAGAATTATGATTGTAAGCGCCGATGGTGCGAAGTAGCGAGTGCCAAAGGAACTTGCTTGATTGTGTAATCTTAAAGACCGAGTGACCCCTACCCCCCACGCACCAAAAAACTCATCGGATTTGGAAAAATTGTGTGGGTCACCTTTTTAGCCTAGGGGGTGCTCAAGCACCCCCCAGCACCCCCTAGTTGCGCCACTGATGGTCAGTGATATGCCCAATTCTATCCAGCTTGTCACTAGAGTCAACTGCAACATTTATACCAAGCAAACGGCAAGATAATCTTCCTCAAACCACCAGGAATGTTCTCAAACTTGTAATTTGCTTTCCAGGCTTTTTTTATACATTACTCTATGCATTTATATAGCGCCCCTTCGCGAAAACTACTCAGGGGCGCTCTCATCCACGGCGAAAGAAAAAGAGACTTGAGAGATTTATGAAACAAAGTTTGACAGGCTAGATGTAATAAATGTAGCTTTGAAAGGAAGTCATTCCAGATGGACAGCCCTAAAACTGAGAAAGTACTGCATTGTCTGGTAGCTAAGCGACACCCAAGGAAGTTAAGACCAGAGCTGATTCAGTAATCGGTTTAAAGGTATAACAAATTGGTAACAATGATTAACAATTATTGATAAAGTTAAGACTGCCACGTGACAACTTGATTCAACAACAACAGCTAAACAGGATAACACTGAAAAGAGTTCCAGCAAACCATTTACATCAGTTGTCCATACTGCAACAGTTGGGCAACTTCCATAATATAATTTATATCCAATCATTCGTACGACCATGTGGAAAAAAACAATGCCAAGTGAGCGAAACTGAAATGTTAACAGTGTGGCAAGTTTTATGAGGAAGGGACACTGCTATACAATTTCCATTGCTTAGCGACAAATCTAGTTGAAGAAAAATGATAGCGTTGGGACTGACTTCCAATTTAAGTTTACGTTGAATGATGTGCTACAGTAAATTGTGGACCAATGCGCATGACGGGATTGAGTTTGAGTTCAGATCAACTCGTGGGGCGCGTTGGTGTAGTGGTGGCGTCGTTGCCTTGGAGCTGGAAGGTTCGAGGTTCGAATCCAACTCACCGCGTAAGGATCTTGGCAAGTCCTTCGCTCACAATTGCTCAGCGCTTCGGCGTGAAACTCCGATGCAGTGTCCGCTCTGCATTCGGGAGCGCCTCTGAGAAGAAGAGCTTGAAGGGGCGCTATAACAAGTGCACATACAAACTCAGATGATGCAATGGTCAAGACACTAGTTCCATTTTACTTAATCATTTATGTTTAACTCACTAACAATAGATCGCACGATTGAAAAGCAAACTTCATTGGGCATACAGATGCATTTGATTTTAATAGAAAGTGAACTCTGGTCAGGTAACTTTCTCTGGCATGATTTCTCATATTTGGACACCTTCATTACTGTTATCCCACATTCATAGGCGTAGGAGACGTGGTCCAGAGGGGCAAATGCCCCCCCAAATTTCGGGCAAGTCTGATTTTTTGGGCAAGAAGACCCGGAAAAATAAAAAAAGGACCAGATGACTAAAAAAAGGTCGTCAGAACTTTCAGGCAAAAAGTATCGGGAAATTCCAGAAGATTTCGGCCGGACTAAAATTTTTTCGGGCAGTCTCAATTTTGCCCCCCGCTGCTGAAATGTCCCCTACGCCTATGCCCACATTCCAGCTGTTTCCCCTATATTTACCACTCTTTGTGTAAAAAAATCGTGTAAAACAACAATTCCTGACCATTCCACTGTCTTTTGCCTAAAAGTTCACCATGCCACATGTGTACAGTCTTCATAGCATGCGTCACTATTCATACAAATGAATGGGTTACAACACTTTGAGACCCTTTCCTTAAATTCACAACATTAACACCTGCAGGAACTGGACATAACTTGCACAGCAGACAAAATAACTGGGAATAAAGAAAAACTGTCAGTTAACCCTTTAATGCCGAGATGGTAGTAAATGATATGGGAAATCCTATACCCTACGGCATTAAAGGGTCAAACATGTTGCAGTTCACAGTTCAAAGAGACACTTATCCTAGTCCTCTAAAACTGAAAAGTTGAAGAACACAGTTATACCAATATCGGAGTCAAAGTTTTTGCACTGTGGCATATAACACAGAATATATCAGAGCTGCGGCCAAGACAGACTGGTAGCCACGGCAGATCTGCTCCTAATACTTGTCACTGTAGTGAAATGCTGCTGAGTACAGGGTCGGCTGCTTACGGGCCGTTACCCGACACCAAGGCTGCCAACATCGGAACTGTTTCTGCGCAAGACAAAAGTGCTGAACTACGATAGATTGCAGAACTTCTCAGACTTTAAGCTTCACTCTTCGCTCCCAATTGGCTGGTCCAACCTAGACGACTAAAGTAAAGAAAGTTCAAACTACACCGTCGCTGCTCTGACTGCAAAATGGTGTCCATGTCACCGTTCATAGAAGAGACAGACGTAGGAAGAACGCAAATGTGCGTAAATGCAGATTGCTCGACAGCGGCAGATGCAGCCGTGCACGACATCTGGCATCAAGCGCATCATAGTCTCAAGATAATGCGCATTGTCTCAAGAGTCTCGGACGCTGGACACTCAAGAGTCTCAGATGCTGGACACGGCGAGTTCTCGTGCTCTCTGCTCGCACAGGACACCACCAGCCACCGTAGTAGTCTTCAATTCAACACGAGACAGCAATAATTCTTCGTAGGCGATCTCGAAAACACGAGTCGCCATATCATCGTACCACCTTACGACGTACCATCTTACGTCGTACCATCTTACGGACTGGCGTGGGACGAGTTGGACACTGAGCACGAATGAAAGACAGGCGAGTACAGACCGTCGGGCAGGTGGTAGACATGTGGATTCATCGGACTCATGCCCTGCTGCTGCTGCCCGAGGTTGAGCCCGACGATCGGCAGATGACCGCGCGACGAAATGTTCGGCACGATGCCGTCGTTGCGGCTGCGCGGCCGGTCCTCCAAGTACCGCACGTGGAACCCGACGTCGCTCGGGCTGTTCACGTAGACCGGTCTGTGCAGCGCAGAAGTGGCCGGTACGTTCATGTCCGACGGAAACGTCTTGTTGGGGTTCGAGTGGAAACACGAGCTCGGGTTGTTGACCTGATCGCCGCGCGAGGAAAAGTTCGGCTGCGGCACGGTCACCTCGGACGAGCGTCTGAAAGTCTTCTTCTCGCGGGGCTTCCTCGGCTGACCGTCGGCCCGAACGCCCCGGCTGCCCACACGAGGCGGCGGCGGCTTCGGGTTCAGCATGCTTGTGGTTGCGATTGATTCCGCGGCAGCCGTGCCCCCACCTGTTGTCTCCTGGCTGCTGGCACCCTCGATCTTTTCGATCTCCTTCAGCACCTGGCGCTTGAGGCGCTGCTTCTCGTTGCGCCACCAGATCTTGAGGCGCCGAAGCGGAACCTTTGAACGTTCCTGGCGTACGGGGAGGTTGTTGAGTTCCTCGAGGAAGCGCTTGAATTCCTCGGTCGTTGGGTTGAGGTTGGCTCTGTACCATTCCCGCATCATCGGCAGCTCGTATATCGGATGGAAAGTCATTCGTGAATGCGGTGATGCGCTGCCGAAACCACATCTTGGCTCTACAACGATCAATCGTACAAATTAATGAATGCAGTGCACAAACTGCATCTAACTACCAACATAATAAACTCAAATTTAAATATAAAAATATTAAATATAAATTTTTTCCTTTCGGGTCGCTGGCCCATGTGCCTTGAGCAGCCTTCCAGCACTTTGCCAGGAAATCATGACTGAATCAACTTTTAGAAAACAATCGAAGCTGCACTTGCTTTCAAGCTCATTACATTTACTCTGACAGTTGACAATATGCGTGTAAGGCATCCTAGAAGTGGCTTGCTACTGATGATGCTACATAAATTGTCTGAATTAAATTACATTACAAAAATAAAACTGATAATGTAAATTTGGCAATATGACTGTTGTCTTCCTCATGTTACAAAAAAACTTGTGTATTGTAACATGAATAAATAAAAACCCATAGAAGCAGATGTAAACAATTACCTTTACTTTTTACAGGATCACATAAGAATCACATTTGCATATATGCAATAAACACAAAATTGGGTTCTCAGGAAAATCTACTGCAAGTATTTTCTTTATTACTCCACTTGCAAATGCACAATGCGACACATTAAAATACACCATTTGTATAATTGGTAATAAAAGGTACAAATTAAAATCACAAAAAACACATTTGTAATGAAAGCAATTACCTGCCATAGAAGGTTTGTGCTCTTTGCGATACTCTTTGTACCATTCGCCGAACTCCGCACATTTGTCTGCACAAATTTTCGCTGAATACTTGGAGTTAGCTATATTTGAGATCATCGACTACAACCACCAGAGAAGATTGAACACCCTCAATGAAAGGTTTACAAAGATGAAAATGTTCTGTTTGTTGTCTATTTTTCAAGCCATGCTGCTGCCTTGCGATAGTAAAGAACATCATTGACACAGCCAAAAACTTTAGTCTGACATATTAAAGAATGTCAACTTTAGTCTGATATGATCAAGAAGTAATGTCAACTTTAGTCTGACATATTTAAGAAGTAATGTCAACTTCAGTCCGACATATTAAAGCAGTAATGTCAACTTCAGTCCGACATGTTAAAGCAGTAATGTCAACTTTAGTCTGACATATTAAAGAAGTAATGTCAACTTTAGTCTGACATGTTAAAGAAGTAATGTCAACTTTAGTCTGATATGATCAAGAAGTAATGTCAACTTTAGTCTGACATATTAAAGAAGTAATGTCAACTTTAGTCTGACATATTTAAGAAGTAATGTCAACTTCAGTCCGACATGTTAAAGCAGTAATGTCAAATAGTTGTGCAATAAGTTTGTATTCTCAAAATTTTTTTGTAGTTATACAGATTAAAGTTTTTCACCTAATTTGATTCTAGTCCAACCTACTCACACCAAACTAAGCAAATTACGACCAAATTTACACTTTATGATTACTGCTTCAGTTTGTGAACATCATTGCCTTTCCCAGGCTCATAACAAGTTTGGATATTGTGAACACAATAAAACCTCAAAGTTCTTTCCATTTGAAAGCGTATACGCAAAGACAATACAAAGACCTGTTGGCACTGTAGAATAAAATAATGCACATACCTGTGGCAGTGGGCAAAGATTAGCCAGGGACTTCTGGTTCAATTCTTTCAGTAACTTGACGACGGCACAGCGAACCGCGTGATCAGTCCACACCATTTTGTCCAAATCAACCCTACATATCACGACGTTTTCATCAAGTCAGGTCGTGGCAATTCGTAGATATTGAGACAAATTTTAACATGCTATGGTAACTAAGCATACAGCACAGATTTGCTATAGCACACTTGATTATAGTTAAAATTCTATATAACATGTTTGGGGATATGGATACAAATTAATTCAGCTACAGATTATAATTATTATATAGTCAGGTATCAAGTCAGGTTGTGGTAATTCTTATAAATCGTTCTTATATTACAATTGAGACAAATCTCAACGTACTAAGGCAACTATGCACTAGAACTGTTCACACACAGCCGAGACTTGTAACAACACACTTGATTACAATTTAAATTCTGGCAGAACATCATTGGAGACATGGATGCTAAAATTAATATAGCTACAAAAATAAATTTATTATATAATGTGATATTGGGATAAGGTCTATTTTTTGTCTATCTTACAATAGATCTTGCCTACTTTTAAATTCCTGGGTTTTCTAACAGATATGATTGACTTTTGATTAACCTTTACCCCTCGAATAAAATTTCCGCGCCAACCCACCCAGCTCGGAATAAAGTTGACGTTATTTCCGATATTGCATATTTTCCCCAAGGCGGTGGCAAAGATTGCGACAGACAGACAGGTAGCGTGTAGCTTATATTAGGGGATGCCTTGTATCGTTTGGGGTATATGACAGACAGACAGACAGACAGACAGACAGACAGACACCATGCACACCCTACATAAATACAAACCCTACATACAAACGTACGTATACGTACGTCACGGTACGTACGTACGTTACGGTACGTACATACATACATACATACATACATAACATACATACAATACATGCATGCATGCATGCATACATACATACATACATACATACATACATACACATGTGTATATATGTATTTATCTACTACAGATCTTACAACTGGCCTGTAACTGGAGCAAGCTGAATTGCTCTTGCTATGTAGGACTATAGACACATTATATATATATATATTTCAATATATATTTATATTATACACTACAGCCACTGACCTACATGTTTCTAAATAGCCCAGTACATAATTCGTTTGTTTATGGCAACTTTTGGTCTACTTAATACACACTCAGATTAGTCATAGACATTTGTCCGCTTATACCGGCCAGCCGAGCGCAAGCCGGTTTATTGTATGTCCGCTGGTACCGGACACCCGAGCGGTAAAGGTTAAGAGCGTATGAAGTTCGTACGATTTAAATGTACTTGTAGATGAGTCAAGTTGCACAGAAACTAAAGGGCATTTTCAAAGATTGATTCATTAGGTTTTTTATAGCATCCATTTACTCAGGAGTGCTGCCTTTCAAACATAGTGAAATCCCATGACAAATTTCAAAGCTGGTGACAATGTAAGTACTTTAAAAAAATTGGGATTTTATACCTAGATATATGCCTATTCTTTACAAGCTGCAGATATGGGGTTTAATTTTGTATTCCCTAAAGTTACTTGATTATTAAACTTTCTTCAAATTCAACGAATTTAAATTCTAACTCTACATACACTGTTGCCATTTAATACATTCTGTACTTGTTCAAACAATTATTTTCGGAATCTGTCTTGGTTCAAGTCAACATGGAAAAATGTTCACTATAGAGGATTGATTTTCTATGTCTCACACACTACACACACACTCACTCACCATTTCTTTCCAGCAGATGGATGGATATGCATGTCGTGTGTTAACACAGACATTAGGAACAACTGACCTTTGTGCCAGGACATGAGCTTTCAAACATGGCCTGCTTAACATAAACGTTCTGCATGTTTGCACTATCTAATACTATCTTTGAAAGGCAGCACTCCTGAGTAAATTTCTTGCAATTATTCCACAAAATATTATGCTTTAACAGTGTTTTTCTTGCAGTCAGTACCTGCAAATTTGGCTTTCACTACAGCTTCACCTGCAAGCCAGTACTCTGAGCACTGGCATGGCATTTTACTCAACGAAACCTATACAGTATGCATCATGTTTCGTTATGGGTTTAACAATTCCATTGACTATTCGGGCCATCTATTGTCTGTGTTAGTATTAAAACACAATCCACTTTTCTAACAAGCCGACAGAAAACCATTTCTAGTAAGTTTCTGGGTCTGAGGCATGTACCACTTTAACAAAACACAATGTGCCCTTCAACCAACTACAGGCAATTTAAGTTCATTTTTTTCTTTTGTTAAAATCAAACCAAAAACCCAGGAATATGGAGCAGTGTCAACCAACTATTTGTCCACACAGGCAGCCATCTGCACTTATTACAAGGTTAACCAACACTGCATATTAAAATCAACCTTAATTGCCAATTTCCACAGCCACAAGCCAACAGAGCAAACCATAGAGGAAAAGATAATCTTACGCTTAAACCTCAATAACAATGACAATTTCTATGGCGCCGTAACACAGCCATGCCATGCCGTTACAAGGGCGCCTCAAGCTCCTGCAATGGTTTCTACCATATCACCTCAACTTGCCTTTGACTACCGTACATCAAGCTAGCACAGCCATAAATGAACATCCTTCACACTGAATGACATTCACGCCAAGACACCAAAAACTTGCAGACTTCAGATGTCTAAAGAAATTTATTATTTCCACTGATTCTATAACTGGCGATTACATGCATTAAGTTAAAAAGAAAACTAGACAATCACAATACACAAAAAGTGCAAACAACAACAATATATGTATGCATTATATATATATAAATATAATATATATTCCACAGTAAATCTGTTTTGTCAACAACCTCATTGGAAACCATTTACCCAGCAAAGAGCGCACAATATAAGAAGAGGTCAGCGCTTCCTCCTATACCTCGATAGACGTATTCGGAGGGTAGCAGCGGACGATATATCACCGAGGATCTCTTCTACGGTGCAGTCTGGATTGTCTGTGATCAGCTCAAATGGTAAAGGCTTCCAGTTACGAATCTGGACTGTACCTTCAGAAAACACACAGACCAAAAAAAATCATCCAAAACAAGTCATGCAGCCACAGGACTTAGACTAGTGCGGATTAAACCAATTTTACATATGGGGAAAATGAAAGCCTTACGTTTAAAACCACAAACTCCTTTGTTTGCAAAATGAAAGCAACCTATGCAGTTGTTCATTATAACTTATCGTTTTATATTAATAATATTAGTAATAATAAAAATAACTGGAGATGAGGGGAAGGCAACGAGAGACCACCTCTCTATGAATCCCGAGTAAATTATGTCAAATGAAGCTTCTACAGAAAATGGGATATCAAAGACTAAAGGAGAAAGCCCAGCGGAGGGAGGAGTGGCGACATTGGACATTTGGAACTGCCTAGGGGCAAAGAACCAAAATAATACTAATAATTACAACAATTTATATGGCGCCGTAACAAAGCAATGCCATGACAAGGGTGCCTTATAAGGCATTTAATAAATAAATGTAATAAATTGGCATAATAATTTTCATCAAATGCTGAGCACTAGATAATTTGCAAATTTGCTCGTGACTAGGCACCCAACACCAGTGTGCAAATTAGTTGGCCATGGTGAAGGGAGGAAACCAATGAGCAGTGAGTCGCATAACAGATCTTCAATAAGAAATAGCCAGAATCAATTTCTCATCCCAAGGAGTAAACAACATCTCTTGTGCACATCCTACAAACTGACACGGTGCAAGGCACAGGAACATCAATCAATCACATAGAAAAATTGAGTCTGACAGACAACTTCTTCTAACTGTGCAATGGTCTTCAATATTAGTAGTTAGCTTTCCAACAGTTTCTATCAACAGCCATGAACATGCAATATAAAATATTCATAGCATATCTTAACACCAGGGCTTTTTTTGACATGCAGTTGTACACAAAATGTGCAGTTCTAAATGGATTTGTGCAGTTGAAGAAGCACTTTTGTACAGTAAAAACTATAAAAAAAAGTGGTCATCGTCCTCCTCCGATTGGAAGTAATTTACCATGAAGGATGGGAAGAAAAGGAGTTGTACAGTTCTAAAAATTCCTTTAAAACAGTCCTGCTTAACACTGTAATGGTGAACGTTTACTAAAAGCAACTGGAAAACCCAATGCAGCACGTCGCTAAATTTAAAGTGTTAAATTTATAGCAACACGCATTGTATGTCATCTTCTCTCTCTTAGAATGAAAAACTTTACATCAACTGGTGCAGAATAAAAGTACATTATATGTCCCTGAAAAAGGCATTCATCAAAAAGCATGCTAAAAAACCCACTACAGACGCAGTCACACCTTCATCATTCTTACATCATTATTTATCCGTTCATGTTAATTTAACAATTTATTTATCAGTCCAGGTTACTGGGCAATTGGAGAGATGGGTATCATTCCAATTTCTTTTAGACATGGTTTCCTCAGGACTCTTCCTCAAAATTCAACAAAACTAGCCAGCTAATAATGTATTAGTCCCTGCAATTTTTCAAGCTAGAGCTTATCTCTCTATATTTCTCAACCAGCTTGATTACTGTCTCACGGTAGTAAAAGACAATGCAAACTTGTCGATCAAACAATAATAACATAGTTCTAAGAAGAAGAACAATCCCTGAGGCAAACATGGATATGAAGTGCTAGCGAATTAATTTTGCTAACCTCTCCCTCACCGTCTCATCTTCCTACCAAACAGTGTATCGTCAGTACAGCGTACTCATTATAAAGTCCGAGTTAGTTAGGGATGCAGATGGAAAGAAATTAAAAACACATAAATCTGCCATGGCATGGATTTGAACCACAACCTCTTGGATGATAGTCCAGCATGCTAGACACTACACACTTCCTCAATAACAACATGCGCATGGATTTAATGACAATGTCCGGCCAGGCTAAGAAAAAAAGAACACAGCGCTTGTGAATAAGCTGGTGCTCTGCACCTTGCTCTCGAGTGGCACTTTAGAAATTTAGAGATCATGATTACAAAACTTAAGTGATCAATTTTACCAACTTGTATGAGACTAACCTTTGGCACCAATTGCTTCGAGCACAGAGAATCCAATCTTGACCAGCGCCCCCCTTAGGATGTCGCTGAATAGCAGCGATCCTGGCAATATGGCAAACGTGTCGCAGAGAAGTTTGCTCGAGAGTTCAGACGGTACGTCCCCGGCCACATCCTGGTTCTCCTCCTCCACAAGACAATGGATCGGATATGACCGGATACCACTGACTAAAAAATTAAACGAACATAACTTTGCAACCAGCGTCTTCGTAAAATCTCAAACCTAGCCATCTAATCAACATGATTATCAAATCAACCTATGACAGCTGAGCAAGAATTGTGTCGCTCCCTGTCCCTTTCATCCGTGCATTCATTCATTCAAGTATTTATGTAGCACCTCTACAAGGAAACTACTCAGAGATTCTCCCGACTCCAGCACGACCAAAAGAACAGCTTTTATATATACCTGCTCCTTCTGTTCTAATGAACAGAGTGCTCTTTGACCCTTTCAACCATGCAACTATTAGGTAGAACTGCACCTTATCAGTCATAGGCCACTGCCGTCATCATAATAATAGTATTTATGCCACATGCAATGGCACCAACATGTGACAGGCTTAGCTTCAACATTTTGAGAGTTTAAAAAAGGTGCTGTATAAATTTCTAGTCACAGAAAGAAAGAGAAATGACACGAACGAGATAGAGGGGCGGCTGTAGATGAGCTTGAAGTACTTGGCTTGCTTTGATTGCTCATCTTGTTTGGCATTTTCGAGACGCCGGACATCCAGCCTTCAGATGCCGTCTCCTCACCAACCGTCGACATTTCAGAAGAACTCTGCTTCGGAGTCTGCTTTGCAAAACAGCGAGAAAAACACTATCACCAATGAGAAAAACACTATCACCAATTGATGAGAAAAACACTATCACCAATTGATGAGATAAACACTATCACCAATGAGAAAAACACTATCACCAATTGATGAGAAAAACACTATCACCAATGAGAAAAACACTATCACCAATGAGAAAAGTATTCAGCTAGACTACAGACTCTAATATGTGTTTCTGATAACTGAAAATGTGAATACAAAAACAGTAATATTCATATTGCAGGAATAATTTAAATATTAACAAAGTTGAAAGTAACACAAAAAGATAGATAAGTGAAAAAAGTGCAATTTGATTTTTTTCTTCAAATTACATTTAATCTGTGTCATATGCTAATAAATTTCGTAATTGAGGAAAATTTCAGTCTTTTAGATAGTAACATGGTTCAATTCTGTATCATTAAAATAAATAACAATCCCAGTGACATGGCACGCTAAGATGTTTTACATAAGTCTCTTATAGGTCAGTGTTATAATTGCATAACAGATTACTACACCAATCCTGTGGCCTCTCATGATATATGGTCCAACATTGTTTACTCAGTTATCCAATTTGAAATTGACACTCAAGAAACACGACAGCATGATGCCATAAACATACATATTCAACATTAACGCCAACTCAAAATTGAGAAACATCACATACTTAGTCAAGAAGTAAATACAACAGCCAATAAAAAGTACGTAAAGTGCTGTGTGCGGACAAAATACAAAGGAAACCATACAACGGCTTGCAATATCTTGCACAATTTTGAACAGGGTCATTTAGGCTTCTGCTCCAAGAAACACCCTAAAAGGTTTTCCTATAACGCAACTATCTTTTATGGAGCTCCAAGTCTTTCCTTATTTAACTCTGTATTCCTCGATAAACTCAATTTAAATTACCGGTCGATAAAGGAAATTTATTACAAACGTTTTTACCCACTAGTCTCTAACAAACCAAAAATATGAAAGCCATTCACAGGATCGACTTATTTCCTTGAGGCTTACTTGGGAATCGCTAGTGTTTACGTAGTTCTGCATGTTAGCTGCAACCCACGCCTCAGCAAATGTCTCCATCGCCGCATGGAAATCCATCTACTGCGCTTGGAATCAGCATTGACTCGATCTTTATGACTGCAAAAATTACAAAAAATCTTTTAGGGTCATGGGAAGGCAACGCAGGCCAGGGCAATATGAAACAGGAAACATGCTTTTGAGCTGAACATTGCTAGGAGAATGGTTCGCGATAGAAAGACATTGAACAGGTTGTGGGCAAAGCCGCGCTCACAATGTGGGGGCATAATGCGCCTGGACACATAGAATAGAGCACCCGTGTTCAGCTTCTTGTAACTGCAATCACGAGACTTCAGTTCTATAGCATCCATAGCAAAGTCAGAGTTACCAGCGTATACATAGGTGCTCAGTCAAAAGAAAATCAATGAGCTAGTTGGGTAAAATTCAGTTCTAGGTCAAGATCCACAAAGATCAGGTCAGCAGAATGTCATATATGGCTAAGGTCGATGGCTTCTATATATCAAGTGCTCAGCTAGAGAGGCAAGTCACAGCTCCGGGTTAGGTCAGAATTTATGAAAGACCAACATTTTCAGTTCTAACTGAAAGACCTGTGGAGAGACAAAAAAGATGCAAGAATTTGGATCTGCAAGACCACTTAGAATCTTTGGGTCACTCGATGTTAACAAGGCTAGTAATAGATGCTTTGCAGACAACTGATAAAATACAGACCATCTGTTCAAATGTTCAGCCTGTGGCCATTTAAATCAAATTACCCTTTACCAGAGCTTCCCAGTCAACTAACCCAGAATTCTCACACACTCGGCCAAAACACGGGCAGCAAGTGTCATTTATAAACCTGAATGATATCTGTCGATATCAACTTCTACAGCTTTTTAACCTCCATGAAAAATGGAGCATATTTCTACAGGACTGAAATCAGCACCTACATGCTGTATTTGGTAAACACGTACACTGCATGCGCTAAATAAAGCCTTAACAGCATCACTAGCGTAAATGCATACTGGACACCAAAATATCCGCACATCTTTCTACCAACAAAAGCACAGGGTTCATACTGTGTCTTTCGGTGAGGCCTATCTATATGGAATCTCGTATCAGCCATTGCTACACTACACACTTACTTACTTACTCACTTCATGGCGCGTCCAAGGGGCCTGGCGAGTCCTACCCCGTCAAACTATAATTATTCGCACAGTCTGGACAGCAAAACGCTTCGAACGGTCCAATACAGCTCAGTTAAATCAAACAAGCATTCCTCTGTGCACTGACACATGCGATAATTGAGTCGAATAACGCAAAACTATAATGAAAAATTGAAGGTTTTAAACGAAAAAACTAACAAATGCGAAGCCAAATAAATGTTAACACCCTCATAACACAGGATGTCAATGTCCGTCCTCGAAAGAAAGAGTCTAAATATCCCGACATGAATGAGATTACGGTCGGTTGCAATGCATCTTATTTGTCTAGAATTAATCGGAGCAAACGTTGAGCCGTTAGAAATAAATAACATACGCGTAACATTGAAAAAATTGTAAATCACGTTAGACGTCGTAATAACACAGGCGAAGGCAAATCACGGCGAATGAATACACCGGTGCGTAAAAATAGTCTCAGCGGTTCAGGCGCGAGTTACATGTACATTCTAGTTATCATGGCAATACAATGGCGGGCTTGCGCAGAACGCCATCCTTGTGGTAGACAGCTTTTACGCTACGTAGGCCTACCTTGCCAAAATTGATCTCGAAATTACTTACCAGATTTAAATAATCTCTCTATTAACCTATGTGCGCAAAGGCTCGCGGACAATCTTAAAATAACTAATTGAAAGTTTTAGACTCTTTAATGTTAGGCTAGATCTATCACAGCAACTGCTAAGGCGGCAGTGGCGTAGCAAGGTCTTGGGGGGCCCTGCGCAGAGCTTAGGTGATGCTTTAATGCTTGAAACCCCATTCGATTTCAAACAACAAAGCTGTGCAAAACGTCTGGTTCCCTTACGAAATTTGCATATTTCACATCAAAGCTAAATTAAAATAAACTAGTCACTATTTTTCAGTGGCGGATTTAGTCCAGGCCCGGGGGGTCTGGTCGCCCCACCGTGCCCCTGTTGGGTAAAAAATGGCGCCCCTCGGGTCCAACCCGTACTTATTACTTAAACCTAAAATGTCCTTCATGGAAACTATAAATTCTCATACTTTTACAGGTTAATTATATTATAATTGTTTGTAATTTTACGTAATCACGCCATGAATTTAACACTCATTACAGAATTACTTATTTTTGTTTATTTCTATGGCGGTTATTAGGCTACTTATTTTTATTTATTACTATGGCCCATTGCCAGGGGCTTCTATTCCATGTATAGGCGGGCGCGACTTGCGCCCAGTGAAAAACAGGGGGGAAACAGAAGAAAGCCAAAACTCATGTCAATAGGGGGGGGAAGGCCAGCCATGGAGTCACTGTTTAATCTAGTCATCTATAGGAAGAAGTTTCCCCCAGAAATTACTTCCCCCCATAAACATTTTTCAACATTGTATTAGTTATTACTTAGGCCTATTAGTTATAATAGTATTACTATATACATTATTTCATCACATGAACTGTTTTAATATGCCACGATAAAATTTACTATTACCTAATTATAATAATATTATTTATGGCCTACTATTTTAGTAATGATACAATCATATTATAATGATTTGATTTAATGTTAATGCTTGTACAAAATAATAGGCCTGCTATATACAACTAAATGCAGTGTTTAATCTAGAATCTCTGGGAGGGAGTTCCCCAGGAATGAAATTTTCCAGAAAAATCGATAGGAGTTGTGAACATGTAAATAGAATAATTTTCCCCTCCATAAAAAGTATATAATGCAACATTGACCCCCCCCCCCCTATATAAATTTGACAGGCTTATACAAGTGCAGTTATCCCGTCAGTAGAAGAATTTCACTGCAAAGCATCGAAGTAGGCCCACTAAAAATAAGGTCATGCATCAGCATTTTGGGGAAGTAAATGCATGTTTCAGGTAAGAAAATTAGGCGAAAGACTAAAAAATGTTGTCAGAAAATTTCTGTCTGAGCGGTTTCCGTTCGCCCAAAACAGCCATTTACCCCTCCCCAAAACCTAAATTCCCCAAAGCAGTGTGACTAGGTAGGCCTAACACACTGATTAAGCACTGAACTAAATTTTATCTCGTGTTATCTTTCAAATTTCAGACTGTCAAATTTCAAAATATTTTGTTCCTTGAACACTTAGAAAAACATCATTATTATGTAGGCCGACATTGTATTTTATTGTATTGCAGAAACTGCAATGCGGAAATTGCAAAAAATTCTAATGGGGGGGAGGGACGCATATGACACCCAAAACCCTTCACCGTCTTGGCGCTACGTGTTTCGGTGATCGTCTGCTGGATGCTTGTTTGTCTCTCCCACCAGAAACCTTCGTTCCCTATTATAGTTAGAGGACAAGATTACAAGATTACATATTGCCGGGAGAGTAGGTTGGCCCAATAGGGGGGGGGGGGAAGAATATGTATTGCGCCCGGCTGCTTAGGGGGGATAGAAGCCCCTGCCCATTGCCGCATTGCTTATGGCCTTAGGCTAGGCTATATGAAAAAATTCAACTTGCCGTCATACAAATTTATAAGCTTATTAAATAAATGATGTTTTATTAAACCGGATATCGTAAACAACCCTGACCTACCGTCTGCTTGCTGTCCTTGGCAGTTCCTCGTCATATCATGTGTTGATTTTCTGTAGAGGTTTGGTTGAATATTTTAGCCTAATTCTTTCAACAGTCTAAGTTTGACTAACAAGTTCCTGCGTAAAGCTTGGATCAAGGTAAACGTGTATTTTAAAATACGCTACACGTTTACCTGGATCAATATTCAAAAAATAACATTAATAAATATTTGTTATTTATAGGCCTAAGCATAAATTTATGTAACTACAGTAAGTAGTCAAGCTCACAAATTAAAAAAGTTTCTGTTTTAGATTCTTGATTTTGTTTGATTTAGTCGGCTAAATCGGATGAATTATAATTAATTTACTGTTTTTAACTATGTAGGCCTAAGTACAGGCACCCTCTTGAAATTTTCTTCGCTCCCCCGTGCAATAAAACCTAAATCCGCCACTGCTATTTTTATTATTTTAACAAATTTATCTAATGAAACATATTCTTCTCCATATCAGCAGCGAAAAATTGAACTACTCATTTTAACAAATTTATCTAATGAAACATATTCTTCTCCATATCAGCAGAGAAAAATTGAACTAGAATAGGGCCTACCATACAAAAGTAATCACAAAAATTGCTTCATCTCCTGAAGTATTAATCATCAATCACCTATAGGCCCTACTTAAATAGTTTATCCTTTATAAAATTTACATTTTACTACAAAGATAATAAATTTTAAACGCGTTTGCGTAGTCGACCATGCCTTAATTATGTTTATACGTCAGCACAACTACTTCCGGCCAAAAACTGCAAAGAGTAGGCCCTACGGATATTAATTTTATAATAAGGTAGCCTAGGCCTAATCATGGACATTCCGGCTGAAACCCAGAAAATTACTGGGTGCGTACGCTGTAGATGTATGTGTCAATAGGCCTACATTCTGAATATCCTTAAAGTTAAAAATTGACTCTGACCCCGGGGGCCCCTGACAGCCGGGGGCCCTCGTGCACTGCACAGGTTGCACGACCTATTGCTACGCCACTGTAAGGCGGATATGCGTTTAGGTGGAGAAAACCTCGAGGACAAAACATAACAAGGGTTAAAAGTGGCTAAGTTACCTCTAAAAATTCACCTGGAATGCATAGTAGCCCACCTTCTCGATCTTCCTCTTAAAAGCCATGACAGTAGGGCTGAGTAGGCCTACCCACTGAAACAGTAGGCCCTATAGCTTTTTCCCGCCGGATCGGGTCGCGGGTGACCCGATTAGCCCAACAGGTAGGGACCTATCGGAACAATTCCGGCGGGAATGAGATAGACTATAGTATCATCTAATTAAGCCATTCCACGAGTCTATAATTCTTGTAACCTCTGAAGAATTTCTGTCGAAATCGTCACTTTGGCTACTCTTTTCTTAATATGAATTTTTTGTACCGAGTTGCCTTGTTTGATGTTAATAGGCCCGCAAGAGACCTCTCCATGCAGGCTCTCCCATTTGAACTTCTCATAACATAACATAGAATAGACCTACTCAGAGTCCAGGACTTGTAGCCTAGATCTGTGGTTTTATAGATTAACAGGCTCACACCAGACTTGGACTTCTAAAAGTAAAAGGCCTACTAATAGACCTAGCCTACTTATTGAAAATACCAGACCCTTACATGCATGGAGCATGAGAAGTGTCTGTCCCGTGAGTTAAGAACTTAAGACACGACACAGAAAAGACAAAATAACTGTTGCTTTATTTATGTTTTTTAAAGTCGATCCTCTTAGCATACAAGATCATTACTGGAAAGGAAGCACTATGTTGGGAGAAGTTCTTTGTATTAGCACCAAACAAAGCAACTCGGGGACATAGGTACAAATTATTTAAGAAGCCGAAAGGATCATTAGGGCAGAAATTTTTCAGTGCTAGAGTTGTGGACATGTGGAACGGATTGGGGGACAGCACTGTGTCGGTGGACACGGTCACAGCATTTAAAAGGAACCTAGGAAAATTGGGGTATTAAAAGTTCCAGGTCAATATTGCAGTGGTTCTAACACAGGCCTAGTGTCTTCTGAACCACTTAAAACCCATGTTATGTTATGTTATGTTATGTTATGTTTCCCCACACTGTCAATCGATTGTATTTTGTCATGCAAAACATTTTCAGTTTCGAATATAATGAAGAGTTTTTGTGCGAGGTCGAATCAGCGTCGCGTTCGTTGTCGGTTGACGATTGGGTTGAGGTTGTCCTCTTGATGCCGTGTTTCGATGTCCCACTGCGATCTGGCTCCAGGTCGCTTGCAAGTCTCAACGTCCATCACACCCCTCCAATCATTTCGCCCATTCATTCCCATTCTCATCCCTCGGCTCAACAACGCACAGCACATAAATAAAAAAATAAATTTAAAATTAATAATAATGGGCTTGCGGGATTTTTGCCATGGCGTCCGCGCCAGGGGCCCTCCTGCCTTTGCGAGGAGCTTAGCCTACGGGGTTTTAAACCACGCCAGAGGCCCGGCAGGTACTAATACAAATAAACAACACACACACACACACACACAACAAGAACAAAAACAACACAGAGCCACACAACCGTCACTCATCACAACCCCTCAGGTCAATCCTCTGAGGCCAATCCTCTCAGACAGTCATGCAGCGGTTCCTAAAGCAACACAGAAAATCCAGGAAGATAATAATACATGTTAATTATGACAGAAACGTGGTATCATTGTATAGGCAAGGCCGTAGATGGGGGAGGGGTGTTTTGGGTGTTTGAACACCTCCCTCCAAATGAAAAATGCCAAAATAATTTATTGAATTTACTAGCACATAACTGTATTGTATTGTATTGTATCTGACCATTTATAAACATAATGCAAGAACTACAGTGCGCAATGTATTGGCCGCCCAGAACCCGCAGAAGATCACGATATTAGACGAAAAAACTTGAAAGTAGATCGTTTTGCGCCGCGGTCGTCAGCAAATTTGGCAGAATTTTTTTGTAAACCCCAAATCAAATTATGGCTACGGCCTTGATTGTACCCCTATACGGATAAATAAAGCAAGCCTGCAAGGCTATCCTCCTTGACCCAGCTTGGGTGTGCCTTGCTTGTTGGCTGATTGATCCAGCCGATAGATGGATGGATGGATGGATGGATGGATGGGTGGATGGGTGGATGGATGGATGGATGGATGGAGTGGATGGGTGGATGGATGGGTGGATGGATGGATGAATAGATGAATGGATGAAGAAGCAGAAGAATTAATAGATAAATAGATGTCTAAACGGATAAATGAATGAACAAATCGATTCTTGCATGCCTTCATCAGCAATCGCCGCTTCGTGCGTTTGACGCTCGCCTTTCCTCCAATTCGGAATTTCCATCAGGTGCTTCGAGGTACCACCCAACTTCTAGACTAGTCTTCAGGTAATTACCGTAATTTTCGTCTTTCTTCCGAATGGTTTCCTATAGCTTATCTAAACAAAATAAGACAGAGCGATGCCCATGTGATGTCACAATCTGCAGTCTCGATAATAATTATCATAACATAACATAACATAACATAACATAGGCTTTTATTGCTCCCAAAAACAAACATAACATGAAACAATTTCAGATCAGTTCTCAGTTGGGCTACAAACGGAGGACCTAAAGGGACCAAAGTCCCGCTAGCACGGCCACTATGCACCAGTATAACAATAAATGGAAGTTGGTAACATAAGCAGCGGGAGCCATCTAAGTTCAAAATAAAATAATACTTATAATTGTCTAGTGTAAGGATATTTTAGATAAACAAACAAAAATAGTTATATAATTGAAGTTAGTAGGTGTGCACGCAAAAGTTTTTTAAAGAGGAGAAGATTAGACGCACCATGTATATCGGTAGGAAGATTGTTCCAAACAGTTGGACCAGCTACCCTAATTGAGAACTTGCGAGTGTTGGTGTGAGCAAATGTCGGTCTATAATTGGAGGCTGTTCTAGTACTGTAAGAGTGAAAGGTCGAACCGGTGTTGAAAAAGTTGGCAAAAGTTTGCGGTAATAGGCCATGCTTATAGCGAAACATAAATTCACCAGTTTGATATATTCTTATTTGATCTAATTTTAGAATGCCGTTGAAGGAAAAAAGTTGGGCAGTATGAGACTTGTAAGAAGATTTAGTAATTATTCTAATGGCCCTCTTTTGCAAAATAATCAAACGTGTAAGGCTCGAAGTATAATTCGAGGCCCAGACAAAATTGCAATATGCTAAATATGGGTAGACTAATGAGTAGTAAAGGTTGGTTAATATGTTAGTTGGCAACTTATATGAGATACGAGATAGAATACCTATATTTTTGGCCAATTTAACAGATATTTGGGAAATGTGTTCCTTCCAGTTCAGATGTTGATCTATGACTACGCCAAGAAAGTTTACTTTGTTAGTTTGGGGGATGGGTACACCGTCAATAAGTAATGGGGGTGCTTGAGCAGGGGGGATTTTTCTGTGGGAATTAAAGAGAATATAGGATGTTTTACTTAAATTTAAAGAGAGTCTATTTGCTTTAAACCAGTCACCCACGAGAGGTAGTTCGAGATTTACAATTTGAAATAGGTTTTCATGGGATTTATGTGATATAAAAACGTTCGAATCATCAGCAAACAGCTCAAAATGCAATAAAGAGGAAACATGAGGCAGATCATTTATATAAAGTAAAAACAATAGGGGCCCCAAGATGGAGCCCTGGGGAACTCCAAATTCGATAGGGCGGAGTTTCGATGATTTATTATTACATCGGACCAGCTGCTGTCTATTTTCTAGGTAACTTTTGAACCACAAAAGCGGCAACCCTCGAATGCCATAGTTATCCAACTTTTTTAAGAGGATTGTATGATTTACAGAATCAAATGCTTTTGAAAGATCGAGGAATATTCCCACAGAATACTCATTGTTTTCTATAGCTTGTGATATTTTATCCTGGATATTCAGGAGAGACATGGCAGTCGAATGTCCAGTCTGAAAACCATGTTGGTTTAAGTATAGAATTTTCCTTTTTAGAACGTAGTCATACAGTCTATTATACATTGCTCTTTCAACTAACTTAGAAAAATAAGGTAAAACAGATATGGGTCTATAATTGCCTAGTTCAGATTTGTCACCCTGCTTGAAAATCGGTGTGACTTTGGCTATTTTTAACGCAGATGGGACTATTCCAGTGGCGAAAGAGCAGTTTATAATTTCAGATAGAGGAGTGGCGAGAAGATTTAATATTGCACTAGTAGTATATGGATTGATATCATCCACACCAGAGCTGTGTGTTAGTTTAAGAGACTGATTGATAGAGATTAGCTCCTCGGGGGTCGTAGAAATTAAAGCAAAGGACTCCGGAAGAGATGGCATCATGTAGGATTGAAAGGTGTTCTGAGAGGCCGGAATTTTGTCGGATAAAGTTTTGGCAATACTCGAAAAGTATGAGTTAAATCTTTCAGCCATAGTTTCTGCATCAGTTATTTTGACACCATTAATACATAACTCATCAATTTTTGTATTGCTATTGGATGTGTTAAGAATGGATCTTATAACCTTCCATGTATGTTTTAAGTCACCATTGTATTTTTGAAATTCAGAGGTATAATAATTCATTTCAGTTTTAATTCTAAGCGATTTGAATTTATTTCTATATTTAGTAAATTTCGCTTTATTATCAGCAGTAGGGTACTTAATCGATTTAAGATAAAGTTTTGATTTGGTTTTGCATGACTTTAGCAGGCCACTGGTCATCCATGGTTGCTTACAGGAGTTACGCTTATGTCTAGTTCGCGGAAGTAAAGGAAATGCTTTGTCATAAGCTGCTTTGAATAAGTCAACAAACGTATCATAGGCAGCAGTAGGACTGCTTTGACTACATAAATTTAGTACCAGTGACCAATCAATTTCCTCAAGAAGTAATTTAAATTGGTCCATATTATTATCACTTATATTACGTGAGAAGAAAACGGCGTTTTCAGTTTTGGGCAGTGGAGTGAGGTCCAGATAAATCAGGACGGGTAGGTGGTCGGATATGTCAGTTACAAGAATTGCAGTGCCATTTACTCGGGTGGGGGCGTTAGTAAGAATGTTGTCGATTAAGGTTGAGGTGAGGTCGGTTATTCTAGTGGGACGTGTAATCATAGGTAAAAAATGGTGCGTGGTAATGCAATTAATAAAGCAATTGGTCGGAGGATGATCCAAGTATTTCAGTAGGTCAATGTTATAGTCTCCAGCAAGATGAACGTTATGGTGTCTTTTTGTCAGTTCAGATAAAAGGATATTAAATTCCTCATTAAAAATTTCAAGATTCCGACCTGGTGGCCTATAAATCGTTCCAAGAATAAAATGGGGACCCTTCTTTTGAGGAATACTTAAAAATAAACTTTCATAAGAGGTGTGAGGCTGGTTTGTTGGTATAACATCTTCAAGTAGTTTAAAAGGAACAGTGCATTTTACAAAAAATCCGACACCGCCACAGCGGCCAATTTCTCTACACTTATAGACAAAGGTATAATCTGGGATTTTGATGGCGTTCACGGATATATGGTCCAACCAAGTCTCTGTTACTGCAAGTACATCGACATTTAGTTGGGCTATCAAAAGTTCAATGTCAGAAATTTTGTTCGATATGCTACGGCAATTTATGTGCATGAATGTAAAGTGGCTAGTAACATTTTTGGAATTTAGATCAGCAAGTGTACTGTATCTACAGTCATTAGGCCTACAATTGCTAAGCTGGCTTGAGAAATAGTGCTCATCTGGGTCAAGATCTCTATTTTCTAGTAAAGGTCGGTTTTCACAGGTATCCATGTATAAATTTAGATACAAATCTTCCCTATCAGCAGGCCTACAAGGGCTATCGAGTTCACCATTTACGCATCTCATTAAGTCCGCATCATCAGGTAACTGGCCAAATGGGAACACAGTATTTAAACAGTTGATACAAATCGTACAGGAGCGGTCAGGTATGTCCTCATTACATATATAACAGACATTCAAAGGGGATTGTTCACCACATGTTGTGCAAACGTACAGGTTATTAAACAAATGCTTGCATGAATCAGATTTAGCTAAACTTAAACTAAGAGGGTCTTGATGAGACTCCATGCAGGGTCAAATCACATCGCGTACAACGGGATGAACCAAACAAATCAAAAACTTTAAAACCAATAATGAAACGCAGTAATAGGCTGAAATTGAGTTGCTAATCCAGGTCTTCCATGAAACGGATTCGCTGTGCTTTGTCTTCCGGGGCAGGTGTGCGGCGGATGTAGGTAATCCCTCCAGCAGTCCAGGTGGCGAAGAGTTTCTTTTCCCTAACGAGTTTTCTGGCATGAGCGTAGATGGAGGCATTGTGCTTCGTTAGGTGCTCGTTTATGTAGATTGGCGCGGAGATCGGAGGTGAGGATTTGTTTGGACGAAGCGCTTTTTTGGCCGCGAAGACTTGATTTCTTGCTCGACGTGAGGTGAATCGCACGATGATCGGTCGGTGTTTGTCCTTATCGGTGGAGAAGATACGATGGGCAGCAGAGATGTCCGATCCCGCAAGGTCAACGCCCAGACGATTGTGGCATAGGTCAAGGATTAGCTTCCTTGCGGTGTCATGCCTGTGTCCAAATCTACATACGTGACGTCATAATGCACTTCATCATTCCATGTCCACAAATATGACATCTATGGTCCCAAAATATAAATGACGTCATGTTGGACTTATACCACATATATTATATTACAGACATATACGAAGCTCCTCCCATTTCCTGTAATATAATATATGTGCTTATACCTTATTACGTCACAATGCTAAGCGATGATGCATGTGTTTCGTCCATCGGTTAGGCTACTGTTGCTATGGCATCAGTCACTGTTTGCGACCAACGCAGACAAAATGACCTTCGAATTTTAGGCAACTTTTATTAGGAGGTGATTAATTTTGACACTTTTATGCAGAACGGTCTTAATGCGCAATAATAGGCCTAATAGCAAGCCAAATAATAGCCTACGTGAAGAGTTGATCGATCATGCGCAGTAAAAAAACGGAATCGCTCACCGTAATTATTTTTTAAAATTTTACCTATAGGAGACCCACTTCTTTTTCTACTTTACTTCCATTTTCATTTATTAGAACTTGCATCGAGTTAAATTAGTCAATCTTCAAGTTAAGCGTCGTAAGTGTCGGTAGGGTTAGTGTTAGGGTTAGTGTCGTCATTAGATACTACAGTAACATACTTTACCGTACTACACTAGAATCGCTAAAAACTAGCGGTCCCGTGTCCTGCAAACGCCATCTTCATTTCATAATAATATTTTATTCTTGGCAATAATAGGCCTACTTAGCCTATAAGTAGGTTATAATAATCGACTATTTTAGATAATTGAAATAGCCTACCAGTGATAAAATCTCTCACATACCCTACATTTTCTGTTTTGCTTTGATGATCGAATGCCGCTCGATCAGATCGCGACATCTTGGTTGTCGTTCTGTTTCTTTCTTCACCATCTTTGTCGCATTTTGCTGTCGTCGTTTTAATCTTTTTTGTCGTCGACTTCGTCGTGTTCTCCGTTTTTGACAGAAATGACCAACGATTTCGTATAATAGCTGACGAAAAACAAAGGCATGCATCTACATCATTTTGAGATGACGTCATATATGAGAGAATTATGACGTCAGTCGAGTATTCTTGTATAAAAGGAAATCGCAACTGGTGTAGTAAGTAGGCTATGGGCCTAATCCTTTGTGACACTTTTATATGCTGGGTATCGAATAAAAATTATTCTATAGGCCTACTACTGCTACCAAAGATATTAGAGTCATATCTTTGCTGCTACTGCTACTGCTACTGCTGCTGCTACTACTGCTACTGCTACTGCTACTGCTGCTGCTGCTGCTCCTACTACTACTACTACTACTACTACTACTACTACTACTACTACTACTACTACTACTACTACTACTACTACTACTACTACTACTACTACACTACTACTACTACTACTACTACTACTACTACTACTACTACTACTACTACTACTACTACTACTACTACTACTTGTAAAGCGCTGCAATTAAAAACGTAAGCGTGGGGCACCAGCTTATTAACGAGAAGTCCTCAGATTGTGTGGGGCAGACAAAAAAATGGACCGACAAATAACGCAGACCCTGATAATTAAAGGTCGCCACTAATTTGGCTGACCGAAACCATTTTCGTCACCAAGACTTCGAAACTGGTCTGCCAATTTTTGACGTCGAATTTCCACTCACTCAGGGCTTTTTTTAACGTGCAGTTGCACACAAAATGTGCAGTTCTAAATGGATTTGAGCAGTTGCAGAAGCACTTCTACACAGTTAAAACTAGCAAAAAATTGTCATTGTCCTCCTATTGCCAGTAATTTACCATGGAGGATGGAAAAGAAAAGAAGGGGTTGTGCAGTTCTAAAAAATCCTTAAAACAGCCCTGTACTGAATTTCAATTTTGAAGAACTGTCACAAGTCAGTGTAGGTCTCTTCTTACTGTATCCGATGCGAGTTGATCTTTGAGGCAAGAGTCCCAGGCAGCCGGAAGTAAGCCGGCGCGCATGCGTCGATCAACAGCCAGGGACGACACAGGCACGCACGCTCGAACGTATCCTCAGTTGTTTGGCATAGGTAGAGACACAGAAGCAGAGGGAGACGGAGACAGACAGACAGAGAATTAAAGACTTATGCGCCTGCACGAAATCGTTACCTTGGTGACTGGATGCTCCCGACGTGATGGGAGAACGGAGGGGGATGAGTAGGAGAAGGCGAAAGAGAAGAAGGAAGAATAAGAGGATGAGGAAGAGGAGGAGAAGGCGAAAGAGAAGACGGAAGAGTAGGAGGAAGAAGAGGAG
>OX243827.1:12664409-12709409 GCA_945859605.1 Lumbricus rubellus | reverse complement strand
ATTCCTATTCTTCGTTTTCAGTTCCGGCGATCGGATATTTTTGCCATTCGCACGTGCACACCGCATGGACACATGTACAAAGACGGCAGCGCACACACACGCACACACACACACACACACACACACACACACACACACACACACGCGCGCGCGCACACACACACACACACTCGGTAGCGCATCAAACTTGCACGCATCAGTAATTAATAATATTGAGCGCTGAACTGTGCAATAAGGACGATAAACTTTCAGCTGTTCAACAGCAAATGGTTGAAAACACATCGAGTCTAGTAACGGCTTGTACGTGCAAACGTGAAGTGGTGCCATTTATTTCTAGAGTATCCGCCGATTATTCAAATAGTATCCGGGTGGATTGCTCACATTTGCAAAGCTCTAGGTGGTGTATGCTCTTTTCAGATAGGAACACTTGCAGCTGTTGAATTAACGTAAGCCCTCTTGGGGCCTCTTCATATTCGTGCCCTGTTTGTGGTTGGCCCTCGCTCTGGAATGGGCTCCCTTTGTTGCTGCGTTTGATCACCAGAAGAAGAAATTTAGCGCCTTTCTAATAGAAGGTACCAAATAAAATTAAAGTAGTGTTCGCTCAGTATGTGCATTGCAGTTGGTCTCTGTACAGTACAGTTCAGTAGCCTATAGTTAAGATTTTTTTGTTCTTTTTCATTATTGTTTGTGACTCAGCAGTGTTGAGGTTTTCAGTTTCCTGTTTTTGTGTTTTGTTTTTTCTTCCGTTCTCTAGTATAAGTTGCTTTATCTTTTTTTGTCAGTCACTGTGTTGATTTTGCAAAGACTTCGTCATGGCCACCTTGCATCGTCAAGTCATTAATAGTTGGTGTCCCTAGACAGCGGGATTTTTAAAAATCCCTTTAGGGCCTCCCTTTTTTTGTAGCCAATGTGAACGATGTGTGAACCTTTCATGTATACTGGTTGCAAAATAAAAATATTTGATTGATTGATTGATTGATTGACTCTTTCTATGCCTATATCAAAACTGTCTTTTTTAGCCAAACATGCAGGGTCGGGAGTATAGTCACCTTGAAGGGGTGCTATGTAAAACCATGTAATGAAAGAATAAAAGAATGAAAGTATGATAGAATGAAAGAATTAAATAATGAATGAATGAAAGAAAGAACGAAAGAAAGAAAGAAACAATAAAAGAATGAAAGAATGAAATAATTAAATAATGAATGAATGAAAGAAAGAATGAATTAAAGAATGAATGAATTAAAGAATGAAAGAAAGAATGAATGAATGTTGATTGATTGAATATTTTGCACGCCTGAAAGGATCAATGCAATTTTTTTCTAGAATTGCACTTTTGAAGATTCCCTTTAGTGCTGAAAAGTCTGAAAACCGACTCCTATTATTACCGGATCAGATCCATTTCCAACTGTTTTCGACTCAGTTGAACCGAGAACAGCAGTCTACCACCATCTCTATCGCACCCACGGGTGTCTGTGCACGGAGAATTTCCAGCTGGGCTCTTATTCTACGTTGCTGGGTGAATTGGTGCTCATAATTCTGGCGTTTGTATGTATGTATGTATGTATGTATGTATGTATGTATGTATGTATGTATGTATGTATGTATGTATGTATGTATGTATGTATGTATGTATGTATGTATGTATGTATGTATGCATGTATGTATGTATGTATGTATGTATGTAAGTATGTATGTATGTATGTATGTATGTATGTATGTATGTATGCATGCATGCATGCATGCATGTATGTATGTATGTATGTATGTATGTATGTATGTATGTATGTATGTATGTATGTATGTATGTATGTATGTATGTATGTATACGTATGTATGTATAGTATTGTATACGTATACATTTCTGTGTGAATGTATGTATGCGTCCATGCATGCATGCATGCATGTATGTATGTGCATGTATGTATGTACATTGTATAATGTATATATGTAGACCTGTGCATGCATATCTTCATCTATGTATTGTTTCATAAGTATATAATTTTGATGAATGTATGTACTCTGAGTAATATTTAGGTGTATTTGTTTGTATGTATTGTATATAGACCTCATGACGTCAAAGCGCTTAAGTTGTGCATTGTATAAATCACTTAGCTGTAATTCTATAAAAGCGGACTTTGTTAGCACGTGAACGTTGCTATAGCAATATCGTCCGTCGAAGTCGTTCTCTGTTATCTGTTCCACCTGCCGCTCTTTTGCACAGATGCTTCTGCTCCTGAGGTTGCTGAAGCATGCGTCTTTCCTTTGTGATGCGAATTGCAATCACCCATGCACGAATGACTGTATTGTTACGACGAACAATTGACTACAATAAAACACACTATGGCCATCGTGTCTCTGTCTCCTCTTGTCCCTAAACCACTCTTAGTTCTAACTCAAACGATTTAATATATATATATATATATATATATATATATATATATAATCGCTCGTGTATGTGCCACTCCTATAATAAAAATGAAAATTTAAATGGCGCCGTAACACAGACATAGCCTACCGTTACAAAAGTGACTTACATAACTACCAGCAGGATAGTCCCAACAACATAAATAAGTCATGAGGACTTCCTGGGCCTATAAATGTATGGTTGTCGCATTGCAAAAGTGCAGAGAGGTCTTCTAAACAGTTTCATAATGGACCATTTTCACAGTGTAGCCTATACATTTATAACTTGGCATCCACCTCCAATCAAAAGCAACCTACCATATATTATATTATCGCAGACCAATAGCCATAAAATAACAATTTATCTTTGCAATGCGGACGGTTGACGGGTGTGAAAATAACTGCGATCAGAGAGAAACTATAATATACAGTCTGGGGTGCACCGATAAAATAAATGGCGGAATGTTATTGTGGGAGTCATAGCTGTCCGGATCACCCATCAAGTCTATATTATAGGCCTACGTGGAATACGCCGATGAATTATATAGAGCATTTTTCATCTATAAAGTGTCTTCCTGTACACATAGTCCGATGCAGGCATATCTGCATATACACACGTTGGGCCGTTCCTGCAATGTACTTAGGGCAGGGGCGCCGTTAGGCGTACGCACTTACGCAAGTGCGTACAGCGGGGAAAGGCTAAAAATATTTTCAAATGGTAAATTAAAGAATTAAAGCGTGAAATATTAGCCTATAAGCGATGAAATTCTATTTAATCTATTATCTGGTGATACCTCATAATCGCCAGTAGGCATGTACGGTATATGCATATAGAATTATATGTGTATAACTGTATATATATATACACATGGGCGCCGACTGCGAGGCCCGTGAGTGCTCAGCACCACCAGAAATTGGCCATGCGAGGCCCTCCTATGCATGGGCACCACCTGAAATCAGCCGGCAAGATGTGCTTTTAAGATATTTTTTCTGTTGGGATTGCTTATCTATAAAAATCATTCCATCTTTAGTATACTTTTTAAAATCTCAGTTAGTTTACCTTACAATTTCTCCAGTTTTATCCCATCTGGTAGTCTGAACTCCATTGGTCCTACATGTAACTCTTAACCCTTTACCAGTTCATTTTTAAATTTTCAGGCCGTTTTCAGCGGATATTTTCGGGGCAAACGCGTAAAGGATTAAGCCGATCAGCGAATGCGAGGAAACCCCGATATCCTGCTTATTCGATCCGCTTCCGTCATTTTTTTTATTACGGACGATATCGCGAAGGCGACGATTTGAATTACATTGTTTCTTTAGGCCTATATTGTATGCATGCTCAATATAGTGTTCTTCAGTGCTCGAGAGTCACCTCCCAGCATCATAAAAGCGGGATATTGTTTTGTCTTTAAAAACTACTTGAAATACTAGTTGAAAAACTATTTCACAGTGGTAGGCTAATATTGGCTCACTAAACAGTGGCTAATTGTCTGATTTCTTGTGAAAAATTTGAGTAGCCTATATGTTGACCTAATTGAGGGAGAGTGATCCAAGACGCCCATGAAAACGAAGATTGTGCTTTTCTTCTGTGTGGATTCCAAGAGAAATAGGCTACATCAAGCACAAAGAATGATAAACAAATTTAAATAGGGAGGAACATTATTTTACTGAAGTCTTAAAGCATGTCTTTCTGCAATGAGATAACAGGAAATTTTGACAAGGATGTCATGACGTCAAAATGATAGCATAAAGTTGTACCATCGCAGTGTGGCAATAAAAAAAATCGAAAATGGGGAGGAGCACATCCCGTTCCCAAACCCCCTTCCCTGCTCGGCGCTGTGCTTCTCGGCGATCATACTTTGACCAAGTCTCCGCCTATGTGAACAGTGGTGATTTCAATAAATCTCCTATAAAAAAGGGTTAAAAAAATTTCGCGCGCTCACGCGCGCGTTTTTTACTTTCTTTTGGGCACCCCCACTCCTCCGGTCAACTCGGCGCCTGTGTATGTATATATATATATATAAGCTCGTATCGATCGCTGTTCGCTTCATATTATTTTGTGCAAGTTGTGCGTACAGAAAAAAATCCTGGCGGCGCCGCTGACATAGGGTTCAATTGACGTTATATTTACCGACTTTTGTTGCTCTCTCCCAAATAGTTCCAAAGATGTCTGGGTATTTTTTTTAGTTGTATGCCTAATTTTCCTATAATATGATTATTGAATTGCACATTTTGATTTTTTATGATTGTAGGCCTACAGTACACACGCTATAGGCCTATGTGCTGTTCTCATCCAGTGTTCCAGCAGTGCGTTTGCAGGCGGTTCAATAAAGTCATACTTACTTACTTACCTACATACTCATTCACTCACTCACTTACTTACTTGCTTAATTTACTTACTTACTTACTTACTTACTCACTCACTCACTCACTCACTCACTCACTCACTCACTCACTCACTCACTCACTCACTCACTCACTCACTCACTCACTTACTCACACTCACTTACTCACACTCACTCACTCACTCACTCACTCACTCACTCACTCACTCACTCACTCACTCACTCACTCACTCACTCACTTACTCACACTCACTTACTCACACTCACTCACTCACTCACTCACTCACTCACTCACTCACTCACTCACTCACTCACTCACTCACTCACTCACTCACTCACTCACTCACTCACTCACCTATTTGCTTATTTACTTATATGTATAATAAAAGTAATAATCTATTCTCTTTCGTTTATTTCAAACCGACACAACGCAGCATAGCTACAATAATAATAATTAATTCACGGTGCTAACGGATGATCTCAAGTTATTTCCGGAGTCGAATTTGACTATCGGCAACCCTGCAATGCACCCACTTCGTCCTTCAGCTCACTCTACCAACGCCAACTGCCGAATGGAAGGCTGAGTGAACTTTGGTGGGAGGGGAAAGCGATCCCACACCCGTGCGCTCTTCGTGCCAGGGTGTTTAACATTGTACTAATTTCGGTAAACACCTCCCAAATCATGCCAAATGTAGGCCTAAGCGTCGAGGTTGACGCCAGCGAGGCTTATATTCATATTTGAATGCATACGAAGGATTATGTAAAAAATTATTTCGTCATGTTGAATACATGCGGTTTTAGAGCCTTTCTCGGGACAGACACATATACAGATTGACAAACTTTCTATTTCATACTTTAATATTTGAATTCATATGAAGATGATAACGATAATGTGTATATAGTGGGTATGTTCGCTGCATTGCAGCCGGAGGGTTGCAGATTCGAAACACACCTCAAGCCGCCGTGTAAGGACCTTGGGCAAGTCCTTCACTCGCAATTGCTAATGCTCTTCGGCGTGAAACTCCGATGCAGTGTCCTCGCTGTAGTCTGGAACGTATATGAGCACAAATTTATTGAAGAGCGCTATGACAAGTGCACATGCATACATGCATGCCAAAGATGATGACGATGAGGTGGAGGACGAAGATGATGATCATGATGATTACGATAAGATGATGACGGCGATGATGATGTCAACGATCATGATGACGATGACGATGATGAGGGGGGGGACAAAAACGACGATGACAACGACGACGACGTTGATGATGATAACGACGACTACGACGACGATGATGATGATGATTACTACGAAGACGATGATGATAAAGATGACGATGCCGATGATGATGACGACGACGACGACGATGATGATGATGATGACAACGACGATTCCGATGCTAACGTGAGTATGGTGAATTGGTGATAGGAACTTGCGTTCTTAGTGAGCATAATAATAATAATCGTGTGTTTATACAGAGTAAATAAATACAGAGTTGAACGACGAACAAAGCGAGTGAACGATACGTGCATACATAATTCTGGCGCTATATAACCCCCCACCACACACAAACACACACACACAATCACACACACACACACACACACACACACGCACGCAAACATGCGCACACACGCACACACACACCCACCACCGTCTATTCGCAGCTTGCAATATTATCGCAAGCATCGTCTGGTTTGGATGCGGGAAGAAGGATTGTCAGCAGCAGCAGCAGCAGCAGCAGCAGCGGCAGCAGCAGCAGCAGCAGCAGCAGCGGCAGTTGGGGACAACGGTCATGTTTGCCTATACTATTCCGGACATTGTATACCTTTATATATGTATATGTTCTTATAGGAATATATAAATATATATATATATGCATATGTGTGTGAATGGAATAAATATATGCAATATTTTATTATATGTATGTATATATATACATAGTTACATACATGTATATATGTGAGTGTATGCACACGTTGTTTGTCGTTCTGGACAGGTCTGTATGCGACAATTAATTTCCTGCATAAATAAACGAGAGGCCATATATATTTATATATATTTATATATATATACATATTTTTATATATTTATATAATATATAATCATATTGATTTCTGTCAATTTGCTTCACAAAACGTGATGTTGATTCGGTTATATAGGCGTATATATATATATATAAATATATATATATATAATATACTCGACGTCAACACACACTCATACGTATTTATTTATACTTATTACGCATAAGGCCTATCTATATGCATTGAATTATTTTGGTAATATATTTACGACTGATCATAGATGATCATATAGATGGTCATACATGCATGTAGATGTGAGGACAATGGTATACAACAGGTGCCAGCTAGAGCTCGCGCGCTGTATGCATGTCACCTTGTACCTGATAGGACGCATCAAGATGTATCAAACGTCGTTTCTGTTCTTCTTCATTTGCCTGCCTGCATGTCTGTCTGCCTGCCCGTCTGTCTGCTTGCCTGTCTGTCTGTCTGCCTGTCTGTCTATCTGTCTGTCTGCCTGTCTGTCTGCCTGTCTTTCTGCCTGTCTGTCTGTATCTGTTTATCTGGCTCTGCCTGTCTCTCTAATTATTGTCGAAAAATCACCGTTTTCTTTTGTCTGTCTGCTTGCCCCTCTGTCTGCTTGCCTGCCTGTCTGTCTGCTTGCCCCTCTGTCTGCTTGCCTGCCTGTCTGTCTGCCTGCTTGTCTGTCTGTCTGTCTGTCTGCCTGTATGTCTGTCTGTCTATCTGTCTGTCTGTATCTGTTTATCTGGCTCTGCCTGTCTCTCTAATTATTGTCGAACCTTCTCTTTTTCTTTTGAAACTATGTCGTTTATAGTTGTCTTGCTGTTTTCCAATGTGTGTCTGCATTCTCGACTTGTTGGAGTTGTTGCCTGATAGTTTCTGTGGCTCTCTTCCTCTGTCTGTCTGTCTGTCTCTGTCTCTGTTTCTGCCTGTCTATCTCTCACTCACTCTCTGTCTGTCTGTCTATCTGTCTGTCTATCTCTGTCTGTCTGTCTGTCTGTCTGTCTGTCTGTCTGTCTGTCTGTCTGTCTGTCTGTCTGTCTGTCTGTCTGTCTGTCTGTCTGTCTGTCTGTCTCTCTCTCTATATATATATATAGTGGTGCAGATTTATGGACCCTATAATTTTTGTAGATACTATCAACTATTGTAAGCCTATATAGATGTCATCAAGGATTATATTAGGTGATATCACGATTTCACGTCGTGTGGGAGAAATCACGTTGTGAGGGCGACATTAGGATTTCTTGCAGTCATCATAGGCTATATAATTATAGATAATATCAAGCTGTCCTGGCGATACCACGCCATATTATGAGTGATATCATGAGGTCTTGCATGCATGTCTGCAATGGAACCAAGTTTCAACATGTTGTGGCGTGCGTAGAGATACATATATTATATAGGCCTAGAGTCGTGCAATTATTTCTTATCATGGTAGAACTGTATGGAGGAGGATGTGACGGCATAATATATCTCATAAACATCAAGCGCATTTTCCGTCATTGGTTGCTGCACGTGAGTCATTAGAATGGAAATCGTTGAGTAGAGTACTTGGACCACATACCTGCTGGCTGCGCCAATGAATAATAAATCAATGTAGTGGAAAGATTTTCCATAATAATTATTTTCCCCCCAAAACAATTAGGGCTAAGTCTGTACTTTGAAGACAAATATTATGAAGCTATATGCCTATACCGAAATATATAATCAATTTAATACGGTGCACATGCATTTCAAGTCTTCATGTTGAGTCATGTAAAAAAATGTATGTGGCTGTAATTGTAATCATAGCCAACATTTTGGACCTGAAAATCTTCCGGTTTCCCGGCGAACAAGTCCTCCCCTGCTTACACGACCTGCCATTGGGGGGCGCGGTGGTGTAGTGGTGGCGTGAGTGGCGTCGTTGCCTTGGAGCCGGGAGGTTCGAGGTTCGAATCCACCTCGCTGCGTAAGGACCTTGGTCAAGTCCCACACTCACAATTGCTCAGCGCTTCGGCATGAAACTCCGATGCAGTGTCCGCTCTGCATTTGGGAGCGCCCCTGAGTAGATAGAGCTTGAAGGGGTGCTATAACAAGAAGTGCACATACAAACAAACAGACAAACAACAAATTCTGTGGAATTTTTAATATCATCTTTGCATTTAATTTTTTTATACCTCCTGTATGACTTCTCTGACTCTGACTCGGCCCATAGGCGGAAACGTGGGCGGAGATTGGGGGGGGGGGGGGACGAACGAGTGGCCGAAGGAAGGACGTGAGATTTTTCGACGGACGGGAAAAAAATTTCCAAGGAAATATTTTTTTTTCGCCGACAAAAAAGGTGATGACTAAGCAAATACGGTGATGACCTTTTTTAGTCATTCCGCCAAAACGTCATGAAAAATTTCTTTTTTCGCCGCCCATACAAATTTTCAATACTTTTTTGTCTTGACGCCCAACTATTGGAAGGACCAATGCATGGGCCGTCCCCCCAACACTTTTATTTGGGGGCACCGTCCCTCTGTTCCCCTAGGTTTCCGCCTATGACTCGACCTGCTGTAATAACACTTTAAAATTTCACTTATTCTGTATATTTCTAAATAGTAATCGTGATCTCCAAAAACTTCTGAAACTCCATCCGAAAGCCAAGGCCCGGGCATCAGGTTATTCACGAGCACTGCCTAACTGCGTCGTTTCATATACATGTAGCTTGAACCTACACTGCTGCTCATTTCATTGTACAGGCTTATTATCTAGACACTTTTATTGGCTCGCAAAGGCGATGCCCATACGTCAGACCCAATAATGGACTAAGCAAACACGGTCCTTCGATCCTCGCCATGCACATGAGGTCACCCATTGAGTCTACATGGCGCGGCGCTATCAATATCCGTTAAAAGCATATATTGCGGATAGGCGACATCAAAGCCAAGAATAAACACCAGAGCATACTTCATTCCGCGATTTTACATTACAACTTTGTTATTATTTCTGTGTTTTATTTTACGTTTTTGACATGTAACCGAGTTGTCTGATTCTAAATTAATATAGGCCTATACATAAACGAATAGGGGGAAGACGGGGTAATACCGGCCACGGGGTAAATTCGGCCAGGGTGATTGCAAGAGAACCAGAGGGTAAGGGAAGATTTCAATGCTACCATCCAGTGCATAATATCATATTACGTATGTTTATCGAGATAATTTTGTTTTTATTTGAGAATAATTCGCTAAAAACGAAAAAAACCAGTTCGAGCCTAATCGACTTCTCTATGCTGTCTCCAATAAAAGCTAAAAAGTGAAGGTTATCTGGCTCAAATGTCGATTATTGGCTTTTTATTCTGCAAACCACAACATTATTTTCAATTTGATTATCCAAATCCATTGTCCAAAAATGGCGGCCCCTGCGCGGTAATTTTTTTATGGAGGGTGGGTGGGTCGGGGTAAATTCGGCCATGTGGTCGGATTTACCCCGAGATGTTAGAAATGGTACATAGTGCCAATGTTAATTAGTGACTTTGTATGTTGCACCAATATACTCAGTTTTAATTTAAAATATAATTATATTGCGTCATTTGTTGCAGATATTGGCGATGCATACATACATAAATACATACTTTCAGGTCTACATACATACATGCTTACATGCATGCATGCATGCCTATGTACATGCATACATACATGCATACATACATGCATACATACATAAATACATATATACATATTATACATAAATATATACATACATAATTATAAATACACATGTTCAAAACACACAGAATATAATATTTTTTTCATGCATAAGTACACGTTTGTGAAATCGAAGGGTCCCCATGTAAAAAATGTTATAATTTCGAGGTAAATTCATATATTTTAGGCCTAAGTATACCATTTTGTGCCGAAATGAATGCTCTGTCCAATGATGTATTGCACGTTATGATATCTCAAACCAAACCCAAAATCCAGGGGGTGATGACCACCCCCTTATCACCACCGCCTTGATAGTCCATGTCACAAAAACTTGGTAGCCTGAGGGTTAAGATAATAATAAAAACTTTCGTTACTTCATATTAGCGCTTCAGTGATATCGCCTAACACATTTGTGGATTATTATATCGTCCGGTTAGTTGCAAAAATCAATTTACCTGTGCTGGCCGAATTTCCCCCGATGCTGGGGTAAATCCGGCCAAAAATTCACTTTTAAAATATTTTTTTCCCGATCAAATCTTCTTCTCAATCCCAAAAAGTAACCTTGCAGTATATTGTCCCTATCTTACTTTATTTAGTTGTAATTTTGTTTAATTTTAGCAGTCAACCATTTTCAATTTATTAAAAAAATTAGAAAAATGGCCGAAATTACCCCGTCTTCCCCATATACATATTATTGCTGTAGCATGCCTTCAAAATATGCATGGGCCTATTCCTCTGAGCCACCGGGGCATTTTCAAGTTTCACTTGTTCTGCATTTCGAAATCGTAGCCCGAACGACAAGGCCAGGGCACCAGCTTAATCACGAGCGCTGCGTTGTGTCGCGTCTATTAGTCTAAAGCGTAGCATATAGGCTACTCCGAAGGAGATCCGAGTCCAGCCTGCACATACAGAGTGCAGCAGATTTACATCTATAGGCTACTTTATCAGCCTCTATGATCTATTATCAAATTTATCATGTTATTGCAATGAATTTTTTTCGTTATAGTTATAGACAATCGCACGGTTAAGACAATATCATGTTCTTTAAGTTATAAGGATCACTCGTGCGGTTGGTAAGACATAATTATTCCTTCAGTTCTGCCTATCAGGATAATTCGCTCAGAGAAGGACAAAAAACCGTTCAGTTAGGACATAAGCTTACATGTATTCCTTCAGTTATAACGACAATCGCAGGGTTAGAACAATGTCATATTCTTTAAGTCATAAGGACCATTCGTGCGGTTGGGAGGACATAATTATTCTTTCAGTTATAAGGCCGAACCGTTCAGTCAGGACATATTCTTTCCGTTGTTCCTAAACACTGAATCTGAAATTGAAAACTCCGAGTAGTTTAGTCGCTCATCGTGCGAATCGATCAGCTGCGTTCCTGAAGTGCTCCATATAAATTGGTTTCATTAGCAAATGTACTTTCGATGTATTATAGTCTATGTATACTAAGGCGCGCATGCCCACTGACGCACTCGGAAATGTTTGCGTTAGAAGACCACACGTTGTTGTGGCGTCATCTAGTGGTAAAGCCTTCCCATGTTTCCCTCTGGGAAGTTGACGTTACTTCCAGTGGATGATGGGCTTACAGGGAGGGTACCGTACGTCCCGGAAGGGTTATTATATTTACAGGCGCCTGTGGGGGGGTTCGCATGCAGGGTCAGGCTGTCTGAGGAGAAATTTATCTACGGAGTTATTTTACATGTTGCAGGGTGTAAGCTTATACAATACATGCAACTGTCACTTGCGTATACACTATACAGTTCTCTATCTCTTTCTTTATACATGTATATCTGCACGAGTGCAGGCCTACCTGTACCTGTCCATCTATATGCTGTGGATGTATCTGTCTATCCGTCTATACATTCTGTCAATGATCTATATATCTGTCTATCCGTCTGTATATTTGTATTTCCATGTAGGCCTATATGTGATATCTATGTGCATACCTGTCTGTCCATGTCCATGTATGTATCTGTCTATCCGTCTGTATATTTGTATTTCCATGTAGGCCTATATGTGATATCTATGTGCATACCTGTCTGTCCATGTACATGTATGTATCTGTCCATTCGTCTCTGTTTTTGTTGTCAGTCCCTGTGTCTGTCTGTCCGTTGGTTCTTTCGTCTTGGTTGGTCTCGATTGGGGTTGGTCAGTGTGAGAATTTTGGAAAAATAACGGGGGAGGGGGGTTGGACTATGATCCATATGGAATTGGGGGGGGGGTTGAAAAACATATTTTACTATAGAGCTCTAAGAAAGACTGGGGGTTGAAACCCCAACCCCCGGCAATTGAACACAATTCTCACCATGGGTTGTTGGATCATGTTACTGAGTTGTTTTGTTCTTGGGTTTGGTTGGGCTGTTAGTATATATATTTATATATATATATATATATATATGTTGGCTTAAGCTGAGTTTGTTCGCTAGATGGCTGGTTGGTGTTCATGTGGTTAAGTCTTGGTTGGATGGATGGTTGGATAGTTTGCAATTGCAGTTAGTCCATTCGTTATTATCAGGTCTCCCAGCCAATCGGATTTCCTTCTAAATGGCATTTTGACCAACTACCATTATATAGAAAGGTCGCGCTCGTCACTAAGCAGCTTTCACGCTTTTAAGCAACACTATAATAGATTATGTTCGTATTTGCGCTCTTTATCAAGAATCAAGACTGTACATGTCTGTGATGATGTAGCCTAATGTAACGTATGCACCATAATATAACTACGACTATTACAATTACTATCATCATCATCATCATCATCATCATCGTCATCATTATCATCATCGTCGTCGTTGTCAGGGATGCCACTCATAACTTTTTACACCTAGATCTAGGTTTTTTGGTCTTGTCTAGGTTCCTAGATTTTTTGGTCAGGATCTAGCTTTTTTCTCACAACGGTTTTTGCGACTTTTTACATAAAAATTTATTTTGAATAGTGAAAGTGCACAAAAGACGCGAAATTTGTAAATTTTTGAGAAACAGACTAAAAATATCAGCAGAAATTTTATCGAGAAGGAAAGGAGAGCAAATTGTAGATCTAATCATCGGAAGGCTAAAAAGGTCGTCAGAAATTTCAAGTCGGAAAAATGGAAAAATCCATGTGTTTTTGAGAGAAATTGTCAATCTAGCATTTTCTAGCCTTTTTTCGACCGGATCTTACCTTTTTTCAAAATCTAGAGTGGCATCCCTGGTCGTCGTCATCATCATCATCATCATCATCATCATCATCATCATCATCATCATCATCATCATCATCATCATCATCATCATCATCATCATCATCATCATCATCATCATCATCATCATCATCATCATCATCATCATCATCATCATCATCATAATCGTCGTCGTCGTCTTCGTCGTCGTATATATGTAATTATATACATTTATATTATATATAATCGGAAGTGAGAGCGTGTTTGGTGCACATTTTACAATCATTGCCTTCATGCGGCACACTACACTTCATGCACGGTCGATGTGTCGTCAGGCGACTTCGTTGATCTATCTTCACAGGTGATCAAGTGCTGGACAAACAAACATAGCGACAACTGACTGATAATTATAATATACAGTTGTCAGCAGATAATATATTGACTCGACATGCAATCGAACTATTCCGTTCATAAATAATTATTACAACGTCCTATAATACGCGTCCGCGCGATGGTCGAAATTATGGATGCATATATATATATATATATATATATATATATTTATATACACATACATACATACATACATACATACATACATACATACATACATACATACAATACATACATACATACATACATACATACATACATACATACATACATACATACATACATACATACATACATACATACATACATACATACATACATACATACATACATACATACATACATACATACATACATACATACATACATACATACATACATACATACATACATACATACATACATACATACACAGAGCAAGAACTGAATCACCAATAACAGATAATATAATGAAAGCAAATAGCTTAGTTTTTGCTGTTTACCGACACTGCCATTTCACCGATGATTAGTGTCGCCCTCCTCCTTTATCCAGACTTGGGACTGGCATTAGCAGAGTGCAACCATGCACTGGCTGTGTTTAGAAAATGGCCTGTAGTGCGACTCAATAAATATGGACCTATAAACACAAAAGGGTCTGGTTCAGCACAGCTACTGTGGCCATACGACCAGCTAATTATGCACGATTTTTAATCAGAAGCACTTTACTGTGATTAAATCGAAGAGCGATGGCAGACTTTTTAAATCCATTAAGAATGATCGAAATCATGTCCTGTGGTCTTTATTCCATCATCTCTTTAGTAAAAAGGATACAGCCTTCGGGCAGGACCATGCACATACATGTAACTTCCCATTACCTATTTAAGATCATCACAATTTCATCTTGCGTGTTCTGTACCAGAACATCTACTAACGTAGCCTACTATTTTAATAATAAATTATTGTATCCATACGCTGAAACGTCTCTGTAAATGTCATGTACAATAAGCTATTGTCTGTTTAAGTTGCGTACACAATTCTACATGACATTATTGTCTCCGCCTATAGCACTGCATGCTATGATGAAAAAGTTGATTGAATGATTGATTGATTGATTGATTGATTGAAAGCCTGTTTGAAACTTTTTACCACAGAAACTGGGAGAATAGATTCTCTTTGGGTGTGTGTCAAAGTTAACCAGAAGTCTTGATTTTCTTTCTTGTCGGGCAGAGATTTGCGTCTATTAGTGAAACACGCTAATCATTAGGGTATACACACATCATATTTTGATGAGAAAACAGGGGGGGCTGTATGGAGAAGGAAATAATACAGGGTACGATGTCGGGATCAAGGGCAAGCGGAAGACCGAGGATGGGATGGATCGCTAATGTCATCACATGGATGGAACTACCATTCGAGCAAATATTGAAGGAGACGGAGGACAGGAGAAAGTGGCGAAGGCATGTCCATGAAACGACCAACCCTCGAATCGAGGAAGGTTAAAGACAAGACAAGACATCATATTTTAGACATTGAAATTGAATTTATCACTGCGAGCCTACCCAGTTGTCATACATGCAACAAAAACAAGCGAATAACTGAACACAATTTGTGAGGTGTTTACAAGGAAGGCTTTAAAGAAATTTTTAGAACGGCACAACTCCTTCTTTCCTTTCAAATCATCCATGGTAAATTAGGCTATTTCCAATCGGAGAACAAGGCCTTTTGCTAGTTTTAGCTGTACAGAAAGGCTACTAGGCAATGCGACTGCACATTTTGTGTACAACTGCAAGTTTTAAAAAGGGCCCTGGTGTTCACATAATTTATAGACAATGCTAATTTTCAGAGAATAATGACTGATTCGCAGCGAGTATAAATCCATGCATGTATGTCAATTATACAATCCAACGAAGACGCCCAGATTCGTCGTTGACGTAGACACTCTACAGTTGTAAATCTTACCCGGACCATCATAAATATCATGTACACGGTTGATGACAGCTGCAGGCGATTGTTTGCAACCAAAAATTGCAAAGCGTATATTGCACTTTTTACATCGAAATCTGAATGCGAATGTTGAAAACGATGGCAGCGTTCGGCATATTAACACAAAGTCGACAGCTTTGCACTTGTCTACGCTGGTTCACTTTTCGCAAGCTGTTCGTCCTGAACTGCGCTGTGCTTCTGCTGAACGTTCTGTTCTACGTCGAGAACTTCGTTCATTGTCCATCGACATTCGTGGACAACCGCTTTTCTCCATCGACGGTCAAGGTTCAGCGCTTTTCTCCATCAACGGTCGAGCTTCAGCGCTTTTCTCCATCAACGGTCGAGGTTCAGCGCTTTTCTCCATCAACGGTCAAGGTTCAGAGCTTTTCTCCATCGACGGTCAAGGTTCAGCGCTTTTCTCCATCAACCGTCAAGGTTCAGAGCTTTTCTCCATCGACGGTCGAGCTTCAGCGCTTTTCTCCATCAACGGTCGAGGTTCAGCGCTTTTCTCCATCAACGGTCAAGGTTCAGAGCTTTTCTCCATCGACGGTCAAGGTTCAGCGCTTTTCTCCATCAACCGTCAAGGTTCAGAGCTTTTCTCCATCGACGGTTGAGGTTCAGCGCTTTTCTCCATCGACGGTCAAGGTTCAGCGCTTTTCTCCATCGACGGTCGAGGTTCAGCGCTTTTCTCCATCGACGGTCAAGGTTCAGCGCTTTTCTCCATCGACGGTCAAGGTTCAGCGCTTTTCTCCATCGACCGTCAAGATCCAGAGCTTTTCTCCATCAACAGTCGAGGACCATTTCCAGACTCCGTTCAATCCGGAGCAAAGGGCTTTACTCGACATGACATTCCAGGCTTTTACCGAAGCGATGGACTCGAACAATGTAACGTACTTCGTCTTCAGCGGTACCCTGATAGGTTCCTGGCGCCACCACGATATCATCCCGTGGGACGATGATATCGATGTCATCATTAATGCCTCCGATCGTCAGGAAGTCAGCCGAGTCCTGCGGGCGAAGGTGGCCGAAGATCCGACGACATTCGGCCTGTTCGAGTGGGCACCGATCCCTTCAAACTACAAACGCCAGTGGAAGTTCTACTCTCAGAAAGGTCAAATTTTGCCCGACTACGACTACAAGACTCCGGCTGTCGACATATTTTTCTCCCTAGAAAACGATACGCACATCTGGAACGCATCGCCATACTTTCGCAAAGAAATCTTTCTCAAGAGTCACGTGTTTCCGTTAAGAAGACGTCCGTTTGGCAACCTCATGGTCCCCGCCCCCTGCAACCCGGAAGCCTTTCTTCGGGATCATTATAACGTTTCCGTGTGTGAGCCTAGATATTACAGTCACATCTTTGAAAAGGTTTTGCCATATCGAGCAATCCAAGTCCCGTGTTCTCGACTGGCGCATCTCTATCCATTTGTTCATCGAGAAAACACAGCAAATGACGGTTCAGAAGAGTTCGTTCTGGAGAGGCTGATGTTCAAAAATTCAACTATACGTCGATTCAAGGCAAGAAGAAGCTGTTGAACATGATATAGGCCAACAACTAATATCCGGTTTACACTTAACGTCTTCCGTGCAGTGAATTTCTACAGAATTCACGATAATGCTGATGGCAGACTTGTGAAAGTCTGGGCTGGACGTGGACCAAACGGAAACTACCATAATTAAGGGAAGGCGAAACGACATGCATATATATATATATATATGTATACTATAATTTTTATATACATATATATTGTGTTGGATGTCTGATTCTGGTGTCTATATAAATAGTATTGATTTAGTATATAGGCTACTTATTGTTAATTTGATATTTTTAATCAGAAGCACTCTTGTGGGGCGCGGTGGTCTAGTGGTGGCGTCGTTGCCTTGGAGTCGGAAGGTCCGAGGTTCGAATCCACCTCCCCGCGTAAGGACCTTGGGCAAGTCCTTCACTCACAATTGCTCAGCGCTTCGGCGTGAAACTCCGATGCAGTGTCCGCTCTGCATCGGGAGCGCCTCTGAGTAGAGAGATTTAAGGGGCGCTATAACAAGTGCACATACAAACAAACAAACAAACAAACAAACTCTACTGTGATTAAATCGAAGACCGATGGTAGACTTTTTAAAGCCATTACCAATGATCGAAATCATGTCCTGTAGTCTTTACTCCCTCATCATTTTAGTAAAGGATAGGAATATAGCCTTCGAGCAGGACCATGCACATCGGCCTAACTTCTCATTACCTATTTTAGGATCATCAAAATTTCATCTTGCGTGTTCTATACAAGTAGGCTACATCTACTAACTTACTATTTTAATTTTATCCATACGTTGACAACACGTCTCTGACTCTCTGTAAATGTCATGTACATGTACAATAGACTATTGTCTATTTAAGTTGCGTACACAATTCTACATGACAATATTGTCTCCGCTTAGCACTGCTATGATGAAAAAGTTGATTGAATGATTGATTCATTGATGGCCTGTTTGAAACTTTTTACCACAGAAACTTCGAGAATAGATTCTCTGTGGGTGTGTCCAAGTTAACCAGAAATCTTGAATTTTCTTTCTTGTCGGGCAGAGATTTGCGTCTATTAAGCTTAGTTCTGTTCTGTTCCGTTCTGAGCCATCCTCGATCCGAGGGTCGGCCGCATTATGTACACTGTACAATGTTCCTCCAACGCTTCCTGTCCTCCGTCAGTTTTATCATTTATCCCACTGTTGTCTATTTGTGAAACACGTTAATCATTACGCACATCATATTTTAGACATTGAAAATGAGTTAATCACCGCGAGCATTCTGTTACCCAGTTGCCAAAAATGCAACAAAACAAGCGAATAACCGAAAACATTTTGTGAGGTGTTTACCAGGGCTGGTTTAAAAGAATTTTTAGAACTGCACAACTCCTTTCCTTTCCCATCATCCATGAATGGTAAATTACTTCCAGTCGGAGGACAATGACCTTTTTTGCTAGTTTTAACTGTACAGAAAGGCTACTACGACTGCACATTTTGTGTGCTACTGCAAGTTTTAAAAGGGCCCTGGTGTTTACATATAGATTATGCTAATTTTTTTCATGGACCAATGACTGATTTGCAACGAGCAGAAATCCACATGTCAATTACAATAAAACAAAAATAGGCCTACGCCCAGATTCGTCCTTGACGTAGACTACTAGACTCTACAGTCGTGAAGATTGCCCGGACCATCATAAATATCATGTACACGGTTGGTGACAGCAGGCGATTGTTTGCAACCAAAAATTGCAAAGCGTATATATTGCGCTTTTTACATCGAAATCTGAATGCGAATGCTGAAAACGATGGCAGCGTTCGGCATATTAACACAAATGCGATGGAGATGCGCTTGTCTACGCTGGTTCACTTTTCGCAAGCTGTTCGTCATGAACTGCGCTGTACTTCTGCTGAACGTTCTGTTCTACGTCGAGAACTTCGTCCGTTGTCCATCGAAATTTGTGGACCAGAACATTTCTCCATCAACGGTTGAGGTTCAGAGCTTTTCTCCATCGACGGTCGAGCTTCAGCGCTTTTCTCCATCAACGGTCGAGGTTCAGCGCTTTTCTCCATCAACGGTCAAGGTTCAGCGCTTTTCTCCATCAACCGTCAAGGTTCAGCGCTTTTCTCCATCGACGGTCAAGGTTCAGCGCTTTTCTCCATCGACGGTCAAGGTTCAGCGCTTTTCTCCATCGACGGTCAAGGTCCAGAGCTTTTCTCCCACAACGGTCAAGATCCATAGCTTTTCTCCATCAACGGTCAAGGTCCAGAGCTTTTCTCCATCAACGGTCAAGGTCCAGAGCTTTTCTCCATCAACAGTCGAGGACCATTTCCAGACTTCGTTCACTCCGGAGCAAAGGGCTTTACTCGACATGACGTTCCAGGCTTTTACCGAAGCGATGGACTCGAACAATGTGACGTACTTCGTCTTCAGCGGTACCCTGATAGGTTCCTGGCGCCACCACGACATCATCCCGTGGGACGATGATATCGATGTCATCATCAATGCCTCCGATCGTCAGGAAGTCAGCCGAGTCCTGCGGGCGAAGGTGGACGAAGATCCGACGACATTCGGCCTGTTCGAGTGGGCACCGATCCCTTCAAACTACAAACGCCAGTGGAAGTTCTACTCTCAAAAAGGTCAAATTTTGCCCGACTACGACTACAAGACTCCGGCCATCGACATATTTTTCTACCTAGAAAACGATACGCACATCTGTAACGCATCGCCATACTTCCGCAAAGAAATCTTTCTCAAGAGTCACGTGTTTCCGTTAAGAAGACGCCCGTTTGGAAACCTTATGGTCCCATCGCCTTGCAACCCGGAAGCCTTTCTTCGGGATCATTATGACGTTTCCGTGTGTGAGTCTAGATATTACAGCCATATCTTTGAAAAGGTTTTGCCATATCCAGAAATCCAAGTCCCGTGTTCTCGGCTGGCGCATCTCTATCCATTCGTTCATCGGGAAAACACAGCAAGTAACGGTTCAGAAGAGTTCGTTCTGGAGAAGCTGATGTTCAGAAATTCAATTCTACGTCGATTCAAGGCAAGAAGAAGCTGTTGAACATGATATAGGCCTACAACTAATATCCGGTTTACACTTAACGTCTTCCGTGCAGTGAATTTCTACAGAATTCACGATAATGCTGATGGCAGACTTGTGAAAGTCTGGGCTGGACGTGGACCAAACGGAAACTACCATAATTAAGGGAAGGCGAAACGACATGCATATATATATATATATATGTATACTATAATTTTTATATACATATATATTGTGTTGGATGTCTGATTCTAGTGTCTATATAAATAGTATTGATTTAGTATAATAGGCTACTTATTGTTATTTGATATTTTTAATCAGAAGCACTCTTGTGGGGCGCGGTGGTCTAGTGGTGGCGTCGTTGCCTTGGAGTCGGAAGGTCCGAGGTTCGAATCCACCTCCCCGCGTAAGGACCTCGGGCAAGTCCTTCACTCACAATTGCTCAGCGCTTCGGCGTGAAACTCCGATGCAGTGTCCGCTCTGCATCGGGAGCGCCTCTGAGTAGCGAGCTTGAAGAGGCGCTATAACAAGTGCACATACAAACAAACAAACAAACAAACAAACTCTACTGCGATTAAATCGAAGACCGATGGTAGACTTTTTAAAGCCATTAACAATGATCGAAATCATGTCCTGACAGTAGTCTTTACTCCCTCATCTTTTTAGTAAAGGATAGGAATATAGCCTTCGAGCAGGACCATGCACATCGGCCTAACTTCTCATTACCTATTTTAGGATCATCAAAATTTCATCTTGCGTGCAGGGCTTAAAGTGTGCCTGGACGGTCATGGACGGCGTCCAGGCACTTGTTTTAAAATCTGAACACCGTCCTGCCACTTATTTGGCCTGCACAACAGGGAAATATAAGGAGCGTCCAGGCACTTCTTTTTCTACACTTTAACCACTGCTTGCGTGTTCTATACAAGTAGGCTACATCTACTAACTTACTATTTTAATTTTATCTATACGTTGACAACACGTCTCTGACTCTCTGTAAATGTCATGTACACTGTGTCCGCGTTAAAGTAGAACCCACAATAAAGTGCATGTCATAACTCGGTCAAAACTTGTAGGATTTGTCTGAAATTTTAAACACAGCAACAATTACCATATTTACACGAGATCCTAAAGCAGATTAGAAATATTCGCGAGTTTGCCAAATTTATGAGCGTTTGAGATGCAGCACCGAAAAATGCAACTTTCCAACATGCAAAAGATGAAAGGAAGCGAATTTCAGCTCTAAATGGTGGTCAAAATGTTCTTTTTGTTCACGAACACACAGCCGTAGACATAGACGCTACTGTGTGATGGTCATGTCGATGATCACCTGGTCAAACAGCTGTCACTCTTCAATCAGACGCACCCTACGCTTATCGATGTCATGAATACGGGAACGAAAAACGCGCTACTCCGGTACATGCACCCGGATCGAGGTCTGGACTGCTAGGCGGCCACAGCTACGGATATGAAGCCGAGTGTCTTCCGGGACAGCTACTACACTATTACGTCTATGGTCGTGTGTTCGTGAACAAAAATGACATTTTGAGCATCATATTTAGCTGAATTTTACTTCTTTTCAGCTTTTCCATGTTGGAAAGTTGCATTTTTCGGTGTTGCATCTCAAACGCTCATAAATTTGACAAACTCACGAATATTTATAATCGGATTTAGGATCTCGTGTAACTATGGCCACTGTTGTTGTGTGTAAAATTTCAGGCAAATCCTAAACATTTTGACTGAGTTATGACACTTTATTGTGGGTTCTACTTTATCGCGGACACAGTGTACAATAGCCTATTGTCTATTTAAGTTGCGTACACAATTCTACATGACATTATTGTCTCCGCTTAGCACTGCTATGATGAAAAAGTTGATTGAATGATTGATTCATTGATGGCCTGTTTGAAACTTTTTACCACAGAAACTTCGAGAATAGATTCTCTTTGGATGTGTGTCCAAGTTAACCAGAAATCTTGAATTTTCTTTCTTGTCGGACAGAGATTTGCGTCTATTAAGCTTAGTTCTGTTCTGTTCCGTTCTGAGCCATCCTCGATCCGAGGGTCGGCCGCATCATGTACACTGTACAATGTTCCTCCAACGCTTCCTGTCCTCCGTCAGTCTTATCATTTATCCCACTGTTGTCTATTAGTGAAACACGTTAATCATTACGCACATCATATTTTAGACATTGAAAATGAGTTATCACCGCGAGCATTCTGTTACCCAGTTGCCATAAATGCAACAAAACAAGCGAATAACCGAAAGCAATTTGTGAGGTGTTTACCAGGGCTTTTTAAAGGAATTCGGATAACTGTGCAACTCCTTTTCGTTCCCATCATCCATGAATGGTAAATTACTTCCAGTCGGAGGACAATGACCTTTTTTGCTAGTTTTAACTGTACAGAAAGGCTACTACGACTGCACATTTTGTGTGCTACTGCAAGTTTTAAAAGGGCCCTGGTGTTTACATATAGATTATGCTAATTTTTTTCATGGACCAATGACTGATTTGCAACGAGCAGAAATCCACATGTCAATTACAATAAAACAAAAATAGGCCTACGCCCAGATTCGTCCTTGACGTAGACTCTACAGTCGTGAAGATTGCCCGTACCATCACAAATATCATGTACACGGTTGGTGACAGCAGGCGATCGTTTGCAAACAAAATATTTGCAAAGCGTATACATCGCACTTTTTTACATCGAAATCTGAATTCGAATGTGGAAAACGATGGCAGCGTTCTGCATAACACAAAGTCGACAGCTTTGCGCTTTTCTAAGCTGGTTCACTTTTCGCAAGCTGTTCGTCCTGAACTGCGCTGTACTTGTTCTGAACGTTCTGTTCTACGTCGAGAACTTCGTCCGTTATCCATCGAACTTCGTGGACACCCGCTTTTCTCCATCGACGGTCGAAGCCCAGCGCTTTTCTCCATCGACGGTCAAGGCCCAGAGCGTTTCTCCATCAATGGTCAAGGCCCAGAGCTTTTCTCCATCAACGGTCAAGGCCCAGAGCTTTTCTCCATCGACGGTCAAGGCCCAGAGCGTTTCTCCATCAATGGTCAAGGCCCAGAGCTTTTCTCCATCGACGGTCGAGGCTAAGCGCTTTTCTCCATCGACGGTCAAGGCCCAGCGCTTTTCTCCATCGACGGTCAAAGTCCAGCCCAATTATCCATCGACGGTTGAGGTTAATTTCCTGACTCCGCTCGAACCAGAGCAAAGGGCTTTACTCGACCTGACGTTCCAGGCATTTACCGAAGCGATGGACTCGAACAATGTGACGTACTTCGTCGACGGCGGTACCCTGTTAGGTTCCTGGCGCCACCACGATCTCATCCCGTGGGACGATGACATCGATGTCATGATCAATGCCTCCGACCGTCATGAAGTCAGCCGAGTCCTGCGAGCGAAGGATCCGGCTTCTTTCGGCCTGTACGACTGGGCGAAGAGTGGCAAAGACTACATCGTCCAGTGGAAGTTCTATCCGCTAAATGGTCACAGTCTCCAGGACGAAGTTTACAAGACTCCGAACGTCGACGTCTTCTTCTACCTGGAAAACGAGACGCACATCTGGAACGCATCGCCACACTTCCCCGAACAAATCTTTCTCAAGAGTCACGTGTTTCCGTTAAGAAGTCGCCCGTTTGGCGATCTCATGGTCCCGGCCCCTTGCAACCCGGAGGCCTTTCTTGGGGGTAATTATAACGTTTCCATGTGTAAGTCGCGAACATACAACCATATCTACGAAACAGGAATGCCATATCGAGCAATCCAAGTCCCGTGTTCTCGACTGGCGCATCTCCATCCTTTCGTTCATCGCAAAAACACGGCAGGTAACGGTTCAGAAGAATTTGTTCTGGAGAAGCTGATGTTCAAAAATTCAACTATACGTCGATTCAAGGCAAGAAGAAACTGTTGAACTTGATATAGGCCTAAGCCTACAACTAATTTCCGGTTTACACTTAACGTTTTCCGTGCAGTGAATTTCTACAGAATTCACAATGTTGCTGATGGCAGACTTGTGAAAGTCTGGGCTGGACGTGGACCAAACGGAAACTATCATAATTATGGGAAGGCTAAACGACATGCATATACAATGTACATATACTATAATATAGACATCCAACACAATATATATGTGTATATATTATATACACATATTAATTGTGTTGGATGTCTGATTCTAGTGTCTCTATTAATAGTATTGATTCACTATATAGGCGAATACAAATCCATACATGCATTATGGTGGTTGCATCTCTAATAGAAAATTTTCAAATTACGATGTCACATTTCTCCAACCCGCCATTCCGTGCCACTTGGTCTAAGACCTATGTAGCCCAAAAATTATCAGAATTGAAAAATATTTAGGACTTGCACAACGTCGTTGAAGTTCAGTATTTTACAAATAACTGTCATCATTTCGAGCATAAGTATTATTTACTTTAATTTTTTTATAATTGTGGTTTTCTGACAGAAATACCTTATGATTTTTACTTAGGCACAGCTGAAAATTATATTCTACAATGTTCTTGTCATCAGTGATTGCTATTATTATTTCTTTTTGTGAGCATTTTAGCGGTAATTGACAAGTGAGGAAATTCCTGCGAACAATGATCTATTCTATCCAATGTTATGATCTTTTATTAGTTACAATTCAAGTCATCAATGCACTACCGTACACAATACAAATGGTCTTACATGCATTAGGCCTATTAGGCTATTATTATATCTTAGGCTGTATAATGTATAGTATCTCATACATTAAAACAATTTATTATGTAGTATAGATCTACAGTGTTATGATGCAAAGGTTCCATGTAAATGCTTGTGTTCCAAACAACGATATCCTTGCTGTTCCTTCCTGCTCAACCGGCTTCATCATGTTTTTATCTTCACCACTTGAACATGCTGTGCTTGTTCATTGGTCAACTTGTTTCCAACAACGCCATGCATAATTAGTATTAACATAATTTTTATACAGCAGTATAGGGACATTATTTCAATGTCTTCATATAATATTGAGAAGGCGATGCCGATTACAGTAGCGCTAGTGGTAATATCGCAAGTTAAGGGATAGAGGAGAGCTTCGAAGGTTCCAAAGCACCCATCATGAGTAGACATTCTCGCAGAGAACTTCTCAAAGTACTGTTCCATCATCATAAGCGTGAAAAACTTGGCATCAGGGACAGTATCACTCAGACTACTAAGCATGCAGCTTCTCATTTTGGTCAAAGCCAAATTTTTAACGAAGTTCCAACTCAGGAGACTGAGCATAAATTGGAAGGTGCATACCGGTAAGGCTTAGAGAAGCTAACATCGGCTGCAAACCCCTCCATAACAGTAAACTACCTAAATGGATGACGAGAGCAATTTACTGCATGAAGATTGAAGATGTTGCTATTTCAAGATGAGTAGATTTACTGCATGAAGATTGAAGATGTTGCTATTTCAAGATGAGTAGGCCTACCGTCTAGGCTACAGCAACGATTGTAGTCATAGAGTCGATCATCTTATGGCGAATATGTGTGAGAACATCCGAAAACAATTATTAGTCTGTTTGGGACATGCATCTACATGGCCGCCATTAGTTTCAAACCCCATCAGCAACCACTGCTCCTAGGAACGATCTAATACTGCTGTGTAATCTCTCTTTATATCCGCAGAAGGTCATTGCTGATACCGCTGTGACACCCTTTGGTCGAAATCTTTGGTATTTATCCAAGCTGTTGGCAGGCTTGAGATTGTTTCACAATGACGAATCATTGGAAGAGAAGAAGTTGATTGTAGCAGTTCTAATGGACAAAGAAGGTTCTGATATCCCCAAATGTATAGCCTACAACAACTCTTCTCCCAACCATTCGCAAAAAAGACTAGGCCGACATCATTTCGTGACAAATTCAACTCGTGGCCTGTTCTGCATCTTGAAGCTAATAGTTGCACATCTGGAAAACGATCCAAGTGGTCCGATAAATCATGAAGACTGCATGAAGAGCTCAACAGGCTGCAGATCCATAAAGGTTATCAGTGAACTAGTTGAGCGTGGTATCACCCTTATTCAGCATTTCAATGCCTCAAGTACAAGGAATGAGCAACAAAACAATTTCTATCAGAAGTTGTAGGAGATCATCGCAACTCATTCTCGGCACGAACAAAGGATTGTGCCGTAAAGCCTTCAAGGTCACATTGACATTGATTACGTATCTCAGCAGCAATAATAATAATTGCAATCTTAATCACCAAACAGTATAATCAATGGTAATCATGCATACAATAATCTCGTTGCATTCTATTGAATTCTGATTTGAAGATGCATGCTTTATTATGCCTACAATTCAAGTTTTCGCTTCTTTTATACATGGCAAAACTTTGATGGTGTTGTGCAAGTCCTAAATATTAATATTTTCTTATGCAAATTTTTGTGTGTGGTTTCTGGAGGGAATGTCACCAAATGGAAACTTGGAGAACAGTAGATTCCAACTTTCATTCTTAACGACCACCCTAACATGCATGTATGTCAATTACAATCCAACGAATACGCCCAGATTCGTCTTTGACGTAGGCTACTATAGACTCTACAGTCGTAGAGCTTACCCGGACCATCACAAATGTACACGTTTGGTGACAGCAGGCGATTGTTCGCAACCGATAATAATTGCAATGCGTATATATTGCGCTTTTTTACATCCAAATCTGAATGCGAATGTTGAAAACGATGGCAGCGTTCGGCATATTAACACAAATGCGATGGAGATGCGCTTGTCTACGCTGGTTCACTTTTCGCAAGCTGTTCGTCCTGAACTGCGCTGTACTTCTGCTGAACGTTCTGTTCTACGTTGAGAACTTCGTCCGTTGTCCATCGAAATTTGCGGACCAGAACCTTTCTCCATCAACGGTCAAGGTCCAGAGCTTTTCTCCATCAACGGTCAAGGTCCAGAGCTTTTCTCCATCAACGGTCAAGGTCCAGAGCTTTTCTCCATCAACGGTCAAGGTCCAGAGCTTTTCTCCATCAACGGTCAAGGTCCAGAGCTTTTCTCCATCAACAGTCGAGGACCATTTCCTGACTCCGTTCACTCCGGAGCAAAGGGCTTTACTCGACATGACGTTCCAGGCATTTACCGAAGCGATGGACTGGAGCTATTTGACGTATTTCGTCTTCTCCGGTACCCTGTTAGGTTCCTGGCGCCACCACGGTCGCATCCCGTGGGACGATGACATCGATGTCGTGTTGAATGCTTCCGACCGCCAGGAAGTCAGACGAGTTTTGCGGGCGAAGGTGGCCGAAGTTCCGGCGTCTTTCGGCGTGTACGACTGGGCGGCGAGCGCTTCAGACTACAGACTCCAGTGGAAGTTCTATTCGCAAAAAGGTCAAAGTTTGCTCGGCTTCAACTATAAAACTCCGGCCATCGACATCTTTTTCTACATAGAAAACGAGACGCACATCTGGAACGCATCGCCATACTTCCTTACCGAAATCTTTCTCAAGAGTCACGTGTTTCCGTTAAGAAGACGTCCGTTTGACAACATCATGGTCCCAGATCCTTGCAACCCGGAAGCCTTTCTTCGGGATCATTATAACGTTTCTGTGTGTGAGTCGAGAACATACAACCATGTCTTAGAAAAAGTTTTGCCATATCGAGCAATCAAAGTCCCGTGTTCTCGACTGACGCATCTCTATCCATTCGTTCATCGGGAAAACATAGCAAGTAACGGTTTAGAAGAGTTCGTTCTGGAAAAGCTGATGTTCAAAAATTCAATTCTACGTCGATTCAAGGCAAGAAGAAACTGTTGAACTTGACATAGGCCTACAACTAAGTTCCTGTTTACATTTAGCGTTTTCGGAGGAGTGAATTTCTACAGAATTCACAATGTTGCTGATGGCAGACTTGTGAAAGTCTGGGCTGGACGTGGACCAAACGGAAACTATCATAATTATGGGAAGGCTAAACAACATGCATATACAATGTACATATACTATATATACACAATATTACACATATATATTGTGTTGGATGTCTGATTCTAGTGTCTCTATTAATAGTATTGATTCAGTATATAGGCGAGTATAAATCCATACACACATGTATTTCAATAACAATCCAACGAATACGCCCAGATTCGTCTTTGACGTAGGCTACTATAGACTCTACAGTCGTAGAGCTTACCCGGACCATCACAAATGTACACGTTTGGTGACAGCAGGCGATTGTTCGCAACCGATAATAGTTGCAATGCGTATATATTGCGCTTTTTTACATCGAAATCTGAATGCGAATGTTGAAAACGATGGCAGCGTTCGGCATAACACAAAGTCGACAGCTTTGCGCTTGTCTACGCTGGTTCACTTTTCGCAAGCTGTTCGTCCTGAACTGCGCTGTACTTTTGCTGAACGTTCTGTTCTACGTCGAGAACTTCGTCCGTTGTCCATCGAAATTCGTGGACACCCGCCTTTTTCTATCGACGGTCAAGGTTCAGAGCTTTTCTCCATCGACGGTCAAGGTCCAGAGCTTTTCTCCATCAACGGTCGAGGCACATTTCCTGACTCCGCTCAATCTGGAGCAAAGGGCTTTACTCGACCTGACGTTCCAGGTATTTATGGAGGCGATGGACTCGAACAATGTGACGTACTTCGTCGACGGTGGTACCCTGTTAGGTTCCTGGCGCCACCACGATCTCATCCCGTGGGACGATGACATCGATGTCTTGATCAATGCCTCCAAACGCCAAGAAGTCAGCCGAGTCCTGCGAGCGAAGGTGGCCGAAGATCCGGCGTTTTTCGACCTGTACAACTCGTCGCGGAGTGGTCCAGGCTATGCCTACCACTGGAAGTTCTATCCACAAAACGGTCGCAGTTTGCCCAAGTACACCTACAAGACTCCGGCCGTCGACATCTTTTTCTACCTTGAAAACGATACGCACATCTGGAACGCATCGCCACACTTCCGCAAGCAAATCTTTCTCAAGAGTCACGTGTTTCCGTTAATAAGACGTCCGTTTGGAAGCCTTATGGTCCCATGCAGCCCCCTGCAATCCGGAAGCCTTTCTTCGGGATAATTATAATGTTTCCATGTGTAAGTCGCGAACATACAACCATATCTACGAAGCACATATGCCATATCGAGCAATCAAAGTCCCGTGTTCTCGACTGGCGCATCTCTATCCATTCGTTCATCGGGAAAACATAGCAAGTAACGGTTTAGAAGAGTTCGTTCTGGAGAAGCTGATGTTCAAAAATTCAACTCTACGTCGATTCAAGGCAAGAAGAAGCTGTTGAACTTGACATAGGCCTACAACTAAGTTCCTGTTTACATTTAGCGTTTTCGGAGCAGTGAATTTCTAAAGAATTCACAATATTGCTGATGGCATACTTGTGAAAGTCTGGGCTGTACGTGGACCAAACGGAAACTATCATATGGGAAGGCGAAACGACATGCATATACATATACTAATATATGCATATATATTGTGTTGGATGTCTGATTCTAGTGTCTCTATCAATAGTATTGATTCAGGATATAGGCACTGGCCTAGTTAGCTACACCGGTAAGCGAGAGCGGCATACGTCTGTTGTTTGCAAGGGACTGCGGTTCAAGCCCCGGGCTGGGAGTTTGCATTCAGAGATCTAGATATCTCGGGCTAGCACGTGTGGGACGCAGGGACGCAAGCTCCTGCGGAGCGACCTTGGGCAAGTTGCTTACCCATCATTGTCTGTGGGGAAGGCAACGGGAAACCACCTCACTCATCTCATCCCCCAGAGGCGTAAAGCCAATGAACCTGCCTTCGAGCAGAGAACCATCATCATCAGTATATAGGCTACTTCTTGTTAATTTGATATTCTGCCCTGTTAATTTGTGAATTCCGCTCTATGACTCATAGACCTGGGAATTTAAATATCCGATAAAAAGTATTTATCACAAAATCTTTCTTCTTCGTAATGTGCACAATATCAGTGTTTAATGTAGGCGTCTCTGGGCGAGGGGAAGTTCCCCAGGTATGGATATCCCCAGGAAAATCGCGACGTGTTGAATACCGTTTGTCTCCCCCAAGAAAGGTCAATGTGCATGAATCCTCCCCAGAAAAAGTGAGGGGCCATGTGTCCATGGTTAAAAAATGAACGGATTAATCAAGATAAAAAAGACTAGAAAAAGGTCATCAAAAAACTGTGGGTGGTCTGACTGGTCTCACTAAATGTGATATAGGGCCTAACTTTTGTCCTGTTTGAAATATCAGAATGACATTTGGACATCTATCTATATAAATAAAAATGTAACGGCGTACGCACCATGCAAACTTAGGCGAACAGGATCTTCCAAAGTAACGGACGGATTCTTTTCAAAATCTCACCAAAACGTTCCATTCAAATACGTGCGTGTTCTTTGAATGATTTTTTCCTTCAAAAACCGCAATCTTTAACAACAATAATATTTTATCAAATTCGTCGGCTAGTTCTATGCAATTTAACACGTCGTCGCTAATCAACAGTGACCAGACGAAACATAAATGAGGTCGCGTGCCGTGACGTCATAAGCGAGTCGCATAAATAATTTCCGTTAACTCAAAAGCGGCCGTTCATGCTCCCTTGGGAGGGGGAGGGGGAGGGGGAAGAGGGGAGGGGAGGGGTGGGAGAAGGGAGGGGGAGGGAGTGGGAGGGAGAGGGGGAAGAGGGGAGGGGAGGGGTGGGAGAGGGGAGGGGGAGGGGAGGGGGAGGGGGATGGGGAGAAGGAGGGAGGGATGGTTGAATGCTCTTTTCAGCCACAGCAACGCGTGGCCGGGTTCAGCTAGTATTATATAAAGATTAACTGCCTTTAAGCCTATAAATTTTGATTTTAAAATTCATACTTTTGACGAAGATATTAGCAATAAACCTTGGCGGTAATTTTTAATGGCCCATCCTGTAGTTCTTTCTGTATTTTGCGAGGTTGCATGTTTGTTTATGGTAAGGCCGTAGCCAGGATTTTATTTCGGGGGTGTTTCTTTGCCGGAAAATTGTTGACGACCATTTTTTAGTCATCAGGTGGAAATCTGAAGAAATTTTTTCATTTTCATCACCAAAATTCCGGACGACTTTCTTTTTTTTAAGTCATCAGATCGAAAATTCATCTCATTTTGCTTAAATTCATTTTTTACGTTATGTGCTAATGAATGCATTTTATTATTTCATTTCGTCGGGGGTGTTTTCATGGTTTTATTTCACGGTTTTTGCATCACGAGCTAGTAAATGTAAAAATTTTTCTTCATTTTTTCATTTCGGGGGGTCTTCAAACACCCAAAACAACCCCCTGTCTACGGCCTTGGTTCATGGGCGAAGATTTAGGGGACGATCCTTCTCAAAGTTTGTCATGGAGTGGGATGAAGATGCGTATACTCCCAAATAAAATTACTTGAACTATTTTTAGATAGGTAAAAAAAGAGTAAAGTCCCATCCCGTTCCATGAGAAACACAGGGAGGCGCTCATCTCCTTTTCCATGGCCCTGAGCCAGCAATGGACGAATCCCAAGGTCCTGGACACGGGGCCAGTGTATCGCAGGACTTGCTGTTTACTTCCCAGCTTACGCCGGTACCAAATTATACTGCTTGGTGACAGAGGCACGTGTGCGTGAACAACTTGCCCAAGGTCGTTACCCGGAGTCGAACCCGCAACCTTCCGCTCTGTGAGCGGACGCGTTACCGGTCCGCCATGGCACCAGGTCACCCTTTTTTAGACAGGCCTATCATTATAAATTTCTACGGTGTTATCCACTGTTTATACGTAATGAGCAATTTGATTAAGACAACAGCTTAAAATGCTATCATTACATTGTGCTGGTAAAAATAAAACAATGGGGGACATTTATTAAAGTCTTAAACCAAACCACGTTTCTGAACGCTAAAATCATGAGTAATTTTGTTTAGCTGACAGCTTAAAAGTCATGGTTACAATGTACAAAAAATTAGCTATTAAATGGTGACACTGTATGCCAATCATCCTTGAAAAATAAGCAATTTTATTAAAATTATAGCTTAAAATGGTACAATTACAGTGTGAAAATTCAAAAAGTCTAAACATTGGGGCGGGGACATTAAGTTTTAAACCATTTTTTCAGCAATGAAATAATGAATAGGCTAGTTCTGCTAAAATGACAGCTTACGATGACACGGTTACAGCGGGTTACAGCGTGCAAATCCATAATAATTGTGACCAATTGGGAGGGAAATGTTATTGAAATCTTAAATCATGTCTTTCAGCAATGAAATAAAATGAGAAATTTTGATGAGAAGACAGTTTCAAATGTCACTATTGCAGTGTGGAAATAAATTGTTTTTAAACATTGGGATGGATGCTTTTCAAGTCTTAAACGACGACTATCAGCGTTAAAATTATGAACAATTTTGTTAAAATGACAGCCTAACTAACCCTGTGCAAAAAAATCGACAAATGGTGAGAGGCACATTTTTTACCCCATTTTGGAGTCAGAACTCTGTTCGGTTCTCTGCAGCTCTACCAACCAGAAATGGTGCTTCGCGCCTCGGCCATCGTCCTTTGGCCACTCGTTCGTTCCCTCTCCCTAAACAATAAGGACCAATTATCCGGCTATGCAGTGTGCACTCTCTTAACCAAAATTGGTCCAAACCATGGGCGGAGACCTAGGTGGAGAATTTGGGTGGGGGGGACGAACGAGTGGCCGAAGGAAAGACGCGATTTTTTTTACAGACAAAAATTTCTCACGACCTTTTTTAAAGAAAATTTTCTATTTTCACCGCCAAAAAAGTTGATGACCTTTTTTATAGTTATCTGGCCGAAAAGTCAAAAAATATCTATTTTCACCGCCAAAAAGTTCATGACCTTTTTTCAACGATTGGGGGCTAATGCATGGGCCGTCCCACCAACACCTTCATTGAACGGGACCGTCCTCCCTGTTCCCCCCATGTCCTAAACAATTTGCAGCGCTCATGCGCGGGAAAATTTCACATTCGTTTGGGCACTCACTCTCTTTGTGTAAATTCGGCGCCTGTGTACATAAGCCTACGTACGTAAGAATATATGCTATATATATATATATATATATATATATATATATATCCTGTGAATATCTATCACGAATAATATATCACCTTGCAGGCTCAGAGACCAGGCAAAACAATCTCGGAAAGTCCGTCGCGATGAAGCCTATATTTACTTTCATGCACATTATAGACCTATAGCCTATACTCGCAGTCTGTGTGCATTAAAGTATATATATAACATGCTCTCTCTCTCATATATATATATATATATATATATATATATATATATTCGTATATATATATATATATATATTCGTATATATATATTCGAACATACATATAATTATATATGTATATCCCTCAAAGTGTTGAGCGGCTTGTGTGGGAATAAACACATATAGCGCACATGCACGAAGCTCCTCTGGGTATACTATTCGGCTACAACCGATATATATCGTTTGTAGCCGAATATTTATATATATAAATATATATACAGGCCGAATATATATATATATATATATATATATCAATTGTAGCCGAACAGTATACCCAGAGGAGTTTCGTGCATGCATGGGCGCTATTTGTATATATATATATATATATATATATATATATATAATTATATTCAACACTTTGTGGGCTGCAGGCTCCGACGAATCTGGTTCGGTTCAACGAACTATATTATTATCAGTAACTGTTCTCTCTTTGCGTGCTTCCACCTTTCCATCTTTCCGTGATCCTGGGGTCGCCGCGCGTGTACGCCGGATGTTCGCATGTTCGTACATTCGAGGCGTGTACAACACTGTACACTGTGTACAGCAAGGATTTCTTTCTCCGTTGTATACATACCTGTAGCTTGCGTGACTGTTCGCGTGTTGTTCCCAGGATCACTGCATCTTGTAAGAACTGAAGCGGACGAGTGGAGCAACGGCGTAGCGGTGGAAGGCGGTTTGTTGTTGTTGCGCTAAATAAAACATCGGGAAGAAGAAGACGGCGAGAAACGAAGTGGAAAGTGGGGGAAGTAGAAAGGGGTGTGGAGGGGCCTTGCATGTATCGTGGACTGGTTGGATCCCACGGAGGGCCACGCTTTTCCCTTTGAACAGACTCGTGTTCGTAGCGATTGCGGTACTGAATGATATCAATCGGGTCGTGGATTTGAGATTCACTCGCAATTTACGATTCGCACAGGCTTTGATCCGTAGGAGCCGAAAATCAGTTGTCTGCGGCCGAAAATCAAAGTTGCCTGCGGCCGAACATACAAGAACATCCGGTTTAAACATTGCAGCAACACGCTACTATAGACCTACAAGATACATTTGATCGGCGAACATTCTCTCAAACGGCGTGAACATTGTTAACAAGACTTAAGATACATGGTCCAAGTTTTCGCCACATGCAAGGAATTTACCGCCAATAATTGAAAGATGGTGAATCTTCTATTATAATAGGCCTGCATGCAGCCTCGGCGTCTGGTATAGGCTATAAATGATACGGGTGATCAAACGCGAATGAAAGCTGCAGTCTGCCGCTTTTCGTGACCTTAGAATAATACCTAACACGGCCTCATTCATGGATTTACAAAGACATTAAATATCGATATCTGCGCTTTCTGTAGCCGTCGAGCCGATTGCAGTGTATTGACGTCGACTTTTCTCTCCAATATACTTATTATCATCTTAACCACACAAAAAATACTGGAATGTTCTTAAATCGCACTGCATCCGGTCAGCCTATAGGCCTATCTCGTGAATAAGCTGGTGCAGCATTTATAACGGGCGCTTTAGAAGTTAGTAAGCTTCTGGAGATTACGATTGCGATTACATCATCTACATAAAACCGTTTATAACATTCGTTGATTGGATCCAGAAGTTTTCGACAGAAAACGGAACCATTTTAAAAATGTCTTCTTAATTAACTCTCCGACCGTCCGGTCATTACCCATCGACAGGTGTCGCGAAAGTCCATTGGTCCATCCTCCATCTTGTCTGCTTTCTGCCCAGCAGGGAAGAGAACAACTCTGCCTTTGTCAGGATGGGTATGGCAGTTTCAATTGGCATGGGCGCCGCTGGAGGCCGCAGTAAGTATACAATGCCACACAGCGCAATTCCACTCATTTGATACAATACAATACAAACAGCATTTGAACTGCATTTGATACGATAAATACAGCTGCATTTCATACAATACAATGCAAATAGTACAATATAATTGCATTTGACACAATACAACATACTGTATTTGAACTACATTTGATACAACAAATACAACTGCATTTGATACAATACAATAGAAATATTACAACACAACTACATTTACTACAATACAATACACTCGCCTTTGAACTGCATTTGATATAACCCAATACAGGTACATTTAATAGGCTACAAGACAACTGCATTTGATACAATACAATGCAACTGTATTTAAACTACATTTGATACAATAAATTTTGTTGTTGTATTGCTGTATCAAATGCTATTTGTATTGCATTGTATCAAGTTCAGTTGTATTTGATACAATTGTATTTACTTTAACGCAATACAACTGAACTTGAACTGCATTATTTTGATACATTCCAATACAGGTGCATTTTGATGCAAGACAATTGCATTTGGTTGGAGCCTATGGAGGCATAATGGTACGATGGAACGTAGTTGAGCATATTGGCAGGAAAAAAGAGAGATATAAGCTACATTTCTGTTTCTATCTGTCACCTTAATCCATCAGTCCTAAACAGACAGAGAGGGAATAGGAATGAGACAAAAACAGAGACACAGTGAGAGCGAGAGCGAGATAAAGATGGATAAAAACAGTATAAATCTACTCATTTTCTCTCAACTTTTGTTTTTTGCTTGTCTGCTTCGTTCTCTCAGACATAGAAAGACACACAGAGATATAGAAACACATACTGTACAGAACTTAGACAGACATAAAGACTGACTTGACAGACAGGCAGTCAGACAGACAGAATATTCAGACTTAAAGGCGTCTTTTATTTCAAACAGTTGCAGATGCAAGCAATGTTGTGACATCGGCGAACTAATAATTAAAGTACCGGATATACTTCCTTCTTATTTTGTAAGTTAATTTCCGGGGGATAGGAATCTGCTCGTGTGATATGTCGGCATTCGCGCAATCCAAACCACAAACACTCAACCCCAACCCAACCAAACACCCACAAACATCTAATATAATTTAATCTAATATGAAATTAACAGCGGCGCCGCCGGGATTTTTTTTCTGTACGCACAACATGCACAAAATAATATGAAGCGAACAGCGATCGATACGAGTTTATACAGTATGTATACAGGGTGGCTCAATAAAAAAATACCCCACAAGTAAAAATGCAATATCTCCGCAACCAATCGATATTATTCTATGAAAATAGCAGGATTTATAGAGGAAAGAATTTGCACCAATGCCTGAAAATCACAATAATGAATCTGCATTACTTCAGAAGTTACAGCTGTGCAAAAACAGTTTTCGGTTTTTTCAAATTTTCGCAGCATCACTTTCCAATACCTGTGATTTCTTTCAAATTTTTTGAAAAATTCAACACATAAAGTGATGACGGTGTCATATGACCTCACTAAGAGCTGTAAATAAGCTGCTTATAAAGCAATCTGGTAGCATTTGGTGATATTTTATATATTAAGGTCTCAATTTGTGAATTCGTACTGAACGTCATGGTCAAAGTTTCTGCAGATGCAAACGGGCGTTGGGTGATCAGAGACTGGGGTATTGCAAGATCATAGCAAAATAGAAAATACCCAATGAAAAGCACAGGTGAATGACCATCAAACTCGCCAGACCTTAACCCTTTTGTTTATTACGACTGGGAAGCTATGCTGGAACGATGCAAGACATTTCATTCCAAGTTGGAGAACATTGACTAACTGAAGGAAGTCTTGATGCTAATGTGGGATCACTTGCCGTAGGACTCAATCAACAAGGCCATACTGAGCTTCACAAAAATAATTTGATCTCGAGTTAAAGCAGGGAGTGGACACTCCCATTATACTTTACGATAAATTGTAACATGGATTTCTGCGGTCGTGGCGAAAGTGATATCATTTGACATGGAAATCTACAAGTGACGCTAACTTTTCCGCGGATATTTGAAAAAACGAAATTGAAAGTTTAAACAACTGTAACTTTTACAAACATGAAAATATTAAAGTGAAACTTTCAGGGAATGTTGAAAATTCATTCCCCTACAAATTGGGAAATTTTCGCAGAAAAAGTTCAATTGGTTGCGAATTTATTGCAATTTATCCGGTGGGGTATTTTTTATTGAGCCACCCTGTATATACACTGTGTCCGGGAAAAAAGGGACCAATTTTGTAAATATGAAAATAAATAGTATATATTCATCGATTTTTACAATTCAAACACCATTTTAATCCTGACATATTTGTCTAATATTGGTTAAAATATAAAAGTTTCAGTCACAACAATGACGTCATAATGACGTCATTTGCATAAAAATGCATTTATCCGGCTATTCGTGCATGGTTTCGGTTGATATTGGCTCTTGGTAAAACAGAAATCCATGTAAGGAATGAAAATAAATGCAGCTTATTAAAGGGATTGTCCGCTCTATAAAAAAAGTCGTGCCTGATATCCTGGAATATTCGGAACAATAGCCTACACATTTCAACAAAATGGTGCTTCAGCTCACCGAGTTCGTCAAAATGTTGAACTGTTGACTAATGAGACTCGGATTTCATTCCTCTTAATTCTCTGGCCGCTAAACGGCCGCCCGCTAAAAACCCGCTGATAATATGATTTTGAGACATGATGGAGAAGGTGTAGGCTACAAGACAAGGATAAGAGACATTGAAGAACTCCGTGAGAGAATTGTTAATGCCTGCTGGGAAGGATTTTGATGCACTGGTTATCGATGCTGCTGTTGGCTATTAGCGCGACCGTTTTGAAGCTTACGTTGAGGCCAAAGGTGTACACTTTGACGACAAATCAATTCAGATATAAAAATTAAATTAAACTTACACTTATTAATGATAAATTACATCATAAAAATATTGAAACTTTTGAAGATGTTGCGCATTTATCTCTTAAATTTGACTTTTTGTGCAAATGACGTCATAATGACGTCATTATTTGGACTGGAACTTTTATATTTTTACAATTGTTAGACAAATATGTTAGGATAAAAACGGTCTTTGAATTGTGAAAATCGAGTAATATTTACTATTTATTTTGATATTTAGAAAATGGGTCCCTTTTTTCCGGACACAGTGTATATATATACCGTAGGCCTATATCAGTGCTTAAAGTGTAAAAAAGAAGTGCCAGGACGCTGTATTGTAATTGGTCGTCAGTGGCGGCGCCGAAGGCGCGAAGTTGCGAGTGCCGAAGGCACGAAGCCCGTCCCGACTAGGGGGTCTGGGGGAGCGTCGTAAGCTCCCCCAGCGGGGTCTGGGGCGGAGCCCCAGCGATCAGCGCATTTTTGGCTGTGTCGACCTCAAATTTAGCCATTTTTAGGCTCTTTTGCCAGCTATTTGTGAACGATAAAGTCGCGAAAACTTCAAAAATACGTGGTTTTTTAGTGTCGCAAGGTACCAGGATAATGTAATGTAATGTAATGTAAATCTTCGAGAATTTCTCAGCGCCCACAAAAGCCACGTCAGGGAGACCATCTTATCACCGGCGCTATATCAAATCAAGTCCGCAATAGCCAGTTCCGGTGCCAGGTCAAAATCCGGGGAGGTCAAGCCGAGGAGACAGCATGGTGCTACGTACGGTGGTTGTCGGTGATGGTGGTAGTTGGGTGATAAAAACTAGGGCTGCACGTTAATCGCCGTTAACGCCCGCGATTAACGCGTTAAAAAAAATTTGCGATTAATTTTTTTAACGCGTTAACGCAAAAGACGCATTAAATATTTTATGAATTTTTATCATTTTATGTCAAGTTTTGTAATCATTATTTTTCAAGTAATCATCGGTTATCGGTTACCGCCCACTTCTGTCGAGTCGCCCAACACTTCTCGTACGAGACATGCCTACGTCCGGTCCATCGGCACATGTTGTTTTCGTTATTTCGATCACTTTAAACAGCCGTTTTTGATTTATGATAGATGTTGTTGGTTTTTGTCAAACAATGGAGTCGAAGAAAATGGGCAAAACAGTTATGGACGGACAGTTTAAGTTTAAAACTGATAAGGTAGTCGTTTGTAAATATTGTAACAGAGAATTTAACTACCACCGCAGTAATTCGTCGCTGTCGAACTACTTGGCGGAGAGCGTTACCTCTCATGTTCTGTGGTTCTGCCAACATTCTGCCACCTTTTTCGTGCACTAACTGTTTCCGAAGACGATCCGCTTTACGTTGTGAAATTCAAAACCGCTTTCATAAATGATCTCAAAACTCGTCAAGAAAACTGCAACCTTCGCTGGCTATACTTCGCCACAGCCCTGGATCCACGCTTCAAAAAGCTGAAATGCCTTCCAAAAGAAAAGCGAGAGGAAGTCAGGACTGAGCTGCAAATCGTAGTCTCAAGTGTTGAAGAGAAGTTAAAGGAGCAGATACCAGCATCAAACACTGGTATGTTATTGTTCTCTTATTTAAATTAATTTGGTGCATTCATCTGTTGATTTAAGTTGTTTATTTTAAAGTCTGCCAAAAACATATGATATTTTATCAATTTTCATCCGACTCAAATGATAAATGGTTGATATCACCGTGGAGGTTGCTTGTAAATTCTGAATGATTGAAGGTCAATCAAATGAACAGACATCAGTGTGATTGGTTGGTAAAACTTGATATCTGTTCAGTTGATTGAGTTGGTGGTAGAGTTGTTGTCCTGTGACTAAGAGAAGGAATTGAGTCTTATAAGGATTCAGGAATAGCTTGTCCAGATTTCCGTGAATCTGTAGTTTTGGGTTGTTAGTGCGGTTAAAATAATTATTTCAAATTTTAATAAATGTAATTTAAATTTCTATTATTATTGAGCCTGCCTAAAAATATCGGACTCAAATGATGATAAATGCCATGACCGTGGAGGTTGCTTGTACATTCTGAATGATCAGACAACAGTGTGATTGGTTGATATCTGTTCAGTTGATTGAGTTGGTGTCCTGTGACTAAGAGAATGAATTAAGTCCTATAACGATTCAGGAAAAGTTTGTAAAAAATTTAATTAATTGGAATTTATTATTTTTATTTTAGAACCTGCCAAAAAACTTATGAAATTCTATGAAATTTCTTCTGACGATGATGATGACGACGATAGACCTTTGATTCCACGGGCTAAATCAACTTCGGATGCGCTACTTCGCTACAAAGATGCGCCAGAGATCGATACGGATTCTTGTCCACTGCAGTGGTGGAAGGATCATGCTGGAGCCCACAAAGTCCTGGCCACTGTAGCAAGGAAATACTTAGCGTCTCCGGCCACTACTGTTCCCTGTGAACGATTGTTCTCTCTCTCTGGGAACATTTTGAACAAAAAGAGAGCATCTTTGTCAACAGACAATGTTAATAAACTTGTATGTCTGAGTAACTGGCTGCATTTACAGCTTTAGGCTGTTCAGACCAAATCACATACTCTTTTAAAAATTTCAGGAAATGTGCGATTAATTAATCGCGATTAATTTTTTTAATCGTGCGATTAATCGCGATTAAAAAAATTAATCGAAATGCAGCCCTAATAAAAACTGATTGGAATCTGGATAGGATATATAGCTTGAAGGGTTCGGTTTTCAATCGTGAATGGAAAGCGGCAGAGGTGAGTGCAAGCGGAGGAGAGGTTGAATTTTGAGGAGAGATTAGAAACAACAGAAATCAAAATGTTAGTGTAAAAGAGAAAGGTTCTTGTCTTGATCGTAAGCTCCCGCAGCGGGGTCTGGGGCTGAGCCCCAGCGACCAGCGCATTTTTGGCTGTGTCGACCTCAAATGGAGCCGCTTTTAGGCTCTTTTTGCCAGCTATTTGTGAACTAAAAAGTCGTGAAAACTTCAAAAATAAGTGGTTTCTTAGTGTCGCAAGCTACCAGAATAACAATAGAAATCAAAATGTTAGTGTAAAAGAGAACGTTTTTTGTCTTTATCGTAAGCTCTCGCAGCGGGGTCTGGGGCTGAGCCCCAGCGACCAGCGCATTTTTGGCTGTGTCGACCTCAAATGGAGCCATTTTTAGGCAGTCATGGTCGGTCGTCCGTAACTGCATGGACGCCGTCCATGCAGTCATGGACGACCGTTCAGGCAGTACTGGCCAAATAAGTGGCAGGACGGCGTCCATGACCGTCCTGGCACACTTTAGCCCTGCCGTATATGCCTACTGGCGATTATGAGGTATCACCAGCATAAGCTTTGTGCTCCATTTTGGGTATACGCATACAGATAATTTTTCACAGTTTAAACAGGCCTAACTACCAAGAAAGCGTTTCAAAATTCATCCGCAAGCCAGTTACATTTTACCTATTTATAAAGTACTAGCTGAACCCGGCCACGCGTTGCTGTGGCTGAAAAGAGCATCCAACCATCCCTCCCTACCTCCCCCAACCCCCACCCCTCCCCTTCCCCCTCCCCAACCCTCCCCCTTCCACTGCCCCTCCCCGTCCCCTCCCTCTGCCCCTACCCTCCGCCTACCCCTCCCTGCATCCCTCCCTCCTCCATCGCTCCCCTCCGCTCCCTCCTCACCCTCTTCGTCCTGCTCCCTCCGGTGGTTTCCTCCCTTAAACCGCTAGAGCCCAAGAAAGATGAAAGGCCGCTAGAGCCCAAGAAAAGCGAAAGGCCGCTTTCGTTTGCAACTCGCTTATGACGTCACGGCACTCGAACTCATTCAATGTTTCGTCTGCGACGTTTAAAATTGTATGGGTCAAATAGTCGACGAATGTGATCAAATATTGTTGTTAAAGATTGCGTTTTTTGGGGAAAACATTCAAAGAACACTCACGTATTCGAATGGAACGTTTTTTTGAGATTTTGAAAAGAATCGGTGCGTTACTTTGGCAGATCCTATCATTTTAAATTTGCCGCGAACGCCGTTACATTTTTATTTATATAGATAGAGCCTAACCGGTGTAGGTCTAAATTCTAAAGGCTTCAAATTATACCCCCCCTCCTAAACACTACCCCCTGCAAACTGTAATTTGCATCAATCATCGCATTTATTGGACTAAAAATATCAGAAAAATCATCCCGCTTCTTGTTTTGGTCTGAAGATTTTCATCCGTCATTCCACTTTTTGGTTTGGTTTGTTATCAATATTTCATCTGTAACTAAAATACTAAATTGCCGCTGAAGTTACATGGAAAAATGGCTTCGAGGCTATTATTTTTTCCGATTAAAATATTGACAACAAACCACGAAGTGGGATGACGGATGAAAATCTTCAGAGTGTAAGTAAGTAAGTAAGTATATTCTATAGATTATAACATTTCAATAGATTCAATAGAATTTCATCGCTTATAATATTTCACGCTTTAATTCTTTAATTTACAATTTGTAAAAAAAAATTTTGCCTTTCCGCGCTGTACGCACTTGCGTAAGTGCGTACGCCTAACGGCGCCCCTGGAAATTAATATGCAAAGCGCTTCTCACTGCGCACAATAATAATAATATTCAGAAGCGCTATCAGTACCGTGAAAGGAGAAATTTACATCCACCCTAAACATTATGCAGAATTATGATACGGTTTTAAGATAAAAGAGTAGCATACCTACCTACTGAACTACCTACCTATTTTTATACCCATCTACCCAATGCCACCCATGGCACATAACCTACCGATCGCCTACCGACTCATGTATCCACAAGCCCAGTGCTAACCATGCCTATACCTGCCAGCCTATATGTATACCTATCGACCAAGCGATCTACCTATATATATAATATGTACATGTATACCTACCTACCTACCTACCTACCTACATATACCTACCTACCTACCTACCTACCTATTTATTCACCTATCTACCTACGTATACATGTACCTACCAATTTATCCACCTACCTACCTACGTATACCTACCAATTTATCCACCTACCTACCTACCTATACCTACCTATTTATCCACCTACCTATACCTACGTACATGTATACCTACCAATTTATTCACCTACCTACCTACCTATTTATCCACCTACCTATACCTATGTATACCTACCATTTTATTCACCTACCAACCTACCTACTATTTATCCATCTATACGGACCGACTTCACTGCTTACCTAGCCTACATGTATATGTAACCACATACTTACATGTACATGTCCACCTAATAGCACCTATACCAAACTACATATTGATATCTGTCTCTGTGTATCGTTCTGTGTGTCTCTTTCTCTCTCTCTCTCTGCCTCTGTCTCTCTCGGGTTTATCGATGTAAAATGAAAATGCATGGCCTTGACAATATTCCCTCCACAGACAATCGATCAGAAGACTGTTCGATGAAGCTCCAATGGGGGGTAAAGCTAACTTCGTCAGCGGCCCATACACACACACGTCCAGAGGACCTTATCACCTCATCACCCTCCTTGGTCCTCACCAACGCACCCCACCCTACCCCACCCCCTCCACCCCACCCCACCCCAAAGAAAAAATCAAAGAAAACTCCAGATGGCTTGGTATTTACGGGTTCGCACCCGTCAATGACCCCACCCGGTTCTAGGCCGCATGCTTTCTTTCACTTTGCCTGTCAGACTCCTATCAACAGCAACCAAGGCCCACTCGACCGATGTAAGCTTATGTGTGTGTTTACGTGTAGCGTATGCGTGGACTTGTGTACGTGTTAATGCCTCTACGAGAGCCTTCTTCTGCAGCCGCCGAGTGCATGTACTTGTGATTTTTTACCTGACGTATTATACGCTTAGTCGTATAGTCTATGTATACATATAAACGGCAGTCTATGTATACATATAAACGATAGTCTATGTATACATATAAACGGTAGTCTATGTATACATATAAACGATAGTCTATGTACACATATAAACGGTAGTCTATGTATACGTATAAACGGTAGTCTATGTATACATGTAACATGTAAACGGTAGTCTATGTATACATAGAAACGGTAGTCTATGTATACATATAAACGGTAGTCTATGTATACATATAAACGGTAGTCTATGTATACATATAAACGGTAGTCTATGTATACATGTAAAAGGTAGTCTATGCATACATATAAACGGTAGTCTATGTATACATATAAACGGTAGTCTATGTATACATATAAACGATAGTCTATGTACACATATAAACGGTAGTCTATGTATACGTATAAACGGTAGTCTATGTATACATATAAACGGTAGTCTATTTGTTTGTATGCGCACTTGTTATAGCGCCCCTTCAAGCTCTCTACTCAGAGGCGCTCCCGATGCAGAGCGGACACTGCATCGGAGTTTCACGCCGAAGCGCTGAGCAATTGTGAGTGAAGGACTTGCCCAAGGTCCTTACGCGGGAAGGTGGATTCGAACCTCGGACCTTCCGGCTCCAAGGCAACGACGC
>OX243827.1:12658230-12664209 GCA_945859605.1 Lumbricus rubellus | reverse complement strand
TCTCTTTTTCCTTCTTCTCTCTCTCTCTCTCTCTCTCTCTTTCTCTCTCTCTCTCTCTCTTTGTGTTTGTGTCTGTCTGCCTGTCTCTGTCTCTGCCTCTGTCTACCTGTCTGTCTCTCTGTCTCTGTCTTTGTCTCTCTCTTTCTTTCTTTCTTTTTTCCTCTCTTTCTCTCTCTCTCTCTCTCTCTCTCTCTCTCTTTGTGTTTGTGTCTGTCTGCCTGTCTCTGTCTCTACCTCTGTCTGACTGTCTGTCTCTCTGTCTCTGTCTTTGTCCTTTTTTTTCTCTCTCTCTCTCTGCTGTTTCTCTATACGTCCCTCTGTTCTGTTTCGTGACATAGGTTTCTCCTCCAATTCCTCCACCCTTTCTCCTCCATACTCTGCTGCTGTATCCTCATCCACTCAATAATCATCTCTTATCACGTGACCGAAGGCCTCCTGAATGCCTTACGACTGATGATGATGACGATGATGATGATGAAGATGATGACGATGATGATGATGATGATGACGATGATGATGATGATGATGATGATGATGATGATGAAGATGATGATGGACGTGTCCGAGTGCTGCGATAATGATGCCATGGGCTTAATACGCACAACGAGCATCGGTCGGAAAGTAAATGGTTCCATTAAGACTATACATGTACTTACTCCACTTTGGGTGCTAAGACTCAACGCAAGGCAAGGATATAGACCAGCAGGTAAAGCAGAGCTAAGTGAATTAAGATAATGCAAGGTAGGGTTATGCCATTTATGGCATAGGCGAGAGTGCATACGGTTTTGTAATGCAGGGTACGACAGGAAGTCCGAGGAAGAGTATACTGGTAGCTGGGCAAGCTGGAGAATGGCAGGGTGATGCAAGTTAGGATGCGAATGAGTATATTGAGTAATGCATGGCAGATATAAAGGTAGATAATGTAATGGTAGGTTAGGTAAGGGTCTGGTAAGGTAAACAGTAGAGTGATGATGGTAGGTTGGGTGTGGTAACGTAATGCAGGGTATAGCGTCGGGCAACGTTGGGTAGATTGTGGCAGGATATAACTGAAGTAGTCATGATGTAGCAGGGTAATGCAAATGCACAGCACACTATAATTTAGGGTAGGATCGGTAATTAATAGGGTAGGTAATGCTATTAATAATAATATTCGCTTTATTCAACAATCCGGTTGACAGAACGCAACCGGTTACTGTGAACAATTATGCAGTTTAAACAAATCTCAACTGTATGCTAACTGAGCAGACAGCCTGCAATACATAGCTATTGATAACTATGTAGACCCTTATTCGCATACGTATGTACATGTATGCTGGTGACAGCTGGCCAGTGGTCACATTGATATCTGCTCTTTACAGACATTAAATTTTATATGCTCCTTTAATAGACAGAGTAAATTTATTACCACCGCATTATAAATGTTGGATATTCTCGCTTTTCGCTGAAATCAACGTGCCACTAATTTGCGTTTTAGTTAACCACGGTAAATCCATTTAAATCTCTAAGAAATTCCTCGCAAATCCCCTCATCAGTCCCCCATAAATTATGTCAGCAGGTGCCACGTCAGCGGCGTTGGCAGTTCTGATCCAAAGGCCTTCCATATACCCATCCTAAACAAGCTAGCTCAATCCTTCTCTCACCCCGGGTCAGTCAGCCATCCACTCCAATTAAGAGTTTTGCCTCATTTTTTGTCCCCCCTGTTTTTCAAATAATATTGCGCTCGTCCTATAGCCTACATGCACAGCGCTATAAGTCCCTGGATTGAACAGGAGGGTTCCAGGTTTGAATCCACCTCAAGCTGCCGCGTAAAGGGACCTTGAGCAAGTCCTTCACTCGCAATAATTTCTCATGCGCTGCGGCGTGAAACTCCGATGCAGTGTCCGCTCTGCATTCGGGAGCGCCTCTCAGTCGGGAACTTTAAGAGGCGCTATAGCAAATACGATAACTAAAAGGCATATAAATTAGGGGTCTGCGGGTACAGTATTTTTGCTACCCGACCCGTACCCGTACATAGGATCGCTACCCGTACCCAACCCGTACTAAAAATTGCTAACCCTAATACAAATGCTAACAGACGCCAGGACTGCACTCACAGTCAGTCGCTGAATCTCATTCGTTCTCAGTGAGTTTAACTGGACACAGACGACATCGTATACTTAAGTGGACGATGACGTAGAAAATAATTTAACAGGCGCCACTGCTAGCACGCACCTGTTCGTTGTTGGTACCAACTATGGAATTGCTTAATGGACCAATTAATCGCTGAACGTCGCCACATGTTGGTCGAATCAATGACCTAATTGCTGCCAATAAATAGGTGTTATTTTTATTATTATTGTTGTTATTATTACTATTATTATGATTATTATTATATAAAAATGGCAATAACAGTAATAATAAATAGTAGTAGTAGTAGTAGTAGTAGTAGTAGTAGTAGTAGTGGTAGTCGTAGTAGTAGTAGTAGTGGTAGTCGTAGTAGTAGTAGTAGTAGTAGTAGTAGTAGTAGTAGTAGTAGTAGTAGTAGTAGTAGTAGTAGTAGTAGTAGTAGTAGTAGTAGTAGTAGTAGTAGTAGTAGTAGTAGTAGTAGTAGTAGTAGTAGTAGTAGTAGTTAGTAGTAGTAGTAATAGTAGTAGTAGTAGTAGCAGTAGCAGTAGCAGCAGCAGTAGTAGCAGTAGCATGAGCATCGGCATCAGCAGCAGTAGAAGTACTATGGATCGGTAGTAGTAGTAGTAGTAGGCATGTAAGTAGGCAAGCAGGTAAGTACTGAGAGTGAGAGTAACAGTGACAATTGGTATGTCAGCGACAGTGACGGTGGCAGTGATAGTTATAACTAGAAAATATGCAGGAGGTAGAAATTAGCGGCTTGTAAAATAATAAGACCCACATGTAAGCTTATAGCACGTACTGCGGGATGAAGCCGTCAGAGGGAAGCCAGGACGTTTTGACAAAGCCAGTAAAAAAGAATTCGTTTGGGAGACAATAATATAAAAGAGAAACGAATTGAATTGAACGGCTGTCGCTGCTTCTGCTCTTTCTTTGTTCAGCGTTCACTGCGTTTGAATAGACGCCGATGCATATTGACAATTACAATAATGGAGACAACGAACAATGATGGCGGACAAATAAAAGCATTGGACATGGACTGCATTGACGAGTGAACTGCGTGAACTTGGAATTCTGCTTAATAAGCTTGGAGCTATTTCCGATTAATTATCGTGTACGTGAAGTTCATGATAGAAGAGCGGAGATCAGTTATTTTCGTACCCATCTCCGCAGAACTGCTGCTGGTGTCAAGAGCACGGTGGTAGTGGTGGTGGTAATGGTGCATGGTGGTTATAGTGGTGGTGGTTATTATAAATAGTGGTGATGGTGGTGGCGGTGATGAAGGTGGTAGTGGTGGTGGTGATTGTGGCATCACATTGTTTGCAGTCTCCTACGCATGTCTTAATAGTGGTGGTGGTGGTGGCGGTGATGAAGGTGGTAGTGGTGGTGGTGATGGTGGTGGTGATGGTGATGATGATGGTGGTGGTGGTGGCATCACATTGTTTGCAGTCTCCTACACATGTCTTTCTCTTTGTCTGTGTGTCAATTTGCTTCTGTCTGTTCGTACACGTCTGCCTGGATTTTCTTCTTCCATCTATGTCTATATTGATCAGGTGTCGTTCATTAATTATTTCTGCTTGTTATTTTGACACCTTGTTGTCCGAAGATTGCCAACGGAAAACAGGGTGGGCGAAAAAAATAAACAGTTTCTTTACTCTAAGGGGAGCGAAACGACATTTTGCACAAGGATTTAGGTCAAGTGGGGAGAGAGAGAGAGAGAGAGAGAGAGAGAGAGAGAGAGAGAGAGAGAGAGAGAGAGAGAGAGAGAGAGAGAGAGGCAGGCAGGCAGGCAGGCAGGCAGGCAGGCAGGCAGGCATGCATGCAGGGATGGAGGGATGGAGGGATGGAGGGAGGCATGGAGGCATGGAGGCAGGGAGGGAGGGAGAGAGGGAGGGAGGGAGGGATATACGAAGAGGAGGCACTCCAAGGCACATATACAGTGTACATAAAGGATGAAGCCAAAACATCTTTTTATATAATTATTATTAATCAACCAACTGATATTAGCCATTATTAAATATTTAATGACTCGTCTCAGGTAACCTGGGCTTTCTATCATCAGTCGTATGTACATGCGTATATATATACGTATATATATACGTATATATAATATTATAAGAGTGGGTTCCATAAGCAGTTAGTTTTGGACCGACATTTCACGATGCAGAAGTGCTCTTTCTTGGTGGCTGGCCCTAGGATCTGGAATGGACTCCGCGTTGCGCTACGCCTGGTGCCTAAAGGTCACACCACTGTGCTTCTTTTTCATTTGAATACTGCCTTAGTTAGCGGTTATTGAACTGGGAGCATTCTTAGATTACCTTAAAGGTGTGCTATATAAAAAATAAAAATAAAAATAATTATTATTAATGTCATAATTATGTACTTTTTACATGTTTTGCCATAATTGCAATTATTACTGTTATAATTTATTCAATGACAGACTATGGTTTGGATGAGATTGAAACGCAAGTGACCCGTTACAAATCAGAAGGACTCGAATCTCTTTGTCGAAATACAAAGTTCACTCGACAGGAATTGCAGGTCATGTACCGAGGATTCAAGCAGGTCAGTCAGTCGGTCAGTCAGTCAGTCAGTCAGTCAGTCAGTCAGTCGGTCAGTCAGTCAGTCAGTCAGTCAGTCAGTCAGTCAGTCAGTCAGTCAGTCAGTCAGTCAGTCAGTCAGTCAGTCAGTCAGTCAGTCAGTCAGTCAGTCAGTCAGTCAGTCAGTCAGTCAGTCAGTTAGTCACTCAACCAGTCAGTCAGTAAACCATGCAGTCAGGCAGTCAGTAAGTCAGCCAGCCAATCAGCCAGTCATCAGTCAGTCAATCAGTCAGTCAGCCACTCAACCAGTCAGTCACGTAACCAGTCAGTCAGCCACCCACCCAACCAATCAGTCAGTCATTCACTCAGTCAGTCAGTCAGTAAACCAGTCAGTCAGTAAGTCATCAGTCAGTCAGTCATCAGTCAGTCAGTCCGTTACTCAGTCAGTAAGTCAGTCACACCATCAGTAAGTCATTCAGTCACTCAACCAGTCAGTCAGTCATCAGTCAGTCCGTTACTCAGTCAGTCAGTCATCAGTCAGTCCGTTACTCAGTCAGTCAGTCAGTCAGTCAGTCAGTCAGTCATGTCAGCCACCCGACAACCAATCAGTAAGTAAGTCATTCACTCAGTCAGTAAACCAGTCAGTCAGTCAGTCAGTAAATCATTCAGTCACTCAACCAGTCAGTCCGTTACTCAGTCAGTCATTAACGCTTTCTACAAAGTCATTCAGGCATCTAGAGGAACTGTATTATACACTCGAGTCTGTTTTATGATCAGTGTATACTACAATAGACCTATAGATACGCATCCGTGATCATTTCAATTGCATCGCTTTTTTCCGCTGCTCCGAACATCGTCGCTAAAGGTGCAAATAGAGCGCACCATTTTCTCCGGCTGATTAGACATTATCTTCCGGTAACCATGGCAACGTATTCGGGTCATGCGCAAACTGTCAATTATTTTGTCTGTACATAATTAAATTTCCCTGTGGCAAACGATTTCGAAAGCCGTTAACGAACGTTTCGTAAACGGCGCGCAGCACATGTGGTCTGATAAATACAGATGAGTCGAATGTTATGCGCCTCACGAGAGAAATATAAACGATATATTTTTATATATGCATCTGAATACGCTTGAATAGGAAGTGCCTATATAAATATATATGATATATAATTGTAATAAGGTAGGCCTATAATACACCGTGGTTAAAAAGTAAGCCAAATTGTTTTTCATGTATCTCTATCACGCTTAAATTTTAAATTTTGGATCTCTTGAAATTTTGGAATCATATTCTTGGTCCAATTCTCTAAACATTTGGAAACTTTTAGCGTGATAT
>OX243827.1:12488230-12653230 GCA_945859605.1 Lumbricus rubellus | reverse complement strand
GAAAATGGCTGTTGTCGTTGCTGTGTTGACATTAACGATGCTTCGTCTCAACTCTCAAGTCCATTGCCCACTGTCTCGTCTCAACTCTCAAGTCCATTGCCCACTGTCGGAGGAAGACGATGAACGCCGCGCTTGGCTCGGCGCTTCGTAAAGCGCTTACCGAGCGCTTAGCTGGAAACATGGCGCTGACAGCTTGGAGCAAACTGAGCGCTTGATTCGTTGCTAGTATAGCGCTTAGTTAGGCTATAATAAACAATTCTAGGCAAGCACTTTGTCAACTCCGAGCGTGTTCTGAGTAGGTATCTGTCCTATAAAATAATTATAATTAGGGCTATATATTATCCTATAAGCTTGCACTCCAGTCTGTTCTGTTGTCAGTGTTCACTTAACGTCAATTTTCGACTCTGGGTTGCTAAAAATGGCACAATAAGTGCATTGTCCAGTTATCGTGGCAAATGGAGAGGATTGCAAGAGTCGACACCAGGGTGTGGCTGGACGGTCATGGACGGCGTCCATGCACTTATTTTAACATTTGAACGCCGTCCTACAACTTATTGGCCAGCACAGGCCTGGATAGGTAAGGGGCGTCCAGGCACTTATTTTGGAAAGGTAAAGAGCGTCTAAGCACTTATTTTCCCACACTTTTAGCACTGGTCGATGCCAGAAACGCGTAGATATTGTTACCAAGGGCGTCATGGTGCCAGTGTGAGAATTGCAGAATATAACTGGGAAACATGACTGGGGAATCATGGCCTACTATGATCCACATGGAGTGGGAGTGTATGGTGGTAGGCCTAGTAGTAATAACAATAGTAATAAGAATAATAATTATTAGTTAGGCCTGTATAGGAATAGTAGTAGTCGTGGACTCGTGGTAGTAGTAGTAGTGGTAGTGGTGGTTGTAGTGGTGGTAGTGGTGATGGTAGTTGTAGTGGTAGTAGTAGTAGTAGTAGTGGTATTAGTAGTAGTAGCAGTAGTAGTAGGCTAGTAGTAGTAGTAGTAGTAGCAGCAGCAGCAAAATGATAATAACAATGCTGTCGTTTTGAAGGATTTTGTGCGAAGTCTGTCAATCTTGGCTCGTGGTTCATTGAACGAGAAGTTGCATTGGACGTTCAGTCTCTACGACATTAACGGCGACGGAGTGATATCTAGGGATGAAATGCTCGTCGTCGTCACGTCTATTTATAGCATCATGGGAAAGTACGCCAGTCCACCAATAGACAGCTGCGTCATCAAAGAGCACGTCGACAGAATATTCCAGGTAATCGCAATCTCCGGATTTCTGTAGCGCCTAAATATAATTTGCCGGAACTACCCTTGCCCTACCCACAGGCGTTTAGTCAAGAAAAAAATCGATAGGCGGGCAAGGTCAAAATCGGTACCGGTGTAAAGGTTTCAAATTACCCCTCCTAAACATTACCCCCGTGAAAACTGTAATTTGCATCAATCATCGCATTTATTGTACTATAAATATCAGAAAAATAATCCCGCTTCTTGTTTGGGTCTGAAGATTTTCATCCGTCATTCCACTTCGTGGTTTGTTATCAATATTTTCACCTGTAACTAAAATACTAAATCGTCGCTGAAGTTGCATGGAGAAATGGCTTCGAGGCTATTCTTTTTTCCCGATTAAAATATTGATAACAAACCGCGAAGTGGGATGACGGATGAAAATCTTCAGACAAAAACAAGAAGCGGGATGATTTTTCCGATTTTTGTAGTGTAATAAACGCAATGATTGATGCAAATCTAGTTTCGGGGGTAATCTGAAACCGGTTTCAAGTTACCGGGGGGGGGGGGGGGTAATGTTTAGGAGGTAATTTGAAACCTTTACACCGGTATCCTCTTCATTACCGTTATCGTTATTATAAGAGTAATGAAATTATGTTAACTTGATGTCTAATAGTGTATCGGTGTCTTTTTATCTGCTTAGTTATAAGCTGTTCGTATTGAAAACAGTGTGATTTCGACCAAAATCGGCCTCTCAGTTGAGGGGCATGAGAGAACCTAGGATGACATTTTGAAATTCTTTAAAAAATATATGACATGAAATTAATCAAAAAAATAATGGGAAAAACTCGAGTATGGGTGCTTTCTACAAAATTATATTTTTCTGGACAGCCCTAGCCTACAGAATCAGTTGAAGCATTCTGTTCAATCGTGATTTAGTTTTGTCGGGTCGGGAATAATTGCGTCTAGAACCTTCTTCCATCTGGGTTGGGAGAAAAGACCCCCCCCTTATACTAAATGCAGACGTTCAAACGTCCCTCTAAACTCAAACGCTAAACCCCTCTTCTGGAAAACATCGGCAGACGTTGGTGAAAAGTTTCTCTTTAACAAATGCTTTAAAAATTAATTTGTCATTGTAATTAAGCAGAATTTTAAAAATTCGTTGTAATTAGACATAATTCAATTATTAAAACTAAACTGTGGAGCAAAGTCACTTTCAATGCGAACTTATTGTACAGATGATAATTCAGCATAAAACAGTGGGTGGATTATTATAACTAAAGTTACTAAATAGTCGTAAGTCAAGAAATTTAATAATGATCCAGTGACAAAAGAAGAAACTACAGACACAAAAGATCTCGAACTGAACTGATTTGCATTAGCGCTAATTAGCACATGATATTCAAAATGCTTCCTTTCGCCTGCATTTGGATTTTTACTATGCTTATTTAAAAGTCAACGTCTGTTGACGATTAGCTGCCATGAACAGTTTGTATGTTCAGTAGATACGCTGATTCTATCAAGGATACTTGACAAAACGCTTTAACTTTCTTCATTCTTGTATTATTCATATTTTTATTCATCAAGTCCTCACTTGTAAGCTTATGAAATCGGCATAATCCATAAAATGCTTTGTTAAACTAAACTTCTAAGGTCTTTGTCCGGCATGAGATCTTCTATGGTATTGTAGCTGACTACTAGAAGCAAATGCTTTCAAACATAATGTGCACTTGTACGGTTTTTCTCCTGTATGAGATCTTGTATGGTATTGTAGATGACTCTTAGAAGCAAATGCATTCACACATAATGTGCACTTGTATGGTTTTTCTCCTGTATGAGATCTTGTATGGCGTTGCAGATGACCCCTAGAAGCAAATGCTTTCACACATAATGTGCACTTGTATGGCTTTTCTCCTGTATGGGATCTTGTATGGTGTTGTAGCTGACTCCTAGAAGCAAATGCATTCACACATAATGTGCACTTGTATGGTTTTTCTCCTGTATGAGATCTTGTATGGTATTGTAGATGACTCTTAGAAGCAAATGCATTCACACATAATGTGCACTTGTATGGTTTTTCTCCTGTATGAGAACTTGTATGGCGTTGCAGATGACCCCTAGAAGCAAATGCTTTCACACATAATGTGCACTTGTATGGCTTTTCTCCTGTATGGGATCTTGTATGGTGTTCTAGCTGAATCCTAGAAGCAAATGCATTCATACATAATGTGCACTTGTATGGTTTTTCTCCTGTATGAGATCTTGTATGGTGTTGCAGATGACTCCTAGAAGCAAATGCTTTCACACATAATGTGCACTTGTATGGTTTTTCTCCTGTATGGGATCTTATATGGCGTTGTAGCCGACTACTAGAAGCAAATGCTTTCACACATAATGTGCACTTGTATGGTTTTTCTCCTGTATGGGATCTTGTATGGCATTGTAGATGACTCCTAGAAGCAAACATTTTCACGCATAATGTACACTTGTATGGTTTTTCCCCTGTATGGGATCTTGTATGGCGTTGTATCTGGCACCTAGAGGCAAATGCTTTCACACATAATGTGCATTTGTATGGTTTTTCTCCTGTATGGGATCTTGTATGGCATTGTAGATGACTCCTAGAAGTAAATGCTTTCACACAAAATGTGCACTTATATGGTTTTTCTCCTGTATGGGATCTTGTATGATATTGTAGATGACTCTTAAAAGCAAATGCTTTTAAGCATGATGTACACTTATATGGTTTTTCCCCTTTATGGGATCTTGTATGGTGTAGTAGATTACTCTGATCTGCAAATGTCTTATGACATAAAATGCACATGTGTGGTCTTTCACCAGTATGGAATCTTGCATGGCCCACAAGATAACTCTTCCTTGCAAATGTTTTGACACATGAATTGCACTTATATGATTTTTCTCCAGTGTGAGTTCTAACATGCAGTTTTAGAGAACTCATCGCGTTAAACACTGCATTGCATAACTGGCAAATGAATGGTCTTTCTCCAGTATGAGATCTTGTATGGACTTGCAGACAACTGCTATTTGCAAATGCCTTATCACATAAGGTGCACTTGTATGGTTTTTCTCCTGTGTGGGATTTTGCATGGTACTGTAGTCTACTCTTATCTCCAAATGCCTTATCACATAAGGTGCACTGGTATGGCTTTTCTCCAGTGTGGGTTCTTATATGGCACACAAGAGAATTCTTCACTTCAAATGCCTTGTGACAAAAAAAGCACATGTACGGTTTTTCTCCTGTATGGGATCTTGCATGACGCACAAGACAGCTCTTTGTTGCAAATGTTTTGTGACATAAATTGTGCATACAAGCATAATATGGGTTTTCGTCAGTGTGAGCTTTTGTGTGGTACTGCAGCTGACCGCTTTGTGAAAATGTCTTGGGACATAAATTGCACTTGTATGGCTTTTCTCCAGTGTGGCTTCTCAAGTGGATTTTAAGACGACAATTTTGTGCAAATGTTTTGCTACAATATGCACATTTGTAGCAAGTTCCTTGGCTATCGACTCTTACTTGCATCTTCAAAACAATCAAAAAGTTCCACACATAATAATACAATCTTATTTCTACCCAATGGCATGTCAAAGGTGACCAACGAGTCCATGGCCCTCAACCTTTGTGGATACATGATACATCTATGTAGTTGAGCTTTTAAAGGAATTTTTAGACCTGCACAATCTTGGGCGTCCGCGGCGGGGCGCAAGGGGGCGCAAGTGGGCCCCCTGAATTTTTTGCATAGTTGCACATAAATTTAGATTTTTTGGTTGCGATTGTTACAACGCGATTTTCAATGTGATTATCGATTCGTTCTACAAGTTGAACGGTTCCACGACAACTGGTCCAACGACAACTCGTCCAGCGACAACTCGTCCACGGACAACTGGTCCACCGACAACTCGTCCACCGAAATAGAAACCGGATTATTGACAAAACGCTTGTGAAATGGAAGCTGGATGAAGGTTTTTACAGGTTAAATAGAAGCTGGAATGATGAAAAAACGCTTAAGAAATGGAAGATGGATCAAGTTTTTTTGTATCTGAAAAAGAAGCTGGATGCATGTTGAGACACATGATGAAAATCGTCAATTCAGCTTCTATTTAAGCAAGAAAACCATTAGACTTTTTTCACAAACCCAGCTCCTATTTCGTAAATAAAGAACTTTCATCCAGTTTCCATTTCTCAAGCGCTCTCTCGTTAATCCGGATTCTATTTCGGTGGACGAGTTGTCGGTGGACCAGTTGTCCGTGGACGAGTTGTCGTTGGACGAGTTGTCGTTGGACGAGTTGTCGTGACACCAAGTTGAACCTACACATCTTTCTTTGGGTGCATAACATATAGGTATAGGCTATAGGATTCTCTCGTGGTGATATGGAAATTCAAACTGTCATCCATTAAATTTAGACAATGTGACAATTATTTAAAAGTTTGCGCCCCCCTAGAAAAATTCATAAGGACGCCCATGTGCACAATCCTTTATTTATCTTTTTTCGCGCTGACCAGTGACCTCTCTTTAGTACAATCATCTAATTTTATCAGTGCCAATTACAATCTATAGACTATTACTAATTTTTTCCGGGGGGAGGGATTTCTAGATCTTTCAAAAGACCTTTCAAACACTCAAACACCAACCGTCAGGCAGGTTTGGCAACCCTACATTTTAATTGGCTGGTTGACTGTTTCAGTTTAACGACAGTTTAATAACAAAAATCATTGGCGATTTGGCGTCACCCTCTTCCTTTATCCAGACTTGGGACTGGCAGTTGGCACTGTCGGAGTGCAAACAGTGGCGGAGATCTACGTTTGGACTGTATGAAAAATGGTCTTTTATCAAGTTTTATGCATCGGACGAATTTTGCTTAATATTCAAACCTTTCTTCTGGATATTGATCGTGTGCTTTAAATCTGACACAAATCGGAGTTTATGAAACTTAAACCAAACTATCGCAATAATAATTTATATTCATTTAACGACGATTTGCAACTTAACTGCTTCCTTTTGCTGTAGGCGATGGACGCGAATAACGATGGCGTCATTTCCGTTGACGAATTCATGGACTCCTGCCTAAAGGTAAGTGGTCGTATAGTAGCCTATTTGCATAAATAGTAAATACCAACGGTCACTTGTTGTGTTTGTGTTATCGTAATTGCTTATAGGCTTATAACCTTTGTTTGTGGTAGGCTATTGCTAGACTGGATACGTATTGTTTCTCATTCTTTTGTCCAAGGGCGGATCCAGAGTGGACAATCAGGCCATGCTTGTAATGTAACGCGAAGAGTATACGAGCTAAGGTTCCCTTTCTCCCAGAAAGTCGGGCCTATAGGCCTATACTGTGTAGTGTGTAGACTTTGAGCAAATCCATATCTCACATTTGCATGCTTCCTCCCAGATTCAGATGTACATAATGTAATGTTATGTAATGTAACCAATACTCTTGTGTGTGTTTGTGTGCCATGGGCGGAAACCTAGACGGGACGGTTCCCCCCCCCCAATGGAGGTGTTGGGGGGGGACGGCCCATGCATTTGTCCCCCCCCCAATAGTTGAGTGTCAAGACTAAAAAAGTCATCAACTTTTTTGGCGGTGAAAATTATAGAAAATTTTCTTGACTTTTCAGCCAGATGACAAAAAATCTCGCTTCTTTCCTTCGGCCACTCGTTCGTCCACCCCCCCCCCCCCGTCTCCGCCCATGTTTCCGCCCATGTTGTGTGCGCGCGTGTTTTTGTGCGCGCGCGCCGTGTAGGCTATCATTATAAAAAGCCTAGGCCTACATTTGATTTAGTAGGCTATGTGATGATTTCGCGTTTGCTTTCAGAACGATGCTGTTGTTCACGGTGTTATGGCCTTAGATACAAGCTTCAGTGTATGAAGTCGAATTCGTCCAACTAAGTCTGGAGTCTGACAATCCTTTACTTTAGGAGTCAACCAGTAAGTGCATGTTGGCCTAAAGCTCAAACTTCTGTTTTTCTTTTACAGCTGGGCCATTAAATCTGATAAGGAAACATCTGATAACTTAAGGAGAGATTTTAAATTATGTGGCGCCTGTTCAAATTGGTAGGCCTAGCAGTGGTGAATGTTTCCACCTATAGCCTAGTCAATTCATTGAAAATAATATTAATGTCAAGGCCATAGGGTCTGTATAATATAGGCTAAATAATGTGTACATTAAGCATCAACTAATACTGCGCCACTGGTTTTACTCTACCAGTGACAGTCCCAAGCCTCGCTAAAAAAGGAGGGCGACACTAATCATCTTTGAAATGGCAGTGTTGTTAAACAACAAGCATCAAATAATATCCTGCAAGTCTTTTCCATTCTTGGGCAATCTATCCTATCCATCTGGCTATCTGTCTGTATTTGTTCTGTCTGTCTATATTTGTTCTGTCTGTTTATATTTGGTCTGTCTGTTTATATTTGGTCTGTCTGTCTGTATTTGGTCTGTTTTTATTTGGTCTGTCTGTTTGCATTTGTTCTGTCCATCTGTTTTGATCTGTCTATCTTTCATATGTCTGTTTGCATTTGTTCTGTCTGTCTGTATTTGATCTGTCCATCTGTATTTGGTGTGTCTTTGGTATTTTGTCTCTGTATTTGGTTTTTAAGTCTGTATTAAATTTTGGTCCGTCTGTCCAAAAGATGAGAATTTCTTCTGTAATCATCATGCATTTGTGATTTCAGCCAAGTCTCGTCAAATTCGCCAGAGAATATGAAGAACTGAAGAGCTCTGTCGTCTTGTAAATTTACCGTTGTTGTTTGACTGAAGGTTAAAGGTCAAATCAACCACCAATCGTATACCTTGCGAATAATTTAAAATCTGTACAACATCTATTTTTAAATCGGGGTTGGTATTGTCGCACCTGCACCTTCCAAAGTTAAATGCGTCAATGATGTAATCCAATAATTATTAATTATCACTATCATCATCACTAGCAGATAGACCAATTCAATGTCACTTTTTCCTTTTATCACTCGAGTCTATTTTATTACGTGCCCAGTATTGGTGTCATTCTGCTGAGCTTTATCACTTTATTGTTAATTAATCAATTAATTTAATTGTCAGTTTTGTAATTACGTTACCTACAGGACCCTGTCACCTGTCAGCATGGGTGCCCGTAGAAATTTTTCGTAGGAGGGGCAAAGTACCGTATTTTAGCGAATATAACACGCGGGTTATACAAAATTTTACAAACCACGCGCCCCAACCGCGTGTTATACTCGGGGCGTGTTATACAAATTATTTTTTACACAGCCAAATTTTGTACCATATTATTTTCAGGTGATGGTCAAAAACTACCAGAAAGTTTCTTAAACATATAATACGAAGGCATGGACGTCGGCGAAATGAATTAAAAATTAAGTCCGAGTAGTATTCACCTATTTGATGCGCCTGCCCCTATAAATAATGTCAATATATTTAACAAGTTAGTTGTTGAAATCTAATTTGTGTTGCCATGAATTGGCTGGGAACGCAGCTTAGTAAGTTTCTTGAAGGTGCAATGTACAAATTTAAGAATGTATGAACGAATTCGGTGATTACCGTTCTATTATCATGTAAATATCAGTCAATACTAGAAACCGCGTAAAGTTACCACTAAATGCTAAAAATATGAATTGAGTTTCGTGTACATACAATATGGAGGCATGCAATCCTAATTAAATCGATTATAGACAATAAGTTCGACAACAGTACTATTAATCGTTTATTACAGTAAAATTATCATGAAAAATCAGCGAATATTGCAAACCGCACAAAGTTACCGTTCAATGTTCCAAAACATCACAATTCGACCTCTCATAGTTATAAAAGTTAAATAGTACCGTATAGACTATAGACGAATAATTCTAAATAGGCTATTTCATTCGAAACGCACAATAAACAAATAATTACACGCAGACATTGAGTACTGTAGGCCTATTATCGTTCGCACAGCGTTGACATGTGACTAGCCTAGAATTTATGTAGCGCATATCTGTTAAGAAATAGTCTAGTTCATCGACCATAATAATAAGGTCAAAAATCTATTTACCGTAATCGTCCGTGAATGTTCAGAAATATCTAGCTAATATCGTTCGCACAGCGTTGACATGTGACTAGCCTAGAATTTATGTAGCGCATATCTGTTAAGAAATAGTCTAGTTCATCGACCATAATAATGTCAAAAATCTATTTACCGTAATCGTCCGTGAATGTTCAGAAATATCTAGCTAATATCGTTCGCACAGCGTTAAATTGTGACTAGCCTACAGTTAATGTATTTATAAAGAAATTAATCAATTTACCGCAATCGTCCGTACATTTTCAGAATCAGAAATATCTAGGCCTAGCTATTATCGCTCGCACGGCGTTAAGTTAAGCGACTGGCTTAAAATTTATATAGCGCATAAACTATCTGAAACGCTATTTGTCCATTATTTGTAAAAGCATCTATATTTAATCGTCCACAATTTATCATCCGGCAAAACCTAGCCTAATTCCGAGTCATTCACATCCTAGGCCTAAATGGTCCGAACAGAGTGAAAGGAAAGACAAACAATTGTACCTGTTCTAACATGCCTATCTTAACTTTCTCTAAACTCGTTCTACGTTCCTTTTCGAATGGCCGGCAACAATCAAATTTATAAATTCTGTTCAGCGTAGATAATGGGCGGGAGAGATCAGACAAATGTTTCTACCTTTCTACTACAGCAAACAACTTACACGATAATTGCCCGGTCAAAAACTAGTGAAAGGCAAACAAAATAGCTCTATTTGTTGAGTTGTTTCTAAAGCCTATTTAGGCCTACATCAAAGCCTCAAAGCAGGTACCGTTCCGACCATAGTCAAAGGAAAGACGGCTACAATCGTAGCTCTTTGTTCGAACCTGCCTATCTCCAAGCCTCACTTTCTTCAAACTTGTTCTACGGTCGTTTTAGAATGGCGGACACAATCAAAGGAAATATAAATTATTAATTAACGCTTACACAATACAATCGGCTAATATCGAAGCCTTTCTTTAATTAAGTCACTGTACAAGCGCTATAAGATTAATCTACCACCTGCGGAGACCTTACTCTGTGAACGTAAAGAAGGAGGAACAAGGTCAGTACCGCTTACAAGTTTTGAGTTGTAAATAGAATAATTTTTAAAATTGTTAATATTTTATAAAGATTCTTCATTTTTTAGTTATTTTAATCAAAGAGATTATTTTAACTTTGGTATTCTATAAAGTTATGACCATATCCGGTGACAAATCATATACGGTAGAGTAGCATTAGCCTAACGTTAGCGCACGCGTCCGTCCAACGTGTTGATTGTCACATGAAATGGGTGCGTCTTATACTCTGGTGCGTGGTATATAATTCATTTTTTACTGAAATCGCAAAAACTAGCGTGTTATATTCGCGTGCGTGTTATACCGGGGTGCGTGATATATTCGCTAAAATACGGTAAAAGGTCCCAGTTAAATTTTGTAGCAACAGCTTAAAAACTGCAAAGCAGTATATTAAATAAGTAAATAGATGTTTTCAGAGGTTATGAATGTAGATTTATCAGTTCCACTTTGTGTATAATCAGAGTTTTAGGGCAAAGAAATATGTTAAGACCCAAAAGTAGTTAGAAAAATAGTTGGTGCCAATTATCCATGGGGAGAGCAAGTGCCCTCTCGTGTGCTTATGTGTGGCCACCCATACTTGTCAGTTTCATAACTTCATGAATTTGGCCAATTAATTATCACTCAACTTATCAGCTTACTTCTGTTACTAGCCCGGTAATTGACTTTTTATTGTTTCATCACCAACCTAATCTGTGATACCTTTTGGGATCTCTTGAAATGGCAAATCTGTGGAATTAGAAGAACTTTTTTACTAACAGACATCACACTTTCTACAATCATAGTCAGTGCTTAAAGTGTGGAAAAATAAGTGCATGGACGCGCCTTACCTTTCCAGAAGAAGTGCATGAACACCCCTTACCTTTCCAGTTTGTGCTGACAAATAAGTGGCAGGACGGCATTCATATTTTAAAATAAGTGCATGGACGCCGTCCATGACCGTCCAGGCACACTTTAAGCCCTGATCATAGTGCGTAAAAAAATATTAAGTCCCGTTATATTTCTTTAAGTCTGGTGTGCAGATATGAAAATTTCCTACATCTATAGATGATGATTATGTGTTGTGACTGTCAGGTGTGGCTGTCCTGATCCATCTTCCACGCAAAACATTGTGATTTATATTTTGACTGTGTATTATTGTGACCATGGAGTCTGGCTGCCTGCTGGTATCTATCGCACAAACATGATTATTTTTGTTCACGTACTGCAAAGAAGAAATCTCACAAACATTTGGTGACTTTCAGTTGATAATAATAATAATAACTACTATGGCGCCGTAACGCAGCCATGCTGCTACAAGGGTGCATTGACAGCGACAAATTTGATGTATTGTTTAAAAACATAATGGCATACATACCTATTACCTACCTACCTATCGATCTATCTACATACTTACCAATCTATCTCACAATACACACATTCAGACACAAAACAGTCACACACCCATAGATAATAATAGTAGCACTTAAAAGACCGTGGATTTGATGCACAGATTTCGCAACCAGCAATACCATCCATATTCACAGCACAGACAAGTACCGGGTACAAGGATTTACAAAGTCTGTATTAGAACAATTCAAGTGCATTTGTTTATTAGGATATCATTGAAAATATTTTGACAGACAGAAACATAGAAACGTACTTATCAAGGACCACCTCAAATATTCAGGGCTTCAAGCGTCCCAAATCCCAATGCGGTCTCACTAAAGCACGAACTTACAAAAATTACGAAAAAGATTCATCTTCTGGATTGTAACCAACGCTTTCGAAGTCAATCTGTAAATGGCGAAGAAAGTCGGCCATCAACGGTCGTGGTTCGTTCGTCAGCTGCCAGAGATCTTGAACGGCCTGCTGACAAACCTCGTGCCACTTTGTAGTCAGCTGCTGCAGTTGATGCAAGTCATTCTGCGACAGAACAATTCACTTAGTAATAGTAATTGTGACTTTACATAGCACCCCTTAATTTATGTGAAATAAGCCATCTTCGGGAAGCGAACTGTGGCCTGCACACTCTCTGTCATGTAGTCGCTGAGATGCGGACAGTGCTCTCACTGTCGAAGCTAACTGGGCCAGTAGTAGGGGTACTAGCGGTAGTAGTAATAATAACATTTTGTTATTAAAAGAATTCAAACTGACACAAATGCAGTACAATTACATTCATATTCACAGACAATAAAAAGTTTACCAGGAGTCGAGTTTAACTATATGGCAGCCTACTAGATGCCCGTCCATCTTGGGGCGCAGTGGTGTACGGATATGTTTGGTGCCTTGGAGCCAGAAGGTTTCAGGTTCAAATCCACCTCAAGACGCTGCATATATAGGACCCTGAGCAAATCCTTCACTCGCAATTGTTATGCGCTTTTATCACCTGATATTGCCATAACAATTTCATGTCAGGTTTATAAAGTTTCTGAGTTTGCTGAAGTGAAAATGGCTCTTAATAATAGCCTCATATAGCTCAGAACATCTTTTCACCTTCGCCTCTGAGAAGACAGCCCATCATGCTAAACACTAAACTGTATCACTAACAATCACCCATCCAAGTACTGATTGGGTTCAATGATGTCTCAACTCACTGCATTTGGCTAACTTAATGTTTTGCATATTCTAGAATAGGCTACATGCAGAATCAGAAATTTAAGCATCATCTAACATTTATAAGCGTCACTTGAAGCCGACTTACCTTGGCTCGGTACATCTTCACCAAGTTCAACTTCCTCAGTGTTTCTTCTTTTTCTGCAATTCTCTCCAGCACCTCGAGTTTAGCCTGCTTCAGTTGTTGAATTGACGACAACGGGGAGTCCAGTATATCTGATGTAGACACCGGTTCCCTACTCGTGCATGACTTCTGGTATGGAGTGGAAACGGTGGGTGACGCAGTATCATGCGTTTGCTTTGTAACAATTGAAATAGTATCATTCTCTGATGACCTTGGACGTTTTCTTACATTCAGCTGTAGACCATCTCCGTGATCATGATCCAGCAACTCATTGTGAGATAAATGCTCGGAGTCGTGATCTATTGGAGAGCAGTTTTCGTCTTTCGACTGACTTAGTTGTGGAGAGATATTTGTACCTGGACTTGTAAATGTGGCACTTCTACCCAGAGTGCTTTGTGGCGAGGTGAAGTAGCGACTTGATCGCTTTAGGCGTTCTCGTAAACTGGAACTCATCTGCAAACACAGCATAATATTGAAAGTGACGTATTCAGCAATGCAAATACCTGTTAACCATAAAAATAATGATAAAGAAAATAATGAAAAATTCTGTATTGACATTAATCCCTTTAGCCGCAACCCCGATTAAAATCGTCAATTTTGTATACGATTATTAGCCGGTCGGCTGCTAAATGGGTTAATAATTTATGCACAATGTTTCAGTCATAATAAGGAAGCCGTTGCATAACTTAATACAGTGACATGGACCAGGTAGTGGACCTTTCTTGTATTAACTACTAACTCAACCAAATGTAGCCATACTGTCGATCTGTACTGTACACCTACACCATGCTTTGCCTTTTTAAAAATAAATGAATATACATTTATGAAACTAAAAGGTGTTTGAACCAAAACAGTTAGCCACTGGTGCTCTACATTTGCGCTACCATCCCTTCATCATCATTGCAATTCAACCTCATTTGCGTCAAACTCCTCTGTTCATTACCTCTGATCCAACGCCTTCCAATTCTTCTCGACATAAACGACACCCACTTTAGCAGCTCTCTGCCTCCCGTCTTGTACTGGAACTGACTCGGCCTCATTCTGACAACCTTTTGGAAACCCCTCTGAATTGACGCAGCATTCGTGAATAAGTTAGTGCCCTGCACTTAGGGTTGCCAGGCGTCCGGTAATGAACCGGACAGTCCGGTATTTGCACAATCTGTCCGGTTAGAAATTTCAGGCATTACCGGACATGGTGGTGTCCGGTAAATAATTATTGCTAGCAACAAGTGTTGGAGTGTATAGTTTCTTGGGTCCGTAAATAGACATCTGTTTGCGATTTTCCAATTATATTGCCATTTTTCTACCTCTTCAAATGCAGTCAACCTGAGATACGTGGTAGGTAGGACAATACACAGACTATGCCATTGCTTAATGTGGTTGGATACACATTGTCAAGTAGGCTATAATTATATCTGGAGACAGGCCAGGCTAAACCAACCGTTCAGCTGTACACTTGATTACAAGATATCTGATATAGGTCTATCAACATGATGAATGTCACTGCTCCAGATTTCTTCATAAGCTTACATGATGTACGTATACTATGGTGTATACCTCAGATTAGTCATACCCTGCATTATTATGACCCTCAAAACATTTTATTTAGTAGGCTACTTAGCCTAGTCCTCCCCGCGCAGGTCTGCATATCGGGCAAGGCATCAATTCCCTCCACTCATCTCTGCTCATCGCCAACTGCTCCGCCGCCTCCCTCTTTCCCAAGACTTGTCCCAACATCACAAGTCTCAGAATTAGGGTGGCATCTCTCATCAGACTATTAATCTTCCACGCACAATGAGCTTTCATGCATGATGATAGGGTTGACAGGGTTGACAGGGTTGCAGCATATCAAATGTCTAGTTGTTGCATTCTAGATATGCCTACAGACCTCCCATAATGGAAATCACAACTTATCTACATGTTCGTTGCCAAATAAAGCTGGACATCTTCCACGGCATAAAGTGCAATATTTATATATAGTCCGGTAATTTACTCAAGGCTGTCTGGCAACCCTAGTAACACATCGCGATAATAATAATCGTGAACTCCAAACTTATACGGCGCCATTCAAAATCCAAGTGAATAAATCAGAGTGTTACCTGCTTTCTTGACGAGATTGGTGTGCATCCAGTACATAACGGCTGCAAGTCAGGACTCTCGATTTCTTCGTTTTTCATCCTGGTCGTTAAAAGGAATTAAAAGGAAATAATTAACTTCAATAATAAAGTAAACAAAATACTCAACGAAATTTCAATCTCCCACTCCTGTTACTAATGCCATCTATTTCAAAACGCCGAATTAGACTGAAGCCCGCACAATAAACGTCCAAGCGAAGCAAATAAAGTAAGTATGTTATTTAATATAACCCGCTGCAAAACAGCACTCTGGTGAAAAGAATCTTATTGACTCGAATTTAAGTCCGAGGTATTAAAAAGTAAGAATTTACTTGATATTTTAACTATAAAATTTGTAATTAAAATGAGCACAAAAGCTCATTTTAAATACTTGATAACGAAGTTTAATATGACTTATACAAAATTTTTCATTTTATCCAGCCCGTCTGGTCCAATATTTTGCCTATAATTCATTTATGAACTCTCAGGCTACCACGTTTCTGCTCCTCCGTTCTTACGCCACACTGTCATGCCAAATTTTTTATATTTATCTGTTCAAATGACTTCACTACTTGGGAGCATGATCCTCAGAATGACAACTTTCTTACTCAATAATTATGCTGTTAGGGCATTGTCATGATTATCATTAATTGTTTGATGTTGAGTGGTCCATATTTGTGGATGGATTTCTTTACTCGTTGTTTTTCTTGGTGTGGACTTGTTGGCGTTGGTCGTCATAAAAGGCTGCAGGCTGCATTAAACCGACTATGTCCCTGAGATGAGGATAACCCATCTTCCGAGCAACTCTGCTCAAGGGCAGACAAGGCATTATTAAATTCTATAACAATTGAATTGAATTTATTTAAAGGAAGCTATATAAATTCTTGAAATGAATGAATGAATGGTACTTGCATGCCTTGCTTCTAAAATTTGACTGAGGATTCATGCAGCTTGCCCTTGTCATATTTTCTAAACGTTAAGCAGTGCATAAAGTGAGATGGTCTATCTCGACAAGACAGTATGCTTTTAAGGAGTGGAGAAATTCAGACTTTAAATTTATTGATTGACTTTCTGTGCAGTGACGGGAGTCACGGGACTGTGACTTGCTTTATGGCATCACTGAATCTATATAAACACTTGAGCAATATTACGTGGAGCTGTATTCTTGGTAAAAAGAATTGGGAAGACAATCATGGACGGAGTTTGGTTTCAGTTTTTGGAGGGTGAGGGGTTAAAAATAACTTTGTATTTTGGACTTGGTCCAGAACGAGCGGCACAGACAATATTTTCATTGACCAAATTTCTGATGACCTTCTTTTAGTCCTTCGGTCGAGATATACCATTTTCCCCGGCAAAAGGTCTGATAACCTTTTTTAGTCCTTGGGAGGTCTTAGCCCCCTAGCCTCCTCATAAACTCCGCCCCCATGAAGACAATTATTAGTAGAGGTTCAAGAACTAAGGGTTCAGATTGAATGGTTTAATACTGAATAGCTCTTCATAGGATCATCGCAGCAAAGTTGTCAAAATAAAAACTGATTTACTTGCATCTATGCACCATAGACGTTTAGTTAAGACATTGCAGGAGATCTAATAGATCCAAGGGCACTATCATAAAAAAATCTAAAAGGCTAGACAGGTATCCTAAAAATGGAGTCAGAAATACAACTGTGTCTGACATAAGGAGCGGATCCAGGGGCCAATCCGGCCATTTCGCATGTGCAAATTTCTTTTAATTATCATGTTAATTAATTATCAATAATTACAACATCATATAGTGTGCATTGAAACTAAAAGTGTACTTTACACACAACTGCTTTATCATTTCGAACTAATGTAACAAAAAATCAGTACCGTATAAGGTGCAATTTAACACGTAGAAAGTAAGAATTACATAGCAAATTCAACATTCTTACATAATTCAAAACTCCAAGCAACTACAATAGTTTCATTCACCGAAGGTGGTTTCTATAGAAAAAATTCCAAACCATAGAAACAAAATTCAAAACAATTGCGGTGGGACACCAAAGGGAAGTAAACCACAGCCTCTCTTTTTAAGACACCGATAAACACCAAAATAATGCAACAGAATAAGTTAATTAAAAACTTTAATTAACTACATTATATTTTAAAAGCTGAAAAGATCCGGGAAAGCACTATATAAATGGAACCACAATACCAGTGAAAATTGTAAAGCAGCAGACGCCCCAGGTTTGGAAAAAATCAATGTATCACCGTAGAGTACTTCTCATTTTCATTAAAAGAAATAAACAAAACTGGAATGATCATTTATTTAAACAGTGCTGTACAACCTTTTCAAAGCATGCATAAAAGAAGAACTCATTCTTGAAACAGAGGGTCGCCAGTGGCGTAGCAAAGGGTGGGGTGTGGGGGATAACCCCCCATTGGCTTAGGAAAAAACGGTTTTTTAAGGTTATTTGTCCAATTATATAAGAAAAAACAAGCATCCGGTCATAAACCCCCCCCCCCCCCCCCCATCAGAAATTCCTGGCTATGCCACTGAAGGCCGCATCAGTCACACTCAAAAGCAACAACTCAAATTTATTTAAATTAAGTTCTGCGTTAAAATTTATTAGGCAATCATCGTAACGAATTCGTCGCCGTGGAAACTGTTTCTTTTGTTCGCATTGTCAAATTATAATCAAGGTTACGAAACAATAGCTATTCAAGTAGGTCAGTGAGAACTTTGTCAATTTTACTTCATCTTGCAAAAAATTGCAACAAATTCCATGGGCCGCTTAGAATCATCCCGCAGGGCACATGTTGGACATCACTCATTTAAAGCAACAAAGTTCAGTAAACAAAAATAAAAAACTCATAAAAAGTTAGCAGAAAGTGGTACAAACTGACGTCTTAATATAAATATAACTCACTTCCATACACACAGTGCTTTACTAGCAGTTCTTACTCAACTTACAGCTTAAAGAATGTTTATAAACTTCCAAAAACAATGTCAAGACTTGACAGAAATGCAGAACACAAAACCCACTTTGCCACGAAAACAAAGTTAAATAGGAGCAGTGAAAACATCATCGTGTATTAGCAAAAGTAAAAAACCTCCAGTAACACAAATGACAGAAGCATGGCTTCTCCGAAACCTTACAACCATCGACTTAAGTAAACTACAGATGCAAACTTCTAGTAAACGAAACTTGAATTTACACAGCCTCATTTCCACCATACCTGGCTTCAGAGGCACTTGATATTATATACACATAAATTCACATAAAAAACCATTTACCTAGAAATGACTTCCCATGAAATTGTCTCATCTCAACACCAGTTCGACAACATTTACAAACATAAACATTACATTACTGTCAATCACAATTTACTGTCCACCATAAAAGCAATGAATGATATGCTGCAACATAACAGACATCACCTCCTTGTTCCGTGAGCATTGAGCAAGGACCTCTTTGGCCAAAACTCAAGTTTTGACTTCACTGGTCCTGCACTTTGTTATCAGCTCTCTCCATTGACACATTCTTCGTTATTAACTGGTCCCCAAATCACATCTTTTCGCTGTCTCAAAACTACTTTCTTTTCTCCGGGTCTTCGCACTGGAAGTGCCTCTGATTGTTATGAACTGTGAGAGGCGCTTCATGAAGTCATAAATACAATGCAATTCAATACAATTTCTCTAAGTAGTTTACACTGAGCTACAACTATGGTGAGTTTAGTTGTAGATAATAATCACACTGTAAACTGCTGGAATGTTCCCGTACAAATAAAAACAACCTTCTGATGCCAGATTAAGCATAGACTGTAAATTTCAAATTGCTAAAAGTACTGCTCTAGAGTCAAGCACAGTGTATCAGCTCATTCACGAAGGCTGTGTCACATCAGAAGGGTTGTCTAGAGAGGTCAAGCAAAGGACCGAGTCAGGTTGGAAGAGAGAACAGGAGGTAGCGGGAACTTCCAAAGCAGGATTCACTATAAGTTACAGAAACAGCCTCTTAGGCAGAAGGTTGGATATATTATGGCACGAATAAAGGCGGATGATAATAGGAATTGAAATTTAACTTTAGTACTGACTGCTACATAGCAGTGAAACATTCAGAACAGGTCAAAATTGCAATGAGATCAGTCTGTAAATGCAAATATCACATCGATTCCACAATCAATCCCCTCCCATATCCATACCACATTTTTCTCAGGCGCCTATGGCACCCCATTTTCTGTAAAATAAATGCAACTGGTACACCATTAACAAAGTTTTGACACCTCTACCATAATCAAACAAGCAATGCCCTGGACACATTTACATCAGAAGACAGACAATGGAAACAGGAACATCACATCGCCTTCTACATTGATAGCAGATCGTTCAAATCTTGTGGGACTTTAAACGTAACCATTCATTCATTCATCTTAAAAATTTATACAGCACTTCTTCCAGGCTATACACACAGCAGAATCAAACCAGGCTAAAAAAGAGCAGTTTTAAGGTCGGCATAAGGGACCCTAGTAAGTATTAAGGGCACAGGGCACCAAGCAAAGAATAAGGGCACAAGCAGAGACAGAGGAAGCCCATTCAAAATCGCAGGGCTATCAACAGAGAGCAAACAGACCAATAAGACAGCTTCACATAATAATAATGCTCAATTGTATTATATTCATTTAGCTGAGCACTCACATATTAATGCTTAGCCCTTTAATGCCAAGATGGTAGTAAATGGTATGGGAAATCCTATACCCTCCAGCATTAAAAGGTTAATTGCATTATTCATTTAGCTGAGCACTCCAGAAAGGCACGATCTGTGATTGAAAGCTCTCAGCCGACTCGCACACACACGACAACAGCAACTTTACAACCTCTCTGTATGGGTCGCAACCCTGGAAAATTTAAAACGTCACACTGCGACTCAAACTCTCGAGAGTGCAGGTTAACCCTTTACCGACCAAAGTGCAGCAAAAAAATGAAATCCTATACATTCGGTCGGTAAAGGGTTAAGTTAAAACAGTTTCCGCTACTGGCAAACGATTGAGTAATATCACCGAACAAATAAATAAATGGAAACAAAATCCGGAGGAATGTATCGTAGATGAGGAGCGAGTGCGGCTGAAACAAGAGCTTAAGTGTCCGCGCCTAGTGACTGTCGTCGATGAAGAACGCTGACACGGCGAAGATGAGGAAAACGACGCCACCGATGACGTGAACTGAAACAGACAACCAACCCGTTGACGACAACCAACGCGTTGACGACAACCAACGCGTTGACGACAACCAACGCGTTGACGACAACCAACGCGTTGACGACGACCAACGCGTTGACGACGACCAACGCGTTGACGACAACCAACGCGTTGACGACAACCAACGCGTTGACGACAGCCAACGCGTTGACGACAGCCAACGCGTTGACGACAACCAACGCGTTGACGACAACCAACGCGTTGACGTCAACCAACGCGTTGACGACAACCGACGCGTTGACGACAACCGACGCGTTGACGACAACCGACACGTTGACGACAACCGACGCGTTGACGACAGCCAACACGTTGACGACAGCCAACGCGTTGACGACAACCAACGCGTTGACGTCAACCAACGCGTTGACGACGACAAACGCGTTGACGACAACCGACGCGTTGACGACGACCAACACGTTGACGACGACCAACACGTTGACGACGACCACCATCGCAAAAGAATATATAAATTTATGTGATTGATTGATTGAAAGTAATAATAATAATAATAATGAAATTTTTCTTTAATTCAATGCTTGCAAATGTACTGCAGTTTACATGTACAAGTTATGCAGCAATCTTAATTAACATCAAACTTAACTACTGACTGAACAGACAGCCTGCAATACATGGCGCTAATAGCAGTCTACAAAGCATGTCCGCCCAATTGGGGCTTGAACTCGCTACCTCTCGCTCTTTACGCCAGCGTGCTATCCATTACTCAAGCAGGACTTCCATTAAACCATGAGACTCGTTTAACCCTTTAGCGACCGAGGTATATGATTTCCCATATAATTTACTACACATTGGTGAGTAAAGGGTTAAGGGTACATTGAATTAATGAGTATAACAATTAATGATCATTAATTGAATTTCATTTCACTTGTGGACAACACAACTACTAACTCCACCCTCACGACCACCACCCTCACCATCACCCACCCAGGCACCCACCCATCCTCCACCACCACCATCACCAGGTTAATGAAAAGCACCACACAGGCAGAGTGCCTGTAAATGAAACCTACCAGTTCTCATCGATATCTTCTGAGCGACAAACCGGCCTCCGATGACAGCCAGCCCAGTGCAGAGGGCATGGCCCAACGTTCCTCCAGCTATCACACCAATCACATCCTGCAATCACAATGTCAATCACTGCCTAAACAAGCGCACAAGACACATGGCCTAAACAGCTACTGTGCTGGAGCATTGCTTCATAAGTTTACCTTATTACAATTTGAGACAATTATGACAAGTAGCACTTGGTCAGTGATCAAACACTTCTAAAACTAAATTAGATAATGGATATATATCTACATTCATTCATTCACTCATTCATTCCAAGAATTTATATAGCACCCCCTCCACAGAGCTACTCAGAGGTGCTCCCAGCCCAGCTACAGGTATGTATTCAGCCACATCTCCAGCTATATGCATAACCTTCTCCACTGCCTCCCCTCAAGCAGCGAATTGAGTATAGGATCTATATTCTATACTTTAGTATGGCATTGCCTATTAGGCTTTGCTCCTGCCTATACCTTTGCAAGATCAGTAGCCCTACTCTTAGTGCTCACCACTTCTGCTCCCTTTGTTCGAATAAACAAAGTCTGCTTTCAGTCCATTTTGCCCATACCTCCCCTAAGCAGAACCATGCCTTCTCTGTGGCAGGACCCTCGACCTGGAATGGCAGCCGCTTGGCGCTACACCCCTCTTCTAGAACTCCTTCTCAAGCATTCCTCTCTCATCCCACGATGGTTTTATTTGGCCGTGCTTGAGAGTGATTCTGCATAGTCCACTTGAAGAGGTGCTATACAAATTCATTTAAGAAATGTATGTATCAGATCACTTGCAAAGCACCCCTTAAGTAACTCAAATGGGCAATCCAGCATGGTTACACACACTAGGACACCTCTTTAACAAATATCGCATACAATATATGATTCTGATATAAATAATGTTCCCAACTGAGACAATACCTTGGATTATATTTCTAATGACATCATCTTTTTGAAAGTCAACACAAAACACTTCAACTCTATCTTTAAGCAACAGATAAAATACCAGAAATAAAACAACAAATAACTCTTCAGTCCTTCTATTTCTGAGTTGGTGTCTCTTTTACTCAAATACAAGCACAGAATATTAAATAAATTCACAAAAATATACGAAAAAGAAACAGAAAAAGTCTAGCTGAAATTGCTAGCTCATAATGACTTCGAACTTTTGAATACACAGGCAGCTAACTAAGTGGAACCAACATATTTATTCAAATCAATCAATAAAATATAATCAAAATATAAAACAGCAAAATAAAATACATAAAATAAATTTTAAATAAAAATACAAAAACAATAAAAAGAATAACATTTTTGACCGCTGCACTACAAATAAAATAATCTTACAAAATTTGTAGGAATGTCATATAGATGAATGCGTGCAGATGACCCTTGCAACTCAGCCTTCCATTCCCTAGGGAGTAATTCTAAAAGAAATTCATTCATCCGGAAATTTAAATAGCGCCCCTTCAAAAAAAAAACTACCCAGAGGCACTCCCAAATCCAGCACGTGTACCGAAAAAAGAACAGTTTTAAGTTAAATAGCAAGGAAGGATCCTGGTAGAGTCCCAGGGTGGAGGCGTAGCTCAAAAGGAAGGTCATTTCAGACCACTAGGCTAAAAATAACTATTTCCTGCTTGTATGTATGTACGTATATATGTATGTACGTACGTACGTATGTATGTATAGGAACATTTATATAGCGCCCTAACAAGAATCTCACGAAGGCGCTCAACGTAGCTACCCAACAGATCTAAACAGATGCGATTTAAGAGATTTAGAAAATGTTTCCTGCTTACATCTCGGGCTGCAAGAATGATGGTACTGATCCAGCACACCGAAAAAGAACAATTTTAAGTTAAATAGCAAGGAAGGATCCTGGTAGAGTTCCAGAGTGTAGTCATAGCTCAAAAGGAAGGTGATTTCAGACCACTGGGCTAAAAATAACAACTTCCCGCTTACATCTCGTGCCGCAAGAATGATGGTACTGATCTGCGACCGGTCGCCCCACTCTGCGAGGAACGTCAGCGCGAAAGCCTGAATGAAGATGCGCGAGAAGAACGAGTAAAAGAACCGACGATACGGAATGCGGACGACGGTGCCAGACTCCGCATCCTCCACGACACTCGACCTCTGCAGCTGAAACAAAAGCGTACAAAACAATACCTTTAGTTGTTTGTGAGGCGCCATTGTAACGGCAAGGTTGCGTTACGGTGCCATATAAATTGTCGTTAAAATTATTATTATTAAATTATAATATTGACCAACTCAGTGGACTCTTTTAAATTCTATGCCAAAAACACACTTGCTCTCCAGGGCTAATCCCACCTGTTAGCTGCTTTGTAAGGTGCCCTTGTAACGGCATGGAAGTGTGACAGCGCCATATAAATTATCATAATAATCACTAATTAATATTCCCTGATTTGATTCAAACCAACAAACCGCAGTATGAGCACATGAAACAGTAAGAACACATGCCAACAAGTTAACAAAGAGCCAATTTTTTAACTGGAGCCAATTTTATAACTGATGGCAAATGTTAGGCATTGATATGTCCTACCGGTGCTCATTTTACCATTGCCTCTAGGGAGTGAAAGGCTGAGTCCACTTTATGCTGCCATTGAGTATCAAACCCATGCCCCTCTGTTCACAGAGCCTGCATAATACCATTCAACCATCACCTCGCTTCGACAGGTCTGACAAACATCGGTCTATCTTTCTCGAATATGTTGCCTAGCACCCTGCGATATAAAAAGTTTCTCTTGGTCCTTTTTCAGCACACTTGAAAACATTCTCTTTCAATCGTGGTTTTATTGTGTTAGGCACCTGTTCCTCTCTCATCTCTAATACTAGAAATGGCCATTGGTATGGCAACTGGTAATAAATTTCCAATTTATAAATGCAATACCTCCTCGCTCAAAACCTAAATATTATTTTAGCTGAGGCTGGACTGGGAGCGCCTCTGAATAGGTTTCTTGAAGAAGCGCTATATAAATTCACGGAATGAATGAATTATCCACAAAGAGATAATAATTATGTCACTGCTACATTGTTACCTCTTCTTCTTCTTTCTTTTGAAGTTCTGTCTGCACTTCCTCGTACTCCGCTAGTCCTTCATTATCGTTCATACCATATGCTGAATGGAAAGACAACAAATAATCATAACAATACAACAACACATAAAACTATTTTAAGACTTCAGAGCACAGAATCACAATCCCTTCTTGTGAAGTCATAAAACAAAAAGTACTTACTAGTACAGTTCCATCAGAATCAGTACCAGCAAAGAGGTACAATAGCCAATGGTATGGTAAATGGTAATGAGCAGAAAGATGTTTTGGCAGTTGATCCACAGTCAAAAACATAGCAAAAGTTAATTGGCCGTGTAAACCTTCACTAATTATGTTAATAAGGCAAGGATCTCAAGCACTTCTATCAGACAGCGTCGAGCCTTTTCAGTTGCGGGTACTGCCAACTGGAATGGCCTCCCATTAGCCTAGCGATTGATACATAGGCTAAACTTCTCTGCTTCTATAAGTTGCTCAAACCCTACTTTTTTAGTTGTGGCTGGGCTGGGAGCGCCTCTGAGTAGTCCTCTTGGAGAGGCGCTATATAAATTCTTGGAATGAATAAATGAATAAATGAATGAGAATGAACAAATTTTATAACTGGTCCATTCTAAGAGAAGCAAATTTTCAAACCTTCTTTCAGCATCTTCAGTCCGAATATTGCAAACAAAGCTGACGAAACATAATGCGTAAACCAGTGTGGAATGACCGTCGTGGCATACCCAAGAAGTGCTGCAAAAATAGCAAAAAACATCTATATAATAATAATAAAAATAATAATAACAATATTTAATAATTTCCTTAATTGAACAACACAGTTGACAGACCGTAACTGGTTACAGTTATGCAATTGAAACAACTCACAAGAACACAAATCTTAACTATTAACGGAACAAACAGCCTGCAATACACGGCGCTAATAGCAGCCTACAAAGCGTGTCCGCCCTATACGGGGCTCAAACTCGTTACCTCTCGCTCTCTACGCCAGCGTGTTATCCATCGTGCTACCGCACCCCCCACCCCCACTATGAACTGTAATAATTCTGCGGGGTGTCAGTTTTGAAATTAAACAAAGATTACTATCTTTATAGACGCCAACGGATCAGACTAAATTATGGGCGAACCTGAGAGAACGGTCATTAGTCCAAGAGCCGCGATCGCCCCTGCGAACACCGTAAGCCTTGAATGACTCATCGCCATGATGGCGGCGATGAAGAACGTCTTGTCCCCGATTTCGGAGATGATGATGACAGACAGAGAAGCCACAAAGGCATGCACGAAGCTGGCGTCGATGTCCGCATGCTGGTTGTGACCGCTGGTCATCAACCCGGTGTAAATTCTTGATGGAAACTGAAAGAAGCACAACAACAAGAACTTGGAAATGTCTAACAATATAATCTAATCACTCCAAAATAGCTATATAAAATCAAATCCGCAACAGCCAGAGCTGCTCATTTCATTACGGTACCAGGTCAAAATTCGAGTAGGTCAAGCCAAGGAGACAGCGTGGTGCTATGGTGGTTGTCGATGATGGTGGTTGTTGGGTGGTGGAACCTGAGTAGAGTCGGGACAGGATAGCTTGAAGAGTTTGGTTTTCAGTCGTGAATGGAAAGCAGCAGAGAAGAGTGCAAGCGGAGAAGAGTTTGAATTAAAAGGCTGGTGCAGCATAGACTAAGTAGCGATTGCAGAATTTCAGAAAGGATGATACTGGATGACGAGAAGAAATGTTAATAGTAACGTAGTGGATCCGCTCACGCCCCGAGCGTTAGCGGAAACCATGTGCTACATTCACGCCCGTAACATTATTGGTTAGAGCCTCTCACGTGACGCCCCTCTCGCTATTGGCTAAAACATGTCACGTGAATTTCTTCGCGATTTACAAATGGAGGATATCAAAGTAGGAGACGAATTCGCAACTTTTGAAGAGCTACAGTCGAAAATCGAAAATTATTCGAAGGGCAACTATGTACAGCTTTGGGTAAGGGAGTCTAGGAAAATAGCGGCAGCCAAGAAACACGCACCTAAAAAAGCCGAAAAAGTGAAGGATGACTTACAGTACTTTTCTATCAAGTATTGTTGTATACACGGAGGAATGACTTTTCGCGCGCAAGGACAGGGACTTCGCGAAACAAAGTAAGTAGTTTATTGGTTATCATGTTCATTAGTCAACGTTTTGATCCTTCCAATGCAGAGGTATATGATCTTGCTTAGCATGTAGGATCCATAAATATCGCCAAACATGAAGGTAATGCACATTGTGAGCGTCCCTGAAACTGCATCTATGCCCTTGTTTGTTTCCAATTTATCCTTGGAGCGGATCCCCAGAAGCCAACGGAATTTGGAATATTTAATGCCAAATGGAGTACATTTGGGCTCTTGTTTGCTTTCAATTTAGCTTTTGGGGCGGAGCCTCAGAAGCCAACGGAACTTTGATTATTTAATGCCAAATGGAGTCCATTTGTAAATTTTGGGCTCTTGTTTGCTTCCAACTTATCCTTGAGGCCGAGCCCCAGAAGCCAACGGAATTTCTATTATTTAATGCCAACTAATCCAACAAATGTTGAATTCTGTTTTCGAGATACTAAGACAAGTTGCTTCGGAGCATCATCATCAATTTCAATTATTTAGTTTATATACCGATATTTATTCCCCGGCTTATTTAACAAGAAGAACCGGAGCGCGTGCTCCGGCTAAATAATAAGTGCCGGGGGCATATACCCGAATCCCAAGCCGTATAGCACTTCAGAGATATTTTATTTCCGTAAACTGGAAGTTGGATGAAAGATGAAAACATGATATTACTGCTGACGTATTGCAGTATCATTAGAAGCTGGATGAGCATAATAATTAACAGAAGTAGAAGCTGGATGAGCGACGAATTCATGGGTTTATGCTAAATTGTAACCGTAAAACTAGAGGCTGGATGAACGATAAAAATATTTTTAGTTGAAGTAGAAGTTGGATGAATAGCGGAACTGTGATATAGTAAAATTAGAAGTTGGATGAGCGATGAAAAAATGACTAAAACATGTTTTCAATAATTTTATGTTGCTATACGGATTGGGATTCGGGTATATGCGTGCCGGGGCGCTAAAGTAAAGGACATGTTTGTTTCTATGTTTAGAAATAAAGATACCACTCCTGATAAAAAAGCGAGGTCGACCAAAAGGCAGAGACGTGACCACCATTGGTTTGACACGTAAGAAGCAACGGACCACAACTGGACCACAGGCTTTCACAAAGCTTCCAGTTGCAGACAAATCAAAAGGTCATTGTTTTCAAACTATGGTGTCATTGTATATTACGTAACACTCGATTTAATTCTTATAATCTCATGTAGCGTGGGTGTCTGAAGCAGGTAGGTCAAAGACGGTGGCAAATGAGCACTACACAAATGCGCCCCATCAAATGCGCCCCGGCATATGCGGCCCGACATATGCGCCCCGACATATGCGCCAAATATGCGCGCGAAAACATCCACGGAACAAGTTGTTAAGTGTTATTAATGAATTAAAACGAAAAAATACAACGTCGAACTATCAAGTACTAAAAACTTAAAAAGTTATAACTTGGCAGAAGACGCAGGCGAAACATATTACACAACGATCGCACACTGATTGCTGCTTGCAGATTGCGGCCACCATCAAACAGAACACGGATTATAGCGACCTTCAAACAGAAGCACTTGCTAAGGCATGGTCTTAGACGTTTATTAAATTATTATAGGTACGGTTAAATTATGAGGAGGTACGGTTAAATTATGAGGAAATAACCACTTGTTTTCTCTTTTGTAACAGTTCTTATGCTGTGGCTTGGTATTTCTGAATCTGCCGTTAACCGAGCATTCACCGGCACTGAGAAAATCAAACCACAGGAAATCACAACCGACGTTTCTGCCATTAACTCGGCTGTACTAGACAAAGACGTTGACAGAAACCTTGTCAGACATCTGTTTGAGGCAGAAGCGTGGAACATTCTGGAGCAGGTGTTGCAAACGAAAGAGACGAGTCATACTTGGAAGTGTGGTCATTGCACTACAGATCTCGATGATTCGTTAGCAATAATCTGCGAGGCCTGCCTACTGTGGTATCACCTTAGGTGTTGTGGACTGCGGCGGGTACCGAAGAAGACCTGGATCTGTAGAATTTGTTACCAGGCAGCATCCAGTTAGTTTTGTTATAATGCATGTACATGCATACATACGTACACTTACATACATACATATATACACCTTATCACCTTGTCCCGTCAGCTCTTGGAGCTCTGGCGCCAAAATCAGAACAATTCCGGTGGTCCGATTCGAACCCCGCCTCGAGCCGTTGCATTTTTGGACTGCCACACGTTTATTTAATTTTTCGTGTTAGTATAAAACTGGTGTTTTCTGGTAGTTTGGTGAACAATAAAAAAATTTGTAAATTATTTTGTTATAACTTTCATGTACTCTCAAATTCCTATACACACAATCTGTCATTGTCAAAGCTGGGACTATTGTTACGGTCTGTAATAGTCCCAGATCAGAGTATATTTTTCTCCATCAAGAAGAATATGATAATGACGGTAAATTATTTTCTAGTATCAATAGACTGGCCCAGTAAGCTACACCGTTAAGAGGGCGGACCTCGTACGTCTGTTGGAGGCAACGGACTACGGGTCGATACCGGCTGACGATGGAAGTTGACATTCAGAGATTTAGATATTATTATTATTATTATTATTATCTGACAATTTATAAAGCGCCTCTTGCAGCAAGAGCCTTTCAGAGGCGCTCTCTGCGCTAACTAGCCGAAATGATATTAAGAGTCATAACGAGCAAAAAATAACAACAATTTGCAAAACAAAACACAGTTAGCTGAAAGAGTCACCGGTGGCGAGCCCTCGCAAACACGTAGAGTTGACCCTCGGATTCCCGTAGACAGCTGGTAGATGGCGTGGTTGATCGGAGTCTCTGGTAGGTGGTAGATGACTCCCGTCCGGCTAATCGTTGAGACTCCAGCAAGGATGCGCGTAGCAGAAGGCATTCATCGCTTGTCGGTCGGTAGTTGGAAGCGCCGCCGTTGACAGCAGTCAAGGTCACTCCATGCGCTGACCCGCTTGGACTGACCTCCGACGAGATGTAAACATCGGCTGGCCGACGTGATATCTCGAGCTAGTACGGGGCGCGGTGGCACTAGTCGCTGCGTAGCGACCTTGGACAAAACCCAAAACGTCTGTGAGGAAGGCAACGGGAAACCACCTCGCTCATCTCATTCCAAAGTGGCAAATACCATAGAACCTGCCTTTGGGCAGAGAAGTCATCGTAATCACTAGATAACACAATGTAATTAAAGGTAAAGGTTCACGTCGGACGTGAGCGTATCTGCCCCAATCTAAATCACGCCCGTGTGTAAAATATTGGCCCAAAAGCGGGCGTGAGCGTATCTTTCTCAACTTAAATCACGCCCGTCTACCCCTTTCACGTGCGTAAAACATTGTCCCAATAAGCGGGCGTTAGTCTAGTCGCGGATTTAGGCTCACGTCGGGCGTGAGCGTATCTTTCTCAACTTAAATCACGCCCGTCTTCCCCTTTCACGTGCGCAAAATCACGTGACATACAATGACCAATTGCGAAGCGGGCGTTATTCTAGTTCAGTGTATAGCCTCACGTCGGGCGTGAGCGGATCCACGACGTAATAGTAATAGCAACCTCAGCAATATGATGCAGTAATAAAGTACTAAAATAATACTAATACTAGTCAATGATAACAATAATTAGAATAATACATGTCTAAAGTACCGTAAATCTCTGAGAAGTGAAACGAGACTTACACCAGATGATGTCTCGTGCGCTTTAAGACTCGATGACATCAAATTCATCTTGACGGTGATTGTAACTTTGTCAAAAGCAGCTAAATTATAATCTCATTCGAACTAAATTGAAAACAATTCAGGATCTCTTCGAATGTTGATCCGACCGTGACCACTATGACCTCTTCAGTGCACGCCCATTTTTATGATCTGCATAGCATCGACTCAGGTTTTATAAAAGTAAGATGACTGGTAACTCAATTTACTACTAAATTTTAACAATTCTACTATATAAATTAAAAGATATTTTTAACACGTTTTAATATCTTTATAAATAATTGTAATTTCAGTGTAAAAAAATCGGAAATTACATCGCCATCTTTAAACAATTGATCAACAGAATCAACACTTTCATGACGTCACCCTGATATTTTCAGCAATTAGCGCCACGAAGCACATGATGGTATTTGTGGCCTACATCTTACAATAAAATACAATACTGTAACGACCTGCCCCCGCCTCGAAAGAAGCCCACGTGACCTCGGGTCCCACCCCTGGTAATGCTCTTCAGCCTCCCAAGTGGTAGGGGCCCGCCCTAGGATTTCAATCGAGGCGCCGCACTGTTGAAGGGGTTCTCTGCTGTCAGGTAAGACTACAGGTTCAACTAAGTAGGTAAGATCTACGGGATCCATTGATTTCCCTCTGGTAAAGTCGTAGTTTAGGGTTGGGTCTTCCACCTCAGGACGGGGATGTCTCTCATCGGTACCAGGATTGACTTCGGTCGAGTGGCGACATATGTCTGCGGTTCCCGGTCTGGGAACGACGGCTTCCTCGAATTGAAGACCGTCTGGGTTCAAATCCCCTTCAACAGGTTGTGTAAATCCCCAATCCTTAGATGTGGTCAACCCTTCCCTTCTCTTTTCCCTCATTACCTCACCTTCTTCTCGGGGAAGACTACCCCGGTGGTGTTGCTCTTGTAAGTGGCTTATCTCTTGACTAAGGCTCTTGAATTGGGACTCCTGTCGTTCCATGAACATCCCCAGGGTTTCTGAAACGGTTAGTAAGAGTTCCCCAACTTGTTTACCCTTTATTTCTAATTGGTCAAGACGGTCTGGGGTTCCTCCCTTCTCCCCTTCAGTTATGCATTCCTCTAATTCCTCATCAGAGTGATCCTCAGACCTGTTAGGAGTTTCCATTATTCAATGATTTATTAACGTCAGATTTAATTTATTTTAATTAAGCAATTCAACTGAGTATAATGTACAAGCGTTGCTGACAATTAACATCTGTGATCGGGCCTAGATATTGTTCTTCAATAGCTATGCAATATGTCTTTAAAGTCAGCAGAATCTCTGTAAATAATCAACAGGCGTGCACAACCTTAATTCCAGTAATCGCGTTTTATAATTAACAGTCAGGTATAATGAATCACAATTCAGACGGTAGCTTTCAACCGTTATTCAATATCGACTTAGGTTTCAATTCTTATTATCAGTGAACATTTATTTCTAATTAATTAACTACACTTGGTTTCGGATTCTGTTATGGAGCAATTAGATTAGTTAATACTTTCCTGGGAATTTCCGTGCAATTTGGCCAACACTCGCATTCAAATATGAAAAGAAGATCGGAAGATTTCTTGTCCGAATATTGGAATATATGACAATAAAGTTTCACACAGAATCGGCTGCAAACTGTCCCAAAACCAGTCGCTTAGTCAACGGTATATTCTTTTTCATGAAATCAGGCAATCAGCCACACATTCAGCATTTTTAGACCCAGAATATACAGAATTTCTTGTCTACACGAGCCGACCTCTCACTCCGATGAAAACTTCCAGTCGACTGCGCTTTTCGGCGTTGGAAGCGGTCACGTGATCCGGATCAACCAATCGAAGGCTACCACGCAAAAACGACCGTCGGACGCAAACCTCGGCCTCTGATAGGACGGACAATCTACTGCGATTGGTCACCACAAGAAGGTTCAGAAGCCTCGACAGAAGCCTCGAGCAGTAGCACCCTTCCGTCGTCATGACGACCCTCGCAAAAATATACCATCTATGTGATGATCTATTAATAGAACCGCGATATCTAATAAAACCAATTAACAAGTAAGTACGCCAAGCGGCCTAAAAGGACGTTAAATTGTAGCGGCCTCATAGGACGCTACACACCCCCCCACTTAATCCAATTTTCCACCTTAATGGAAAATTTCCAGAACAGGGTCCGAAACCAAACCATATAAACAAGCAATCTTGACTGATTCACTACGGTACTACGTAAGAACAAGATCCTCAATTGATACACATTGTACCGACAGCCCCGGTACGCTTAGGTGAAAAAGGGTTCATGCCCCTAAAAGCAGTGGCGGCTCTAGGTTTTTCCAACAGGGGGGGCAATGGGGGGGCAAAGGGACGTTATGGGGGGTCAGCTTAAAGCCTGGCCTATAAAAACCTATTGCACAACATACATGAATCCACACAGAAGGGCACTGAAAAGTTATCTTTCGTAGCGACGGTAGCGACAACCTTAAGCTATACACATAAATATCAATTTTGAAAACAGAATAACTTAATTTACAATTCAAACATCAATTAGACACAATACATGTACATACAGTTAATGAAGAGCAAGTTTACGATTGTTGTGCCTCGAATCAAACTCGTCCACAAAAGCATCCATATTAATTGATTCTGCACGAACAGATTCAATTGACAGCATTGCTAAACTACTTAACCGAACATCAGACATGGTACTTCGCAGATATGTTTCAGGCAGCCCTGAAATCTCAAATACTAACGAACCACAACTCACGTGATTGCCGGTCCTCAAGTATACATTATTACATTCTGACTACTCCATATATGGGGAACCTCAAATGGCAGAACTCCTACAAACTGTCAGTGATTATATTATAAGCTTACCTAATTACTATAATTTTATTTAGGCGTGGTGTAGGTCAGCGTCGAGGCCATACAATAGTAAGGCAAATGTTAGTTATAGTAAGGGGTACAGTTAAGTATTTCGATTGACAGTAGCTTTTGCTATAAAAAGCGTGTACATTTATATTTAACATAAAGGTAAAGCGATTTTCTGTAGCGGCCGTTTAATGGCCTCGGCCATCTTCATTTTGCAATGAAATGATCGAGTGAGAACCTGCACCACCGCTCGTCCGTTTAAATGAAAAAACGATTACCACATTATACATATAGTTTCCCACCTGAGATTCATCCAGAATTTCTACATTCGATTCAAAATCTATGATATCGTCGGGCAGTTCATCGTCCAACAGCGCGATCGAGCAACTCGTGCTCTCTGAAGTGACCACCACAGAGTCCAAAGTTAATGAAATGTCGGCAGAAGGTTCCTTTGTAACGCTAAACCTAGGCACAGATTCGTCTTCATTTCTAGCCCTCTTGTTCGGTTTACTGAACATTTGTCTAATATCACTCATTTTAAGTTATTCTTAACGAACACGTGAAAGTTCTGTAACCGACCGCGTGCGAATCAATCGCATGAAAGAAAGATTGACCGCAATGACCGGAACTTCCGGAAGAGCTTTAACGCAAATAAACCAACGATCCTAAATACATAGTTCATACCAAAGACTTACGAGCATGCCATTATTGACTAGATATATCATATATGAGCAAGTAAGTAAGTGTTGTGTGAGTAATAATTACTAACGCGAAAATATAATATTAATAAGTGAATCTTTAATTATGTCTAAGCAAATAACTTGAAATAAGTAAGCAGTATGTAACACATTTTGCAATAAATTGGACGCAAAAATCTGGGGGGGCAACTGGGGGGGGCACGAGCTCAGCAAGGGGGGCAGCTGCCCCCCCTGGCCTCCCCTGTAGAGCCGCCACTGCCTAAAAGAATTACCAAGTCTAAACTTATAACCATCACGAAACTGACATCAGCAATTTAAGGTTATCACAAAGAATCTCTGTGCTGAAACAAATTTACAGTTAACACAAATTATAATCATCATTCCTAATCCTTCAATTGCTCGGAGCCACTTACTAGGATTAATAAAATGTCTTCCAAACACATATTCCCTGCTCCGGCACCAATCCTTACTATACTATTATGCTAACAAATCAGCATGTTACAATTCAATTTAACAGGTTACCAATACTATGAATCAAATGCACATTACACAATAAAAGAAGACTGTATTGCTTTTAATTCTATCCTCACCGGTAACCAAAGAGATTTCTGGGAAAACTCTGTTCCTTAGCTCAACATACAATCGCTATCAGCGATGGGCAGTCAACACTTCATTACCCACCTTACACGTTACTAGGGCTGAACTATTAAGCAAAGGCTTTACTGCTTAGTGAAGCATACCCAAGCCACACTAGGACGGATTTCTCCTAGACCTGTGTATAGTCTGTCGACGTCTACCTTACAAGACGGAGCATAACAGAGCAGACCTTCCGGAACTAGCAAACAAAGGATTTACTATTCAGGGAAACATACCCAAGAAGCTAGTACGGATTTCTCCCTGACTTATGCAATAGACTTTCTACGTCCACCTTACAGGACGGAATATAATAGAACAGACCCGTAACGCTGTCCGTACAGTTACAACCCACTATTCTACATCTGAACCTGCCTTCACTAACCATATAGAATTCAAAATAGCCAATAATCTCATCATAGATTATACAATTAATAATGATTATGCAATCACATCTTCTATACTACAAACAAGCACAGCATCCTTGCCCTTCTTCATGGCAACAAAGAAAACAATGCAAATAAAACTACAAGTAAACAATTCTTACCTACCCCCATGATCTAACCTAAATCAAGTCTAGAAACAAAAATTCATATGCATTTTCATCCAAAGGAACTAAAACCAGGCTTCTCGCCAAAGCCTAAACCTATCGCCATTACGCGATGTTATCTTACACTAGCTATACGTTACCTATATCTTACGGGGCGAACAATGTTCCTGCGAGGTCTCGCATCGGACATTAATTCCTCAACTTCAGGATTATTCAATCCATTCAGGGTCTCCAAGTCTAAAGGACCTATGGGAAACCTAGCGGGTTTCACTCTCCTATCATACCGGAAATTTCTGTTAGTGACATGGCGCTGCATAAATCTTCGAGCAATTTCAAAATTATTATGCACATTCTCAATTTGATTCACAACAAAATCATCGGTACTAGACAAAGCATTTGCAACTGGAACATCTCCTAAAACTAAATCAATCGGCCTGCACAACTCTCTTGACAGGAACAGCCGGTTAGGTGTGAATCCGGTGCTTTCACTTTCACTTGCTCGATAGGCGGCGAGGACGTAGGGAAGATGCACATCTTCCGAGGAGGAGTTGGCAAGAACAGACGGAAGATGTACACCAACGGAGGCAGGGTTTGCGAAGCCGGGAGAAGGATGCACATCCTCGTTAGAGGGATTCCGGGCTACCACCTGTAGAGGGAGTAGATTCGAAGTGAAGTTCGATGAATCAGAAATTTTCTTCAGGCGCGGAGTTCCGGTTCCTGCAGCTTTCGACTGGCTGGTCCATGGTTCCTCCGAAGGTTTCGAAGTCGACTGCACGGCATGGATTTCTTCCTTTCTTTCATGGTCACGAGACGCTACTATTCTGCGACACAGTCTCACACGTGGCTTGCAATGAACGTCGAATCGGTGACTTCCCGCCAGAATCCAGTTGCGACCGACATGCCAAAGTACATTCTCGTCTTTCATCCACGAAAGTCCAAGGATCAGTTTAGAGACCTGTTCTGTGACTAGACAGGGAATCTTGAATTCGTGATCGCCGATTTGCAGTTTCAGTATTGTCTCTCCCACAACGCGAATAGCAGACCCGTTAGCAGCTAACAAGGACTGTTCAGAGTTCTGCACATCTTTAGGATCTACTAGCGAAGCAGGACATAATGTCATTTCGCAGCCAGAGTCAAGCAAGGCTAGGAGAGATTTGCCATTCAGTTTCACAGAGAGGTAGGCATCATTTCTACCTTGGACGTGTCTGACATTACCTTCTCGATTCCCGGTGGTTTCTCCGAATTCTTCATCTGCTGGCGACCTCTGTGGACGTGCTGGACAACCGCGAGCCAAATGTCCCGGTTGATTGCATTCGTAGCAGCGACGATTGTCCCGTTTCCCCCGTGGAAAGTTATTGTCTCTATTTCGGTTCCATTGTTGGTTATTGGTTCCGGTTCCTCCCCAGGGTGGTGACGAACGTTGCGGCTGCCATTGCCGAAACTGACCCTCAGTTGAAGTAGCACTCAACTGGTTCTGGAACATTTCTTTCATCTGTCGAGTCAGCGTCTCTTGCATCTGGTTGAATTTTTCGTCGAGGTTGAAGTCCACTTCCCTCACTGTCTTGATGCGACCCGGTTGACGGTCGTGGAACCCGGTGGAATCTTCATCAGCACGGCGGTAGCCTTCCAACCGGAGAGCGATTTTGTAGGCGCTATCTAACGTGGTCGGTTCTCGCTCTCGTACCTTCAGAGCCAGGCCCTTGTCAGACAGTGCATCAAGAAAAGCTCGAATAGCTATTGTCTCACTATGCGCGAACGACGGTCCTGGGAAAGCTAAGATCATAAGCTTTCGGATGTCTTGTACCAGCTGACCGAGATCTTCCCCCGATTGCTGGCGGCGAGAATTCAGTTTGGTTTGGTACAAGGCTGCCTGGTCCGAGCTTCCGTATCGTAGTCGTAGACGGTCGACTAGATCGGTGCAGGTGGTGATGGCTTCCGAGTCGAATTCATGCAGAAGTTGGTCTACCGGTTCTACTAGCGCACACGTCAGTTGGGCCAGTCTCTCTTCTTCAGTCCAACGGTTACTTTTCGAACATACTTCGAACTTCTTAAGGAACACTTCTACTGAGGTCTTACCGTTGTATCGGTCCAGCTTCATTTGCGATGGCATTCTTCTATCTGGAAAATTTGAATGTTCAGTTAGTAGTTTTCCAGCAGGTTCTTTCCTTTCACGAGCAATTGGTTCAGATCGAGACGGTTCGGCAGTGTCCTTTTTCGGCGACAACTCTCGAGCACAAGAGCTGACGATTGTGGGCGGTTCTTCAGAAGCAACACCGCTCCCGAGTATGAACGGATTAGGCAGGTCATCTTGGAGACCACCCACGACAATCGGTTTCATTGTTGGCCACTGCATTAATTGTTTCGCCAGGGCAACCCGTTCATCGTACGAGGTTGGACCGTAGTAGGGCACGAAGATGGGCTGTACTGTCTCACGAGGTAAGTATTCGTAGCTCTGGGTAACCTGGGTTTTTACCGACGAAGACATCGTTGACATTATCGGCGGACTCGAAGATGTCGTCAGGGTGGGCATACGAGGAATCGAAGCAGAAGCGAACGCGATCTTTTCTGATTCAGGTTTCATTTCACGTACCTGGACGTCGTGCATACCCACATTCTTCGAAGAGATGATTCGTGGAGGAATTGCAGTTGATCGTCGAAGATTTTCAGCTTCAGTATTCATGAATTCGTACGACGAGTATGGGAAGGTGGCAGCCCGAGGAATTGCGGATGACATGGGACGACGAGGATGTGCATCTCGTGGACCCCAGTCGTACTCTCGTGTGAACGACAAATCCCGATTTGATTTATCTACAACTAACATTCCTGAGTTAGTACATGTTTTCAAACAGTCTTGCCCTATAGCTATCGCATTTGAATCGAGCACAAATCGTTGTAAAGGCCGCATATCAGTTACTTCTGAGTCTTCACTATTATTTTTCAACTGTTCGGTTACATCTTTATTTAACCTGTTTTGTTTCTTGCGCATATACGACTCATAGTCAAAGCTTTCATAAATCGTATTTAAATCTCTATGATAGACAGTTTCATTCCTAACAATTTCGGGTTCTTTTCTGGCCCTTGTATCTTGACTAAGTTGGACCTGAGCGTCAGCTGTATTTGAACCTAGTTCCCAAACCTCACTTAGTCTAGGACCAAATGTACCTGAGCTTACTTTCACCTTACTTAATCTGGTGTCAATTGTATCTGCACTAGATTGGATTTGAACCTCTGTATCTGACCTTAATTTCAAAACCCCACTAGCTCTGGTACCAAGTGTAACGGCCTGCCCCCGCCTCGAAAGAAGCCCACGTGACCTCGGGTCCCACCCCTGGTAATGCTCTTCAGCCTCCCAAGTGGTAGGGGCCCGCCCTAGGATTTCAATCGAGGCGCCGCACTGTTGAAGGGGTTCTCTGCTGTCAGGTAAGACTACAGGTTCAACTAAGTAGGTAAGATCTACGGGATCCATTGATTTCCCTCTGGTAAAGTCGTAGTTTAGGGTTGGGTCTTCCACCTCAGGACGGGGATGTCTCTCATCGGTACCAGGATTGACTTCGGTCGAGTGGCGACATATGTCTGCGGTTCCCGGTCTGGGAACGACGGCTTCCTCGAATTGAAGACCGTCTGGGTTCAAATCCCCTTCAACAGGTTGTGTAAATCCCCAATCCTTAGATGTGGTCAACCCTTCCCTTCTCTTTTCCCTCATTACCTCACCTTCTTCTCGGGGAAGACTACCCCGGTGGTGTTGCTCTTGTAAGTGGCTTATCTCTTGACTAAGGCTCTTGAATTGGGACTCCTGTCGTTCCATGAACATCCCCAGGGTTTCTGAAACGGTTAGTAAGAGTTCCCCAACTTGTTTACCCTTTATTTCTAATTGGTCAAGACGGTCTGGGGTTCCTCCCTTCTCCCCTTCAGTTATGCATTCCTCTAATTCCTCATCAGAGTGATCCTCAGACCTGTTAGGAGTTTCCATTATTCAATGATTTATTAACGTCAGATTTAATTTATTTTAATTAAGCAATTCAACTGAGTATAATGTACAAGCGTTGCTGACAATTAACATCTGTGATCGGGCCTAGATATTGTTCTTCAATAGCTATGCAATATGTCTTTAAAGTCAGCAGAATCTCTGTAAATAATCAACAGGCGTGCACAACCTTAATTCCAGTAATCGCGTTTTATAATTAACAGTCAGGTATAATGAATCACAATTCAGACGGTAGCTTTCAACCGTTATTCAATATCGACTTAGGTTTCAATTCTTATTATCAGTGAACATTTATTTCTAATTAATTAACTACACTTGGTTTCGGATTCTGTTATGGAGCAATTAGATTAGTTAATACTTTCCTGGGAATTTCCGTGCAATTTGGCCAACACTCGCATTCAAATATGAAAAGAAGATCGGAAGATTTCTTGTCCGAATATTGGAATATATGACAATAAAGTTTCACACAGAATCGGCTGCAAACTGTCCCAAAACCAGTCGCTTAGTCAACGGTATATTCTTTTTCATGAAATCAGGCAATCAGCCACACATTCAGCATTTTTAGACCCAGAATATACAGAATTTCTTGTCTACACGAGCCGACCTCTCACTCCGATGAAAACTTCCAGTCGACTGCGCTTTTCGGCGTTGGAAGCGGTCACGTGATCCGGATCAACCAATCGAAGGCTACCACGCAAAAACGACCGTCGGACGCAAACCTCGGCCTCTGATAGGACGGACAATCTACTGCGATTGGTCACCACAAGAAGGTTCAGAAGCCTCGACAGAAGCCTCGAGCAGTAGCACCCTTCCGTCGTCATGACGACCCTCGCAAAAATATACCATCTATGTGATGATCTATTAATAGAACCGCGATATCTAATAAAACCAATTAACAAGTAAGTACGCCAAGCGGCCTAAAAGGACGTTAAATTGTAGCGGCCTCATAGGACGCTACAATACAATACAATTTATTATAACACGCGTTAACAAGACAAGTCTTGCACAAAAGCACGGACTACCAAGGAGGGTGGTTACCACCCGCCTAGATTTTGCGTTTGGTTTGAGATATCATAACTTGTGATAGCCTACACCATTGGATTCAGCATTCATTTCTTCACAAACTGGTATATTTAGGTTTAAAATGTATGAATCTACCTCGAAATAGCGCTGTTTTTTTCCATGGGCACACGAGTCGATCCCACAAAACCGAATAGGCCTATAAGATTCTCTTTGAAATTGTCAATCTAGCCTTTTCTAGCCTTTTTTCCAACGGATCTGACCTTTATTCAAAATCTAGAGTGGCAACCTTGGCGACACCATTTGCGAACGCTGTGGGCGGTAGAATAAAACTATTTTTTGAGAAATTCGAACAAAATGGTAACAAGCGCTATTTTGCGATACAATTGTGGTAAGGGTGATATTGTGTTATTTGTGTTAAATCCGTGAAATCCACATTTTGTCTCCAGTATTATTTTTTGACGTTATATTAGAAACTGTCCGAAGTGAGCGATGATGCAGGTTGTCCATTGCATTTCGTTGCGATATAGTGACTACTGCTAATTTACAGGATTATATTTTAGACGTGCATAGAAAGAGTTGGAGTGGACCCTAGGGGGTAAACCCTAGGGAACAAACGCGGCGACAAAGTTAGCCCGTTCGAAGGGGAGGGACTAACCACCGAGTGGACTCGAGTGGGATTTTAGGTACTCTAATTTTAATTCACCCGAATTGATTTCGAATTTATTTCAACGGTAGGCCTAATGTATAAGTGTTGAAAATTTCTTGCTTTGGATTGATGAAAAAATTACTAAACTAGGCCTATTTCTCGCTAAACAGAAGTCGGATTAATACAAAATCAATCATTTTTAATTCAATGGAAGCTGGATTTATGAAAATATTCTTGCTTAAATTGGAGCTGGATTGATAAAAATGTTCAGTAAACGTGTATTTTAGTGTCGTAAATTATTCGCCATTGCATGGGTTTCTGCATTAACATAACATAACATAGGCTAAGTTTAGAGTGGTTCAGAAGACCAGGGCCTGTGTTAGAACCACTTCCTTTGTTGACCAGGAACATCTAGTATCCCAATTTTCCAAGTTTCCTTTTAAACGCTGCAACTGTGTCCACCGACACAGTGCTGTCGTCCAAGCCGTTCCAAATGTCAATAACTCTTGCACTGAAGAATTTCTGCCCCAATGTTCCCGTCGGCTTCTTAAACAATTTGTACCTATGACCCCGAGTTGCTTTGTTTGGTGCTAATTCAAAGAACTTCTCCCAACATAGTGCTTCCTTTCCAGTAATGATGATCTTGTATGCTTCAATTAGGTCTCCTCTGCTCCTCCGTCTCTCCAGTGTTGTTAGCCCACACCTTTCCAATCTCTCCTCATAGCTCAAATCTTTGTAACCCCAAATCATCTTCGTAGCTCTTCTCTGTACTTTCTCCAGTTTCTCAATGTCCTGCTTCAAGTATGGATTCCATGCCTGAATGCAGTATTCCAGCTGTGGCCTAACCATTGATTTATAAAGCCTCAGTATTGTATCCTTATCTCTAGTAACTATTGTCCTTTTTATCATGCCTAATGTTGAATTTGCCTTTTTAGCTGCTTCAGTGCATTGCCTTGAAGGCTTTGCACTCTTGTGCATGATCACTCCTAAGTCCCTTTCTTCATCACTCACCCTCAGTGCCTTACCCCCCATTTCATATGCAAACTCCTGGTTCCTCCTTCCCATATGCATCACTGAGCACTTTTCCAAATTAAAGAGCATTTGCCAGTCCTGTGACCATCTAAACATTTTTCCTAAATCTTCCTGTAGTATCTCTGCTTCTTCTTCGTTACTCACTGCTCTACATAATTTTGTGTCATCCGCAAACTTAGAAATTTTTGATAGAATCCCATCATCTATATCATTAATAAAAAGCACAAACAACAGTGGTCCCAACACTGATCCTTGTGGCACTCCGCTTAGCACTGCTGTCCACCTAGAGTGTTTCTCTCCTATTCCCACGTTTTGTCTTCTATCTGAAAGCCAGCTTTCAATCCACTTGAGTACCTGCCCACTAATCCCGCATGCTTGTAACTTTTTAACTAGTCTTTTATGGGGTACTTTATCAAATGCCTTTGAAAAGTCTAGGTAAATCACATCCACTGGCTTTCCCTCATCTATCTTCTCAAAGACCTCTTCAAAGAATTCTAACAGATTTGTCAAACACGAACGTCCCTTAGTAAATCCATGTTGACTACCTTTTATAATATCCTGTTCCTTCAAATGCTCAACTATGTTATCCTTAACAATTCTCTCCATGATCTTACACACCACGCTGGTTAGACTGACTGGTCTGTATTTACTTGGCTCACTTCGGTTTCCTTTTTTAAACAATGGCACTATAAGGGCATCCCTCCATTCTTGTGGAACATCTCTGCTCTGTATCGATTTATTGAAGATCTGTGCCAATGTCTCCCCGATTTCTTCCCTCACTTCATGTAAGAACTTAGGATGTAACTCATCGTTTCCTGGACTCTTATCTATTTTTAATCTTTTCAATTGTTCCACCACCTTTTCCCTAGTAAACATTATTTGCATCAATCCTTTACCACCACTGTCCAGAAATTCTTGGCTAGGCTCAGGAATGTTTCCTAAATCCTCCAAAGTAAACACTGAGCTGAAAAATTCATTCAGCACTTCAGTAGCTTCCGAGTCGTCCACAACAACTTCTCTACCCCCTCTTCCTTTTTTAGTGGCCCTACCCTGTCTTTCCTTTTTTGCTTACTTCTAACATAATTGTAGAAACTCTTGCTGTCTTCTTTTACATTTCTCGACAACTTCTGCTCAGACGTTTCTTTTATTCACATAGTTCACCCTCAATTCCTCAAGTCTGGCTACACTATCACACTCGAGTTCCTTCTTTGTTTCCTTCTTCAACTTCTGATAATTCTTCCAAGCTTTATTCTTTGCCCTTCTCTTTTTTTGAACCTCGCGTGTTACCCAAGGCCTCCTCTTGTTGGTTCTCTTGCGTTTGGGTATATTTTCGTCAATAATCTCTCTCATGACTTCATTAAACTTCTTCCAAGCTTCGTTCACTCCCATTCCACTTACTGCACTTTCTAATTCCTTTTCCTTCAACTTCATCCTCACTAATTCATAGTCTGCCTTAACCCGTTGGAGGTGAGGTGGGGTGTGTCACACCCCAGAGGTATTCTACTTTAATTTTTTGGTGGAAAACGCCAAGCCAGTTTGGATTATTTTTTTCTACCTTTGTGAATATGAAATACGGACACTTTACCAAAATTTCAGGAATTTTGAACGAACATTTTTTTAAATTTTAATGTATATTTGAAGGAAATTGCTATTTTTCGTATACAAACGGAACTTACACGGGCAAAGTACACAATTGATGGGTTCACCTTCTGGCCATCTAATAAGGATTGAAAACAGATATTCGTTCGTGATAATCGCCTGTTTAGTTGATAATTGATCATAGAAGAATAGTTTAACTCAAATTAATGGTTTCCATTTGATATCAAGACTTGAAAATAAAAATATGTGTTGGGGTTTGTCAGACCCCACCTCACCTCTAACGTTACAATGCGTCACCTCACCTCCAACGGGCTAAAGAAATTGGGTTTGCTCATATAGGCTTTCACTTCCTGTGTCTGATTCACAAATAGTTCCCAACTTACAACCTGATGGTCACTAGTGTTAAAACGCTCCCCCACACTCACATTCTCTACCATATTTTCATCAGTCGTTATCACTAAGTCCAAAATATTGTCTTCTCTTGTTGGCTCCATAACATGCTGTTGCATAAAGCGAGCATCAACAAAATCCAAGAACATCCTATCTTTTTCTCTTTCCCCTTCCAATGTTTCCCAATCAATGTGATAGTTGAAGTCTCCCATTATCAAGGATGTTTCCTTATTAGCCATTTCCAGTAGCTTGTACATACCTTGATCAGCTTCTTCTGTGGCATCGGGTACCCTATAGCATACTCCCCAGCGGCGCCGCCAGGATTTTTTTTCTGTACGCACAACTTGCACAAAATAATATGAAGCGAACAGCGGTCGATACGATGTTATATATATTATGTATATACCGTATATCAGTGCTTAAAGTGTAAAAAAAGTGCCAGGACGCTGTATTGTAATTGGTCGTCAGTGGCGGCGCCGAAGGCGCGAAGTCGCGAGTGCCAAATTAAGGCACGAAGCCCGTCCCGACTAGGGGGTCTGGGGGAGCGTCGTAAGCTCTCCCAGCGGGGTCTGGGGCGGAGCCCCAGCGACCAGCGCATTTTTGGCTGTGTCGACCTCAAATGGAGCCATTTTTAGGCAGTCATGGCCGGTCGTCCGTAACTGCATGGACGCCGTCCATGGAGACATGGACGACTGTCCAGGCAGTGCTGGCCAAATAAGTGGCAGGACGGCGTCCAGCCTCGAAAATAAGTGCTTGGCGCCGTCAATGACCGTCCTGACACACTTTAAGCCCTGCCGTATATGCCTACTGGCGATTATGAGGTATCACCAGATAATAGATTAAATAGAATTTAATCGCTTATAATATTTCACGCTTTAATTCTTTAATTTACAATAGAAAAAATTTTTTTGCCTTTCCCCGCTGTACGCACTTGCGTAAGTGCGTACGCCTAACGGCGCCTCTGCTCCCACAAGCATCTTAGACCTGCTCAGTTGAATTTCACACCAAATATTCTCCTTGAATGTCTCGTTGCTCATATCCTGTCTCTGTACTGCATTAATATGGCTCCTAACATATAGCAAAACCCCTCCAGCTCCGTGTCCAACTGATTTCTGATTGGCTCGATCTTTTCTAAATAGTCTGTATCCATCTAAAGCTAGCTCGCTATCTGTGATTTCCTGTTTTGCCCATGACTCTGCTATTCCAATTATATCAGGTTTATCATTGTCCACATACAATTCTAATTCTGCTCTCTTTGACCTACTAACAATACTCCTAACATTTGCAAACATGCACTTTAAACTTTTACTACACCCAGTTTCTTTAGGTTTTCTGTCCACCCTGCTTTGATTTTCGTTGTTTAATATATTCTCAGCTTCACAATCCGCATGTCTCCCGGCAGACCTCTCACCTGAAATTTCCATTCCCCCGACTCCTCCTTTTTTTGCTTCTCTTTGCATTCTTTGACCAGCTCTCTGCATTGTCAAATGACCAGCTCTCTGCATTAGTCGAGTGCAAGTCGGATTGACGACAAGAATTCTTTATAAATACCGGGTAGAAGTCGGATTGATGAAAATAATCTCTATTGAGATAGAAGAGGAATTAATGAAAACATATCTTGCTGAAATTGAAGCTGGATTGATGAAAAATAATTTTAATTTAAATATAAATGATATTGATGAAAAATATTTGCTAACGAAATAGAAGCGGAATTGTTCGAACACATTCTTGCCTAAACAGAAGCTGGATCGATGAAAAGGATTCTCGCCAAACTAGGTTAGATTGATTACAAATAACAATGCTGCAACGAGCGAATAATTTACGACGCTAAAATACACATTTTATCAAATGTCCTGCTTACAGTGCTTAGGCTTAAATTGAAGCTGGATAATTGCTATTTAAATGGAAGTTGGATGGTAAAAACAATTGTTGCTACTTGAGAAGCAGCTGGACCGATGAAACGAATTTTTTACTATAAGTGGTAGATGAATTTATGAAAATATTTTGTTAACTCACTAGAAGTTGGATTGATAAAATCAATTGGTGCTATTCAAATAGAAGAGCTCTGAATAATTGATTAAACGCGTTTTATAAATTAACTACAGAAATAGGCTATTTGCAAAGGGGTTTTGTCATGGGGAGTTAATAATTATCATAGAATAAATCGGGGGGGGGGGGGGTTATCGTAAAATGCAGAATTTAACAACTTCTACAACCATTTCCTGAGAAGTTTGTGTATGGTAATTTTCAGAGACGACTGACTGATTCGCAGCCTCTGCTCAGAAACTGTCAATTGAAATGAATTATCTCACGAATATACGTGAACGAATAGTTAATAGTTAACGATTAATTAATAGTTAACGAATAATTAATACGAATACGTGCAGAATCGATCAATCATGCACATACAAAGTACATCTTACCCGGGCCTAAACAGACCTAAACATCAGCCACGGTTTGCTCGCAGCAGACAATTTACGGTAGCAACACTCACCGCATAGCTAATTATTGTACTTTTTGCATATAAGGTTGAATGGGAATGTTGAAACCGAACGCATTGTTCGGCATGACAAGATACCGAAAGCGATGCAACTTACGCGGGTTGACTGCTCGCAAATTGTTCGTTCTGAACTGCGCGGTCTTTCTGCTGAACGTACTATTCTTTGTTGTGGATCAGCGAACGCTCAGAGCCACATCGACGGTCGAAGTCCTGCGCAAGTCTCCATCAACTGTCGAGGCTAAGCGCTTTTCTCCATCAATGGTTGAGGCTAAGCGCTTTTCTCCATCAACGGTCGAGGCTAAACACTTTTCTCCATCAACGATCGAGGCTAAGCGCTTTTCTCCATCAACGTCCGAGGCTAAGCACTTTTCTCCATCAACGGTCAAGGTTCAGAGATTTTCTCCATCGACGGTCAAGGCTCAGCCCAATTATCCATCGATGATCGAGGCACATTTCCTGACTCCGCTCGAACCGGAGCAAAGGGATTTACTCGACATGACGTTCCATGCATTTACCGAAGCGATGGACTCGAACAATGTGACGTACTTTCTCTTCTCCGGTACCCTGTTGGGTTCCTGGCGCCACCACGACATCATCCCGTGGGACGATGATTTCGATGTCTTGATCAATGCCTCCAACCGTCAGGAAGTCAGTCGAGTTCTGCGAGCGAAGGTGGCCGAAGATCCGACGTCTTTCGGCGTGTACGACTCGTCGCGGAGTGGTCCAGGCTACGTCCACCACTGGAAGTTCTATCCACAAAAAGGTAAAAGTTTGCCCAAACGCACCTACAAAGTTCCGGCCGTCGACATCTTTTTCTACCTAGAAAACGAGACGCACATCTGGAACGCATCGCCATACTACCGCAAAGAAATCTGGCTCAAGAGTCACGTCTTTCCGTTACGAAGACGCCCATTTGGCAACCTCATTTTACCAGCCCCTTGCAACCCACAGGCTTTTCTCGGGGTCAATATAAACATTTCCGAGTGTATGTCGAGATCATACAACCATATCTACGAAGCAGGTATGGCATATCGAGCGGTCAAAGTCCCGTGTTCTCGACTGGCGCATCTCTATCCATTCGTTCATCGGGAAAACACGGAAAGCAGCGGTTCAGAAGAGTTCGTTCTGGAGAAGCTGATGTTCAGAAATTCAACTCTACGACAATTCAAGGCAAGAAATAACTGTTAACCTTGACATACAGCGGATTTCTTTAGACTTATCGCTTTCCTGAACAGTGAATTTTCCGATGGCAGACCTGCAGTGTATGTCTGAGCTTGACGTTGACGAGACAGGAACTATATCATACCTGTAGTAGGTCAACTAATGCAAACTAGTGGCTATCTACTATTAAATACGGTTTAATAATGGAAAAGCGACATGATATTTTTGCTGTGTGTCTGATTCTAAGGCCGCTGTTGATTTTTAAAAATTAATTTAGCACATACTTGTTACTAACTTGATATTTTACTGTGTTTATTCGTGAGTTCGGCTCTAAGGTTCTTAAAGCTGGGAATTTCGGTCTGTAGTGTTGATCCTGTAGCCTATACAGAATGATCTCTTACAGAACTTAATGACACATTACCCTCAATGAGTTATTTTGGCCAATAATTTTCATAACGCGTCGGACTAATTCGCTCTTTTAAAGTATAGACGGGAATTAGTGCGTATAGGCCTATTTGTATTTTTCGGACCAGTTTCAGTTTTTGCTGGCCTGTTTATATTACTGAATAACGATGTCTAGTTACTATTAAGAATAAATGGTAGCATTAGTAACGTATTAGTTAAGCTAGTAACCACAAAATGTTTTAAATTTGTCATGCTTTAAGTTTAGTTAGTTCAAGATCAGTGCATTGTTGTTTAAACTTTTTGCCTCAGACGTTTTAAGAAATTGTATACTACACGTTCGCTGTTACTGCGATCGAGTCATGATCCATTTAAATTGATCTGGTTATTATTTCTGTAAATTGTTTGTTCTTTACTTGCACAGTTGTTTGTGATTAATTAAACTATAATTTATGACTTCAACAAATTGTCTGATGTGTTCGAACACTACTAGTTTGCATGCCTATGTTATTACGTGCTTCGAAATTTCCAGTTGTGACTTCTAAATGCGCACACAACAAGTGTCACTATAGTAATTGCCTAAGACTTTCACTTACCATTCTGTTATTTTTCTTAGACTTGTCATTTGTTCTTTCTAAATGCATCAATTCGTTCTACCGGTAAATGCTGCTAAAAACTATATTCGGGCATTCTTTGCCGGCCATCAGTTACATAGTTCGGTTCGAAATTAGTTTTATCTTTTTTCTACTTAATCAGCTTCGACATGTAGGCCTAACGTTGAGTGGTGTCACGATATGTCTCTGTAAGCTAATTTAATCAGTGCACGACGATTGTCGTACAGCGACGCAGGTAGGCCAACTGCAAATTGGCGCGCGGCGTCTGGACAGGTGATTGTCTGGACAGCGCGTGATGTCTAGACGAGCGTACGTTGAGTGTACAAGGAGGGAGTGGAAGTGAAGAAGGAGTGTTGTGTGTTGAGAGCCGTTGAGATAGGCTGTAATAGTTGTTGTTGAGTTGCGATAGAGTAGACTGATGAAGGTAGTAGTCGTGTAGTTGTTATGATAACGCAAGTGTAGTCATTGTTGTGTTGTTGCTGATCGTTTTACTTTACATCGGATTTTGGAGTATAATAAGAAGAGTTAAACACGTCGTCGTTGTTGGTTAATAAAACAGTGAAAGACTGTAGATTCTTTAGCCTAGCCATTTAGCTAATGAAACAGTTATCTAGGGATAGGCCTACGCTACCACGAACTTAACGAAGAAGCTTCTGAAGAGACTGATAGGAGGAGGTGATCACAAGGAGGATATCACATTTGGTGTCGTTGCGGTGAGATAACGATCCAAGTTGCAGGAGAACGATCCTAGTTACGAACGGCGGGTCTACGTGCCAAGTTACGAACGGAGGGATTCTATCCAATCAACAGACGTTGTGGAGGAACGGACGCTGTGAATTTATCAAGGAGCCGAGCACACGGGAGAAGCAACGATACATCGAGCATCCGTACGTCAGTGAGAAACGACAACACAACGACTACAAGGTAGAAAAACTTGCTTGTCTATTGAAGTGTGCATAAAGAATTGAAGTCAGTCAATTGCGAACATTTGAAGAGTAGCCTACTATTTTATCAAGCATCTGTAAAGTAAAGAAGTAAGATGGAGAAACTTACGGAGCAAAAGCAAGCAGCTATTAAAAAGATGTCTTCGGAGAGACTAGTAAAATTATTAATTGAAGCAGGCGTAGACGCAGAAGAAGTTGAACAGATGTCGAGGGAACATTTGATGAGAACTTTGGCTGAGATTTGGGCAAAGGAAGAAGTTGAAGAAGAAGGTGCTGTTGGAGGCGCTAAAGAAAAGCCGGTTCAGAAACCTCAGGCACCGATGTCTATAGAGGCGTTGCTACAATTCATGATGATGAGTAGGCAAGAGGAAAAAGAGAAAGAAGAGCAGCGTAGACGAGAAGAGAAAGAATTGCGACAACAAGAGATAGATATGCAGAGGCAGCAGTTCCAGATACAATTGGAACAAATGAGAATAGATCGTGACTAATCAGAACGAAGAAGGATGGAGTTAATGATAGAATATGAAAAAGCAAGGAGAAGCGATGAAGAAATACGGAGACAGCAGATCGAAGACAAAAAAGCTCGTGAGGAAGAAAAGGAAAAGATGCGTTTACAAGAACTGCAAAGAGCCGAAGAGATTCGACAGGAAGAATTTCAAGCAGAAAAAGACAATTTGGAAAAATCAGAAAGAGAAAGAGAAGAACAGATGCAATTGGAACAAAAGAAACTTGCTATTAAGGAAACTCAACTCCATGAGATGGCTATTGAAAAGGAGGAACGCAGAAAGCAGTTAGACTTGTTGCAGCAAAAGATAGAACAGGAGGAACTGCGCAGGGTAGAAGATCAAACTCGACTGACGAAGAAAGACGAAGACGATAGAAAATGTCGTGAAGAGTCAGAACGAAATAGGCTCAGAGAAAGTGAGACAATGGTGTCAAAGATTAAGAAGATAGGTGATGCAATGAAACATGTGTTACCGAAGATGCCGAATGATATGATGGAAGTGCCATTATATTTTGAAACAGTTGAAAATGCATTCAATAGCTTCGCTGTGGAAAAGCAATACTGGGTGAAATTGTTGTTGCCATTGATGACCCCGAGAGCGCGAACGGTATTGAATCGATTGTCATTTGAGAATTTAGATAAATACGATGCAGTGAAAGAGCATTTGTTGAAGGAATTCAAGTTAACAGCTCGTGAGTACAGGTCAAGGTTTGCAGAGGCCAAGAAGACAGCCGAAGAAACCTATACGATGTTCACGGCTAGGCTGAAGAACCTGTTGAATTATTATGTCCGAAGTAGACGAGTGGACAAAGACTACGAGAAGCTGTTTGATTTGTTAGTGGCGGACAAGCTGAAAGAATGTTTACCACCAGGTCCACTACAGTTTGTCTTAGCAAAAGAGGGCACAGAATGCTTGGAAGCCAGTGACGTGGCAGACCTCGCAGACATACATGTAAACAATCGGATTGGTGTGATGTTTCAAGAAAAGCCGAAATATGAGTCATGGGACAATAATCCAAAGCAAACCAAGTGGGACAGCAATAACAAAGAAACTGGAAGCCAAGCCAAAAGTAATGATGTAAGGAAAGATAATTTCTCGGGAAAGCAGTGGTCGCAAGATAAACAGCAGTCAACGTGGGACAGACAAGCCTACAATCGAACTCCGCCGCTGGGACGCCCAACAGAAAGTAATGCATCATACACGCCGTACAACAAGTGGGAGAACAATGAGCAAAGAAGTTTTATAAAGAAACGTTGCCACAACTGTCAGTCCGACAAACACCTAATAAAACACTGCCAAGCACCAGGAGCGGCAAATCTGAGAAAGAGCTTTAGTAGGAGTGCAGAAAATTTGAGAGTAAACCAGATCCAAGTGATAAATGCACCTCCTGGTTGGGAAGAACAATACAACCGAGAAACGGAAGTGAAGTCGGTGATGAAATGTACACCACGGTTTATAATACAAAGTAAAGATGATTTTTCACTTATAAAGAAGATTGCCTTGCAGCATGTGACGGTAGAAATACGTGGAAATGATGGCCAGCCTATACGAGTCAAAGCATTGAGTGACTCTGGAACCGAGATACCAGTAATCAACGAGGAACTACTGAAAGGAACGACAGTAGAAGAAATCGGCAGAGTTCATCTGCAATGTGTAGCTGGAGAGCCGATTCCAGCTAAGTTGGTGAAAATCGAAGTGCGGATGAGCAGTCGTAACGAAGGAGCAGCTACAGAGGATAGGACAATAAATATCGCGCCATATTTAACTTTAGTGTGTGCTAGCATTCCAGCGGATCTGTGCAAAGAAAACAGGGAAAAGTTCTTGCTACATCCGGAGATAATTGCAGAATTGAAAGAGATTCCACCAGTGAGTGTATTGCAAGGGGAACTACAAGCGAATGTGACTACAAGAGCACAAAGTCGGAGAGCAGAAGTCGAAGGCGGAGAAGATGAAATGATAAACGAAAGTTCGCAAGAAGATGACACGGACAGCGAAGATGAACTCAGCATTCAAGATGACGAAGGAATAACACCCGAGAACAATGAAAATGAAGAAGTGATGGCTGCATGTGAACGAAATGATAGTGAAGATTCGGGGAGCGATGTGGAAATTGGTACGAGCATGAGAGAAATGTTTACGGAGAAGACGAATGATGAAAAACAGGTGGAAAATGCAAAGAAATTGGAGAAACAAAAACAGTATGCCGGCCAATATAACAAGAAAGCAAAATATAAAGAATTCAAACCAGGAGAAAACGTCAACGTACTATATCCAACGTCAACCAACAAATTGATCTCACGATGGCATGGTCCATGTACAGTGCTACAAAGAAGATCCAAGTATTCGTATCTGGTGGACATGAATGAAAACGGCCGACGAATCGTCCATGCCAACAAAATGAGGAAGTTCATCGCAAGAACATTATCGTGTGGTCTCATCGTGGCAGAGGACGACGAATTCGGATCAGTGGTAGAACTACCATTGAAAGAAGACCAGGCAGAGACGACACAGAAATCGCTGCAATTGGACTATGAACAGATCGGACATCTTACCAGCGAGCAACAGAAATCACTTCAAGTGGGTGAGGAACAAATTAGCGATTTAGCAATCAAGATGTCTAAACAAGTGCTGTATGCAATGAGCCGTATGTAGATGACATTGAAGTACATTTTGATAATTGTCCTAATCATTTGAATGGACATTCTTTTAAGACAATTAGAATTGTTTCTGAAACAGATCAGATTGCATAATGTGATTTTATACATGTTCGAGGTTGGCAAACCATTTAATTTGTACTGTGATAGCAGTGATTTTGCTGTGGGGGCTGTGCTGTCACAAGTGGACGATGAGGGGATAGAACGTCCCGTTTCATTTATCAGTCAGAAGCTGACAGATACCCAGAGGAGATGGGCGACGATTGAGAAGGAAGCCTATGCAATCATATGGGCTTTAAACAAATTGAAAGAAATTATTATTGGTTCCAAGATTAATGTGTTCACTGACCATAATCCTTTAGTTTATTTGACTGAGTCAATGTCGAAGTCTGCTAAGTTAGTCCGATGGTCTTTATCATTGCAAAATTTTGACATTCTGTTGAACTATAAGAAGGGAAAGCTGAATGTAGTAGCGGACTGCTTATCGAGATTGTAGTATAAGATATTTTGTGATTTCATTTAGTATAGGAATTGTTTGTATTTAGTTTAAGCATTATACGTTCGCTAATTTTTAAGATTAATTAGCTCTCTTCAAAAGAAAGGAAGGAGGTAATGTAAGCTAATTTAATCAGTGCACGACGATTGTCGTACAGCGACGCAGGTAGGCCAACTGCAAATTGGCGCGCGGCGTCTGGACAGGTGATTGCCTGGACAGCGCGTGATGTCTAGACGAGCGTACGTTGAGTGTACAAGGAGGGAGTGGAAGTGAAGAAGGAGTGTTGTGTGTTGAGAGCCGTTGAGATAGGCTGTAATAGTTGTTGTTGAGTTGCGATAGAGTAGACTGATGAAGGTAGTAGTCGTGTAGTTGTTATGATAACGCAAGTGTAGTCATTGTTGTGTTGTTGCTGATCGTTTTACTTTACATCGGATTTTGGAGTATAATAAGAAGAGTTAAACACGTCGTCGTTGTTGGTTAATAAAACAGTGAAAGACTGTAGATTCTTTAACCTAGCCATTTAGCTAATGAAACAGTTATCTAGGGATAGGCCTACGCTACCACGAACTTAACGAAGAAGCTTCTGAAGAGACTGATAGGAGGAGGTGATCACAAGGAGGATATCACAGTCTCATTTTCAAAACAAGAATACAATCTATCAGTAGTGCGACAGAAGGTTAAAAAACGTGAACCAAGACAGTGCGTATTATAAAGCTTAACTTTAAACGTGCCTGAGGTGCGTGCGTTTCTATATGAACAATTGAACATACAATGTCATGTATTTAAAGATGATAGTTACTCCATATAAACAGTGCAGGTCTGCACATCGGGAAACGCATCATTGTTTCTGTTGCGCGTGTTTTTTTACCCGGGTGGGTTGCAAGCCCACCGCTGAACCCTCCTCCTTTATCCTGTCTTGGGACAGGCTCATGATATCTTATAAGATACACTGAGGCGCAGTTAAACCTATAGATGATGATAACATTAGCCTATACGTAACCGTTGTTAAGGTATTAACCCTAGGATAGCGATGCCATGTGTAGATAGACAATATGCACCCTGACTATCAGGAAGTTTTCCGGCGTTTTTACTTCTGTGAGAGTTAAGTTACTGTAAAAGATTTCTAATAGGTACGTTGATAATTATTTTCTGCACAAGCGGTCTAATATTTCTTCACGCAGATAAAGGAATTTGTTTGGTTGATTGCCTTGAGATCGCCATAGGCGTAGGAGCGTGGATTCAGACAGGACCTGTCCTAGCGCAAATGGCGCCTATGCAAAGTATGCATTTTACGCCCTCTGGTTCCCGCTCAATTTTTCACCCCACGTTAGACCTACAGCACATTGATGTACCAGCAAAGCATTTGCACTCAAGTGTGTTAAATGTGAAAAGTAATGTCATAGTGGTCTAAAAATCAAGACAACCTTTATAAAAAAAATGGCGCTCCTATTGATATTGGCGCCCAGGCAATTTTCTCCTTTACCTTTGCCTAAGGCGCCGACCCTGTATTGTATTGTATTGTATTTAAACATTTATAAAGCGCCTCTAGTAGGGTGAACCGTTCAGAGGCACTCCCAGTGCGCAAGGCCCAGCGAGAAGAAACAGGTTTTGAGAAGAGACAAAGCAGAAGAGAGACTACCAGAAAGAAGTGTAGAGCGAACAGAAGGAGAAAGAGCATTCCAAAGAGAAGGACCAATTGAGACAAATGATCGAGACTGAGCCATTGTAGTTCTAGACCGAGGAACCAAGAGGTCAAATCTGTTGGATGAACGAAGTGGACGATGGGAGGAAGCCGAGTGAGGACGAAGTAAAACATTAGTCAGATATTTTGGGGCAAGACCCCGTTGAGCCTTTAAGATCAGAGTGAGGATCTTGAATTGTGTGCGAGCACGGAGAGGAAGCCAGTGAAGTTCATGAAACATAAAGGTAGAGATGTGAGAGTACTTGGGAAGGCGGGCAATCAATCTAGCAGCTGAGTTGAGAACAGACTGAATAGGTGAAAGACGAACTTTAGGAAGACCAATGAGGAGAGCATTGCAATAGTCAATTCGTGAGCATATAAAAGCATGAATTAAGGTAGTGAAGATGGAGGAGGAGACAGAGCGACGAATGACTCTGAGACGTCTTAAATGAAAATATGACGAGCGTGTCACATTTGAAATATGCTCAGTACTTGACCCCTGGTTCAGGGGTCAAGTACCGACAAATTTATGGCGTTTCTATTTTTTGAGCAAGTAGGCCCCAGAAAATATTAAGGAACCTACTTGAAGTTCAACATTCATTGGCACACTTTATCTCCCAGCTGCAACTTGCGCGAATCTATTTAGACAAAGCAGCTATTAGCTCACAACCATCCATAGACAGGCTATAGGCCATATTATGAGGAGAGCAGAAATTCGCGGAAAAGTAGCGCAATGGATAGCACGATGGCGGTTGAGAGAGAGAGGTAGCGAGTTCGATCCCCCGTTGGGTGGACATGCTTTGTAGGCTGCTGTTATATAGCGCAGGCTGTCTGTTCTGTTAGGAGTTAAGATTTATGTATTCTGTGATCTGCGTTCTTGTTAATTGTTTCAACTGAATGCATAGGGCTAATTGTTCGCTGTAACCGGTTGCGTTCTGTCAACCGATATAGGCCTAAAGGTTTCAAATTACTTCCGGTTTCAGATTAGCCTACCCTCTGGTCCTGGATGATAGATTTGCATCAATCATCGCATGTAGCCTATTGCACACAAAAATCAGGAAAATTATCCCGCTTCTTGTTTTGGTCTGAAGATTTTAATCCGTCATCCCACTTCGTGCTTTGTTATCAATATTTTGATCCAAAAAATAATAGTCTCGAAGCCGTTTCTCCGTGTAACTTCAGCGGCGATTAGTATTTTAGTTACAGATGAAATGGCTGTGACTCCTGCGAGCGGCGCAGTAGAAATTGTAAATTAGCCTACATTACATTACGTTAGGTAACCATACGTGTGTGCAGTCCTGGACCAGCTGCTTCGCATAATATGCGGCCAAAAATCAAGTCATCAGCAAATGACCGATCCCTGCAATGGCGTCTGACCCGTGGCGTTGACGTCACTCGGCGCAGCGCGCCAGGCGGACGTTTTGAGCAGCGGCCAATAGTTAGGTCTAAGCATCATTTATGGCGCGCGTCTGTATACCCCGCACTCATCCCTCTTCATAGCTCTATGTCTGCCTGTCTCTGTCTCTATGCCTCTCTTCTGAATCCTCTCGCATTCGCTGCCACTCCACTCCTCTCTTCTCGCTCGGAATTTTGCCTTGCTGCAGTTCCACAATCCGTGCATGGCTGCTGGAACGCAGGTGGTGCAGACAATCACATCCTACATGCGGTGCCTTTTGTATTAAAGTATTTGCCAGTCTCGCTGCATCAAGGTAAATTTATCTGAAATGTCTCGTTTTACTATCGATCTTGTTGCAGTTTGACGCCACGAGTACCGTATCGTCGGTATTTCTGTAGGTCTGAAGTGATTCAGGTTAATACAGAAGTCTGAAAATTCGAGACTATTAGCTTGGGGGCAGATCTATTTCAGACGCGCCTCGCAAATTAAATAGGCCTACACATTTGATTGATTGCGACTATGGGATGGGTGTGCTTAGTGTTGATTGCAATGGTTGTCAACAAGGCACTAATCTATATTCAATATGAATCGTAATATGAAGGAATCATTGCGTCCTATACTGTTAATTCTTAATTAAAGTTCGTTTATGTGCACAATAACTAAAGGTTCGTCAGTGTGTGTAAAGCTGTTAAGTAGATCTATACTTAAAACAAAGAATACGGCTATGGATTGGACAAATATCCAGTGGAAGGGACAAGTTAAATACTTCAGAACTAATTAATGACCAGTGATAAAGAGATGCTTTCCGCCAGCGATTTGCAGATAGGCTATACGCTAATCCGTAAGAAGAAGTGAAAATGTTTATTAGCGGAGGAATAGAATTGAATATTGCGGTGCTATTCTGGTATTCCTCTTTGAAGAGCGATAATAAAAGGCTATAATGTATACAATATTTTGGTCCATTCTGGGCCATAATAACATGTTCTTGAATTTGAACGAATTTCAAAGCCACATATATAGACCTATATATTTTACATGTATATTACATGTATATTATATTATATTATAGGCCTATTATATTATACTAATTAGAATATATTATATTATATTATATTATATTATATTATATTATATTATATTATATTATATTATATTATATTATATTATATTATATTATATTATATTGGGAGCGCCTATGAGTCGGTTTCTTGAAGAAGCGCTATATGAATTCACGAAATGAATGAATGAATTAATGAATGAATTATATATATAATATATATATATATATATATAATATAATATATACAAGCCATTGCACATTTTAAGAAAACTGCGTGTTCAACACTGTTTCCCCTATGCTTTCCCGTCATGCATTTTATGCCTCTTTCATCAACTGCATTCTCAGAATATACATTTCGAAACTCCACTTCAATATTGGAAGATCGAGCCATTGTTTTGTCAGTCTAGCTGACACCAAGCCTATGTGAGTTGCTACAACTGCTCGCCTATTATAAATGCCACGAAAGCCAAAACACAGTAACTTTGACTCTTACAGTAAGGGAGTTACAGTGTTTTGGCTTTTCAGGGCATTGTAACAGTCTATGCGGACAAGTACACGTGTGATACACGAGCACACACATACACACGTGCACACTGCAGCGCACAATCATATTTCCCCGAATACACACGCACAGTTGCATAGAGCAACAACAACAGCAGGTGAAATTTTACAATTTGATACGATCACTATGTCTTATACCAAGAAAGCGGATGTGTTTAAAGCACGGACAATCGTTTCCATGGCGCCGATCGTACATGGCGTCCATGCAGTGGTCCCATTGATTTTCCCACACAACTTGAATTCTAGTAATCCTGTTGTTGCCGCATAATAGGCTTAAGAGCCCCCGCACAATCTTGCAAAGGCTGAAAACCGCACAATGCTTCCTAATTAGACATTACTGTGGATGCTTGCGATTGTATATGGAATTAATTTCTTTGACGCATTAACACATCACGCAGCCGACGACGGACGGATCAAGAAAAGGAAGAAATAGGAGGCATCGATACATATATATATATAGGCTATAGTTTATATACATGTATATGTATTTGTGTATATAATTTTATATATACATATAACACATATATAAACTATATATATATAGTTTATATACATGTGTATGTATTTGTGTTTATAATTATATATTTATATATATTAAAGTTTGTGTATATATATATGCTATATGCACGCGTATATATATAATTATATGCATGTAATGTATATATACATATATATATTATATCTATAACGGTGTAATTAATTTATGCGTCGCGATAGTCCGACGGTGGCTATGAATAGATCGAATGTTGCGATATTTGCGGGAGTCGTGGGCGGAATGACGTATTTGCCTTCATTATCCGCTTTAACCTCCACATCGTCGTCGTCGTCGTCGTCTACGCCACCGCAGCAGCTGCTGCCATCTATCGGCTGCCGGACGAGAGGAACGGTGGTCACTTGTGCTGCTCGATAAGGAAGGCTCGCCGTGTTCCATTGCGCTCTCTGTGTCTCTTCCGAACAGTTCCCGGGATTATCTCAAGAGCATCTGCAGAGTCTGAACGGTAGAAGGTATCTATATAGACATATTAATGTATATTATTGTTATTTGTTCATTGTGTAATTTATAACGAAGCCGAAAGTTATGTTGACACAATTGTTGTTGTTTTTACGAATCAATCGTGTTCTATTTATAAGTTCTGTTTGCTGGAATAATAATCTGTGTGACGCGGGGGCGTTGCGGTATGTATGTAGGCATATACAACAATTTATATAGCGCCTTGTGATAACCTCAAGAAGGCGTCACGCACCTCATGGAGGGACCGGGTCACACATTTGTGACTATTTGTGACAGTTTCTTACTAGATATCGTATGAATTTTGTGACGACGTGTAACGAGAGGGTTCAGGTTAAAAAAATCGTCCTAAATTGCGTGACGTCATTTATGGACGGCCCCTTATATTGCTAATATAGTACATTCCAACTTGTTTCATTGCTGATTAGTCAAGACTCAAGAGTAATGAAAATTATATCAGTTTGGTGTCTAACAGTGCAACTGTGAGTCCTATCTGCTTATTTATCTATAATATTGAAAATACAATGCGATGTCGACCAAAATCAGTCCCTAAGTTCAGGGGCTATGAGGGACCTCAGGATGACACTTTAAAATTCTGTAAAAAATATCTGTAGGCCACACATGAACAAAATCATGGGAAAACTTCAGTATGGGTGTTTTCTAGCCCTTTTTGTGTTTCTGGACAACCCTAATCTGACGCCTTATCGAATATATGAACAAGTAAAAATAACTTTAATTATTAATATTAGTTTTTAAATAATCAAAATAACTAAGAGACAACTTCCGCATCCATAATATTCTTTTTATAATTATATTAATTAAATCTGTTTTTATAGTGCACCTTCAAGTAATCTACTCGGAGGCGATCCCAGTCCAACCACGGCAATATAATTATTAGATTTCATCAACTTGTAAAATGCATTGGTGTTATATCTAGGGCATAACATAACACGAATGCAATAAAGAAACAAATTATAACATCTGTAACTATACCTTGCTGCATAGTTATTAAATATGCTAATTGCTGAGACAGATAGGTGGTAGTCTAATAATTAGGGCATATATTGTGTGTGCCTGGAAAACTTGATCGCTTGTATTTAATACACTAAATCCATGCACAGCTGACGTGCTTGATACACAGCATAATAGCCAACGTGTACAATTTCGAAGAGTATTGAATTATGAATGAGACTATATTAAGCAGACATTCGACTTAGCACCGCCTATGTCCACTAGTGAATATATATATATATAATATACATATTGTACATATATATATATACCGATCTTCGCGCCATTTCTTACTCCACCGGGTGCGGTAAAATCGTTGCGACGCAAAGGCCGCGAAAAGTCGTGACGTTTCTATTTTTAGTCGGATGCTCAGATATCGATCTGCTGGTAGTTTCTAATTTCTGCTCTTGGCCCATCTAGCGACTGCTGCCCGAACTGTTGGGAGATCAATGGCCGGCTACCGCATAATTTCCCGATTTCGTCAAAGTCGTCTGCTGCTGCGCATGCAGGGCATGCGCATGCGCCTGCGTTTGCGCGGGAATCCTGGTCGTTGGCGCCGTCATATATATATATGAATATATACATAATATATATATATATATATATTGTCGTGCTATTTATAGAAACAGATGCGCTCGATAGCATCGTGTTGGAAGAGTTCCGGCGCCGTATCATTCAATCGATGCCATTGTGACGACTGTAACTAACGGTTTAGCTGAATAAATAATGCTCTTGCTATTGTGGCGCCGCCGTTCATTATTATCATCATCGTCATCATCATTATTATCATCAGCGAGTACCGTAAAGTTCCGAATTTGCGCCTCGCACAGTCAGCGGCGAAAGGGCCTACAGTTTATTCAGGTCTCAGCCTTAGGGCCTTGAGAGTTTCTCAGCCTTATAGGGTCTTGAGAGTTTCTCAGCAGGTCAAAGATATTCAATTGTTTAATTGATCCTCCGCCTTCTCTTGTACAGTGTCTTGTTGAAAGACACAATTGTCGTCAAGATAGAGTCTACGACATTCGGAATGAGCTTATCGCGCGTAACAGAATTCTTTGTACTGAGCTGCGTGAAATGTTCAGAGTGCCGGTGTCGCGAAAAGGATTATCCCCCCAGAAAGCTATCCGGGGGGATGAATTAGTCTATCCCCCCGGATGGAATTAACCGGTCTAGACTATCCGGGGGGATAAACCATTCTATCCCATTTTTTGAAAAATGCGTATAATTGAAATATTTATTCTCTAATCAAAATTTAAAGTGACTCTAATTGTTTTAAGTGTCCTAAGCAATGTTCAGAGAAAGGCAACTCGAAATTATTTAGTGACTCTAAGTGTTTTTAAGTGTTTCAAAAGTTTTAAGTGCTCTAAAACCAAAGCAAAAAATATCAAAATTAAAAATAAACATACCCGTTAGTGTGATTGGTCAAAAGAAAGCAGATGAAAATTAATTTGCAAAAAATAAATTCACGCGGAAGTGGCTTTTTGACTTTTCCTCTTTTGGGGGGATACGATTAATACGGGGGATACTCTATTTCGTGACACCGGCCATTTTGCGCTGAGATTGATGTGTGCCAGTTGCATTTTCCTGCGATTGACACAACTGCTCTACAGTCTCAATATTTTCAACAGTCGCTGCAGTAACTGTTGTTGAACGACCACTTCCACGTTTGCGAGCAACGCTACCAGTTTCAAAAAGCTTATTAATGACTCCATGGGCGCCCGCACATAGGAGCAAGGGCCCAAGAGGGGTGGCAAGTTGCCCCCACCCTGGAAAATTGAAACCTATTTTTCTCACTATACTTTTGGGGTTTATAACAAATTTCTTCGCATTAGAGAATTTAAAAACCTACTTTTAACTAATACTTTTCAATTTTTTAAACAATTTTTCTTGCAAAATGAAACAATTCGTATTAGAAATTTTAAAAAGTGAAAATGAGAAATTTACATGAGGAAACCTCTGTGAAAATTACCCATGCATGTTCTTAACTCCCCGCTTTGCATTTTTTGACCTCCTGGTAAAAATGTTTTAACGTTGACCATCGTGTTTTGCCCCCTCCTGCAAAAAATTCCTGCGGGCGCCCATTAATGACTCGGTTTATGCTTTGTCTTGACCAGTTTCTACGCGGATATTTCTGAACGATTTGCTTGCCTCGCCAACCCTTCTCCTCAAATGATATCTCAATAACAGCGAGATCGTCAGTTGAAAACACCATGTTTTAATGTTGACTACTTCGAGGAAGAGTTTAATCAAGATACTCCCGTTATGTCACGGCGAAATATATGACGTAGTTTTGTGCAAAATTTGTAAACGGGTGAGAAGTCATAACCTTGCCGCAGGGTGTGACATAATAAACATACTCTCTTGAAATTTGCCATAATTATGTGCACAGAAATAATTGCTTAATATTTTGCTGTAAATTAATATTTGATATCTCTGGAATTAGATCTTTGCCAGGTTAACAAAGTTTGGGAACGTTTTTTATGCGCCACCCGGTACAATAGTAAAAGTTATTAATTAATCGAATATACCGCTTTATTATAATCAGTCACAGCATGTTGTTGTTTTTCGACACAGAGCAAGGCTTCATTTGGTAATTATCAGCTGCTCTTACGCATGTAGGCATGAATTTGAAGGATTACGGTAAAGAACTATATATAGTCCGCACAAAGGTGTGTTCCGACGCCATGTCATGAATCAACTGAATGCAGGAGGAGACATTGAACACAATCCATTGTCTACAATTCAATGAGAGCTTCTCGTATTTTGTCACACCATAGTTGTTCATACATACACGTGTATGTATGTATGTGTGTGTGTATGTATGTATGTATGTATGTATGTATGTATGTATGTGTGTATGTATGTATGTATGTATGTATGTATGTATGTATGTATGTATGTATGTATGTGTCAGCTAATTTAATCAGTGCACGCCGATTGTCGTACAGCGACGTAAGTAGGCCAGGTGCAAATTGCCGCGCGGCGTCTGCACAGGTGATTGTCTGGACAGCACGTGACGTCTAGACGAGCGTACGTTAATTGTACAAGAAGGGAGTGGAAGAGAAGAAGGAGAGTTGCGTGTTGAGAGCCGTTGAGATAGGCTGTAAGAGTTGTTGTTGAGTTGCGATAGAGTAGACTGATGAAGATAGTAGTCGTGTAGTTGTTATGATAACGCAAGTGTAGTCATTGTTGTGTTGTTGCTGATCGTTTTACTTTATATCGGATTTTGGAGTATAATAAGAAGAGTTAAACACGTCGTCGTTGTTGGTTAACAAAACAGTGAAAGACTGTAGATTCTTTAACCTAGCCATTTAGCTAATGAAACAGTTATCTAGGGATAGGCCTACGCTACCACGAACTTATACGAAGAAGCTTCCGAAGAGACTGAAGGTCACACGTAAAGAAGAAGAGGGAAAAGACTTGTGACATTTGGTGGCAGCGGTGGGATAACGATCCAAGTTGCAGGATAACGATCCAAGTTGCAGGATAACGATCCAAGTTGCAGGATAACGATCCAAGTTGCAGGAGAACGATCGTAGTTACGAACGGAGGGATTCTATTCAATCAACAGACGTTGTGGAGGAACGGACGCTGTGAATTTATCGAGGAGCCGAGCACACGGGAGAAGCAACGATACATCGAGCATCCGTACGTCAGTGAGAAACGACAACACAACGACTACGAGGTAGAAAAAACTTGCTTGTCTATTGAAGTTTGCTTAAAGAATTGAAGTCAGTCAATTGCAAACATTTGAAGAGTAGCCTACTATTTATCGACTAGCATCAGTAAAGTAAAGAAGTAAGATGGAGAAACTTACGGAGAAAAAGCAAGCAAATATTAAGAAGATGTCTACTGATAGACTGATAAAACTGCTAATTGAAGCAGATCTAGACGCAGACGAAGTTGAACAAATGTCGAGGGAAGAATTGATGAGAAATTTAGCCGAGGTTTGGGCTAAGAAAGAAGAAGAAGGTGCTGTCGGAGGCGCTGCGGAGAAGCCAGTGGAGAAGCCTGAGGCACCGATGTCTATGGAGGCGTTGCTGCAATTCATGATAATGAAAGAGGAGCAGCGTAAACAAGAGGAGAAAGAGCGTAAACAAGAAGAAAAAGAGAAAGAAGAGCAGCGCAGACAAGAGGAGAAAGAGCGTAAACAAGAGGAGAAGGAGCGTAAACAAGAAGAAAAAGAGAAAGAAGAGCAGCGCAGACAAGAGGAGAAAGAGCGTAAACAAGAGGAGAAAGAGCGTAAACAAGAGGAGAAAGAGAAAGAGGAGCAACGAGCGGAAAGAGCAGAAAAATTAGAAAGGATAAGACAACAAGAGATAGACATGCAGAAGCAACAGTTCCAGCTTCAGTTAGAACAAATGAAAATAGATCGTGACGAATCAGAACGAAGAAGGATGGAGTTAATGATAGAGTACGAAAAAGCAAGAAAAAGCGATGAAGAAATACGAAAGCAGCAGATTGAGGACAAAAAGGCTCGCGAGGAAGAAAAAGAAAAGATGCGTTTACAAGAACTGGAGAGAGCAGAAGAAATTCGTCAGGAAGAATTTCAAGCCGGAAAAGACAATTTGGAAAAAGCAGAAAGAGAAAGAGAAGAGCAGATGCAGTTAGAACAAAAGAAACTTGCTATCAAGGAGGCTCAACTTAAAGAAATGGCCATTGAAAAAGAAGAACGCAGAAAGCAGTTAGAACTATTACAACAGAAGATAGAACAGGAAGAACTGCGGAGAATCGAAGATCAAGATCGACTGAAGAAGAGAGACGAAGATGATCGTAAGAGCCGAGAAGTGTCAGAACAGATTAGACTCAAAGAAAGTGAGACAATGGTGTCCAAGATTAAGAAGATAGGTGACGCAATGAAGCATGTGTTACCGAAGATGCCGTATGATATGATGGAAGTGCCATTATATTTTGAAACAGTTGAAAATGCATTCAATAGCTTCGCTGTGGAAAAGCAATATTGGGTGAAATTGTTGTTGCCATTGATGACCCCGAGAGCGCGAACGGTATTGAATCGATTGTCATTTGAGAATTTAGATAAATACGATGCAGTGAAAGAGCATTTGTTGAAGGAATTCAAGTTAACAGCTCGTGAGTACAGGTCAAGGTTTGCAGATGCCAAGAAGACAGCCGAAGAAACGTATACGATGTTCACGGCTAGGCTGAAGAACCTGTTGAATTATTATGTCCGAAGTAGACGAGTGGACAAAGACTACGAGAAGCTGTTTGATTTGTTAGTGACGGATAAGCTGAAAGAATGTTTACCACCAGGTCCACTGCAGTTTGTCTTAGCAAAAGAGGGCACAGAATGCTTGGAAGCTAGTAATGTTGCAGATCTCGCAGATATACATGTAAACAATCGGATTGGTGTGATGTTCCAAGACAAACCGAAATTTGAAGCATGGGACAATAGTCCAAAGCAACCCAAGTGGAACAAGGATAGCAAAGACACCGGAAGCCAAGCCAAGAGTAATGATGCAAAGAAAGATGATTATTCTGGAAAGCAGTGGTCGCAAGATAAACAACAGTCAACGTGGGACAGACAAGCCTACAATCGAACTCCGCCGCTGGGACGCCCAACAGAAAGTAATGCATCTTACACGCCGTACAACAAGTGGGAGAACAAGGAGCAAAGAAGTTTTATCAAGAAGCGTTGCCACAATTGCAATTCTGATAAACACCTAATAAAACATTGCCAAGCACCAGGAGCGGCAAATCTGAGGAAGAACTTTAGCAGAAGTGCAGAAAATCTTCGAGTAAACCAGATACAAGTGATAAATGCACCTCCTGGTTGGGAAGAACAATGCAACCAAGAAACAGAAGTAAAGTCAGTGATGAAGTGTACGCCGCAGTTCACCATACTGAAAGAAGCGATAAAGACTACTTCCATTGCAGAAAGTTGTCGAGAAACAAAAAGTAAAGAGGAACGCATAAAGAAGATATCGTTGCAGCATGTAAATGTGGAGATACGTGGGACTGATGGGCAGCCTGTGCAAGTCGAGGCGTTGATTGACTCGGGGACCGAGATACCAGTAATCAACGAGGAACTACTGAAAGGAACGACAGTAGAAGAAATCGGCAGAGTTCATTTGCAATGTGTAGCTGGAGAGCCGATTCCAGCTAAGTTGGTGAAAATCGAAGTGCGGATGAGCGGTCGTAACGAAGGAGCAGCTACAGAGGACAGGACAATAAATATCGCGCCATATTTAACTTTAGTGTGTGCCAGCATTTCAGCAGAACTGTGTAAAGAAAATCCAGAAAAGTTCCTGCTACATCCAGAGATAATTGCAGAACTGAAAGAGGTTCCACCAATCAGTATATTGCAAGGAGAGCTACAAGCGAATGTGACTACAAGAGCACAAAGTCGGAGAGCAGAAGTCGAAGACGGAGAAGATGAAACGATAAACGAAAGTTCGCAAGAAGATGACACGGAAAGCGAAGATGAACTCAGCATCCAAGATGACGAAAGAACAACATCTGAGAACAATGAAACTGAAGAAGAGATGGCTGCATGTGAACGAAATGATAGTGAAGATTCCGGAAGCGACGCTGAACTGGAGACAAGTATGAGGGACTTGTTCACAGAGAATTCGAACGATGAAAGACAGCTGGAAGATGCGAAGAAATTCGAGGAGCAGCAGAGAAATGACGAGTCACTGAAATCGTGGTGGAGGATCGCTGAAGACCAAGGATCAGAGTTTATCGTGGTGAATGGATTGCTGTATAAGAAGCATCAAATGCTGGATCAGCTTGTGTATCAGTTGGTGTTACCGAAAGAGAGAAGAATTCAAGTAATGGAATTAGCTCACGAGTCAGTATTTGGCGGACACTTGGGAGAAGAGAAGACACGAGAGAGAATCAAGTTGTCCCTTGTCTGGCCAAAGATGCGTCGAGACGTGGTGAAATTTTGTAAGTCCTGTGAGAAGTGTCAGCTGAAGGCACGAAGTTTGGTGATGGATCGAGTGCCGATTACACCAATTCCAAGGGAAGATGTTCCATTCCGACGGATGACTATGGACGTGGTAGGCCCAATAGAACCGAAGTCAGCAGCTGGGCATAAGTATTGCTTGTGCATAGTGGATTCATGTACAAGATGGCCGACAATCTTCTTGCTGAAGTCATTGACTGCTAAGGCTGTGTGCGAAGCTTTGATGAAGCTTTTCATTGACGTGGGGGTGCCGTCTGTGATCACCAGCGACAGAGGCACGAATTTTACAGCCAGTCTTACAAGAGAATTTTTGAAATTGATGGGATGCTGTCCACGATTCGATTCACCGGGGCATCCAGAGGCAGCCGGATTAGTCGAGAGATGGAACCAGACGTTCAAGAAGATGGTACATCATGTCATTGTGGAAAATCCAAGACAGTGGCATAAAATCATTCCGTTTACCGTATGGGCATTGAGAGAAGTTCCTAACGCAACGACAGGAGTGGCACCATATCTGCTGGTGTATGGAAAAATGCCAAGAGGACCATTAACTATCTTAAAGGAAAGCTGGACCAAAGAAATAAATCTACCGCCAAACATTGGAGTACAACCAGCAAAGTACCTGAAGAACTTAAGAGCAGACATGGAGAAAGCTTTGATATTTGCTGAGAATTGTGCAGAGGAAAAGCAAAAACAATACGCCAGTCAATACAACAAGAGGGCCAAGGATAAAGAATTCGAACCCGGAGAAAACGTCATCGTCCTGTATCCAACGTCAACCAATAAATTGATCTCACGATGGCATGGTCCATGTACAGTGCTACAAAGAAGATCCAAGTATTCGTATCTGGTGGACATGAATGAAAACGGCCGACGAATCGTCCATGCCAACAAAATGAGGAAGTTCATCGCAAGAACATTATCGTGTGGTCTCATCGTGGAAGAGGACGACGAATTCGGATCAGTGGTAGAGCTACCATTGAAAGAAGACCACGCAGAGACGACACAGAAATCGCTGCAATTGGACTATGAACAGATCGGACATCTTACGAGCGAGCAACAGAAACAGCTACTGGATGTACTGAACTGTTATGCAGACAGAGTTTCGGACAAACCTGGATTATGTACACTGGTATAACAGGAAGTGGTGCTGAACCCGAAGAATCCTAATATTTGCTAACTAATTGATTGATATTCTTTGGTTTCTACAGACAATTTATTTGTAATTTTGCTGAGATTGCTAAACCATTGACAGATTTAACTAGCAAGCAGACACCTGAGAACATTATTTGGACTCAGGACCACCAGAAATCTTTTGATTCTCTTAAAGAAATTGTTTTATCGAATGTTATTCTGTACATGTTCGAGGTTGGCAAACCATTTAATTTGTACTGTGATAGCAGTGATTTTGCTGTGGGGGCTGTGCTGTCACAAGTGGACGATGAGGGGATAGAACGTCCCGTTTCATTTATCAGCCAGAAGCTGACAGATACCCAGAGGAGATGGGCGACGATTGAGAAGGAAGCCTATGCAATCATATGGGCTTTAAACAAATTGAAAGAAATCATTATTGGTTCCAAGATTAATGTGTTCACTGATCATAATCCTTTAGTTTATTTGACTGAGTCAATGTCGAAGTCTGCTAAGTTAGTCAGATGGTCTTTATCATTGCAAAATTTTGACATTCTGTTGAACTATAAGAAAGGAAAGTTGAATGTAGTAGCAGACTGCTTATCGAGATTGTAGTATAAGGTATTTTGTGATTGCATTTAGTATAAGAATTGTTTGTATTTAGTTTAAGCATTATACGTTCGCTAATTTTTAAGATTAATTAGCTCTCTTCAAAAGAAAGGAAGGAGGTAATGTCAGCTAATTTAATCAGTGCACGCCGATTGTCGTACAGCGACGTAAGTAGGCCAGGTGCAAATTGCCGCGCGGCGTCTGCACAGGTGATTGTCTGGACAGCACGTGACGTCTAGACGAGCGTACGTTAATTGTACAAGAAGGGAGTGGAAGAGAAGAAGGAGAGTTGCGTGTTGAGAGCCGTTGAGATAGGCTGTAAGAGTTGTTGTTGAGTTGCGATAGAGTAGACTGATGAAGATAGTAGTCGTGTAGTTGTTATGATAACGCAAGTGTAGTCATTGTTGTGTTGTTGCTGATCGTTTTACTTTATATCGGATTTTGGAGTATAATAAGAAGAGTTAAACACGTCGTCGTTGTTGGTTAACAAAACAGTGAAAGACTGTAGATTCTTTAACCTAGCCCAGTGCTGTCCAACGTGCGGCCCGCGGGCCGCATGCGGCCCGCGAGATGATTTCAAGTGGCCCGCCAAGGCTCACTAAATTTTTCCCTTTGTGTAAAATGAAATAAACTTAGTAAAAGATAAAGTCACTGGTCGACTTCAGCGTTTATTTTTGTTATTGGTTTTGAGACTAATTCCGATTTGGAATGCTACAAGGAAGACCAATCTGAGAATTAAATATCTTCTGTTCATGGGGTTATGTTCCCGTACTCTAAGCTTATCTGGAGAATGATACATGACTTCTGAATTTAACAACTTTTATTACTGTACTCAACTAAACAGACCTCGCGAACCGTCCCAAACGTGAAACCGTTCACTTCTAGTGAGTCCCTGGGATGTGTATATAGGCTACAGAGTTCCAGCACGTCTGCAAGACAGTGACTGCGACCATTCTTTTGATAGACAGCTGAGTTCTAGTTCTAAGGCTCAGTAAGAAACAACCGATAGGCCCTAAGAGACCCAGGGCCGACGAATGGCGAGGTGTTGGCTCTTTCCGGTTCGACGACTGTGACTGCTAGCAGTCTAGCTCTTTAGACCGAGATTTTGGCTTCGCAGATTTTTTATGGAAGCCAGAGCAGGAGGATGGAAATCGCCCCAGTCATAAGTGGATCTTATAACCAAAATAAATTGGCTGGGCGACGTAGGTCTAATGAAGAGAACAGCTGACCAAACTGTGTCCGTGCGACGGAAATGAGTGCAAGTCAGGGATAAAAGCCACCTTGCACATTTTGGTGCTCTACTATTATGAAGCATGATAATCGTGGTTTGTGTAGTCCACATGCTACTATTCATTATTATTCTTGTGGACTTGTCGAACTCTTTCCACAAACTGCTCAGGACTTTTGACAATTCCTGGGTCGGGACCATCTCCGAATCTTGAACCGGCAGTATTTAAATTTCATATAGGCCTATCGATATATAGGCCTATCTTGATTGATGGATAGATTACAGTCATTCCATATTAAATTTCAATATGCGTTTCAATGTTGATTATTATCAATAAATTTTAGCCACTACTTTTGAGTTTACTGTTGCGGCCCTCGGCTTCAAGAATCTTGCTTTTGCGGCCCGTGATACCAAAAACGTTGGACAGCACTGACCTAGCCATTTAGCTAATGAAACAGTTATCTAGGGATAGGCCTACGCTACCACGAACTTATACGAAGAAGCTTCCGAAGAGACTGAAGGTCACACGTAAAGAAGAAGAGGGAAAAGACTTGTGACAGTATGTATGTATGTATGTATGTATGTATGTATGTATGCATTTCATACATACACGTGTATGTATGTATGCATGCATGCATGTATGTATGTATGTATGTATGTATGTATGTATGTATGTATGTATGTATGTATGTATGTATGTATGTATGTATGTATGTATGTATGTATGTATGTATGTATGTATGTATGTATGTATGTATGTATGTATGTATGTATGTATGTATGTATGTATGTATGTATGTATGTATGTATGTATGTATGTATGTATGTATGTATGTATGTATGTATGTATGTATGTATGTATGTATGTATGTATGTATGTATGTATGTATGTATGTATGTATGTATGTATGTATGTATGTATGTATGTATGTATGTATGTATGTATGTATGTATGTATGTATGCATGTACGTATGTATGTACGTATGTACGTATGTACGTATGTACGTATGTACGTATGTACGTATGTACGTATGTACGTATGTACGTATGAACGTATGAACGTATGTACGTATGTACGTATGTACGTATGTATGTATGTAAGAATGTTGTTATTCAACTCAAAGCTGTGCTTTTTGCTGTGGTAGAGTCTGGAGCGCTTCTGAGTAGTCCCCTTGTAAAGACGCTGTAAGAAATTCTTGAACGAATGAATGAATGAATATATATATATATATAATCATATATAATATGTACATATATATATATATATTTAGATTTCGTATCATGAGCATAGGCAAAATTATATGCTAAATTAAGATAAAATTGGAATCTTAATGTATTGTCATTGTCAGCTAATTTAATCAGTGCACGCCGATTGTCGTACAGCGACGTAAGTAGGCCAGGTGCAAATTGCCGCGCGGCGTCTGCACAGGTGATTGTCTGGACAGCACGTGACGTCTAGACGAGCGTACGTTAATTGTACAAGAAGGGAGTGGAAGTAAAGAAGGAGAGTTGCGTGTTGAGAGCCGTTGAGATAGGCTGTAAGAGTTGTTGTTGAGTTGCGATAGAGTAGACTGATGAAGATAGTAGTCGTGTAGTTGTTATGATAACGCAAGTGTAGTCATTGTTGTGTTGTTGCTGATCGTTTTACTTTATATCGGATTTTGGAGTATAATAAGAAGAGTTAAACACGTCGTCGTTGTTGGTTAACAAAACAGTGAAAGACTGTAGATTCTTTAACCTAGCCATTTAGCTAATGAAACAGTTATCTAAGGATAGGCCTACGCTACCACGAACTTATACGAAGAAGCTTCCGAAGAGACTGAAGGTCACACGTAGAGAAGAAGAGGGAAAAGACATGTGACATTTGGTGTCGTTGCGGTGAGATAACGATCCAAGTTGCAGGATAACGATCCAAGTTGCAGGAGAACGATCCTAGTTGCGGAGGAACGGACGCTGTGAATTTATCGAGGAGCCGAGCACACGGGAGAAGCAACGATACATCGAGCATCCGTACGACAGTGAGAAACGACAACACAACGACTACAAGGTAGAAAAACTTGCTTGTCTATTGAAGTGTGCATAAAGAATTGAAGTCAGTCAATTGCAAACATTTGAAGAGTAGTCTACTAATTTATCGAGCATCTGTAAAGTAAAGAAGTAAGATGGAGAAATTTACGGAGAAAAAGCAAGCAAATATTAAGAAAATGTCTACTGATAGACTGATAAAACTGCTAATTGAAGCAGATCTAGACGCAGAAGAAGTCGAACAGATGTCTAGGGAAGAATTGATGAGAAATTTAGCCGAGGTTTGGGCTAAGAAAGAAGAAGAAGAAGAAGGTGCTGTCGGAGGCGTTGCGGAGAAGCCAGTGGAGAAGCCTGAGGCACCGATGTCTATAGAGGCGTTGCTACAATTCATGATGATGAGTAGACAAGAAGAGAAGCAGAAAGAAGAGCAGCGCAGACAAGAGGAGAAAGAGCGTAAACAAGAAGAAAAAGAGAAAGAAGAGCAGCGCAGACAGAAAGAGAAAGAACGTCGCCAAGAAGAGAAGGAGAAAGAAGAGCGACGGTGCCAAGAAGAGAAAGAACGTAAGCAAGAAGAGAAAGAACTGCGACAACAAGAGATAGAAAAAGCAGAAAGGATGAGACAGCAAGAGATAGATATGCAGAAGCAGCAGTTCCAGCTTCAGTTAGAACAAATGAAATTAGATCGTGACGAAGCAGAACGACGAAGAATGGAGTTAATGATAGAATACGAAAAAGCAAGAAAAAGCGATGAAGAAATACGAAAACAGCAGATCGAAGACAAAAAGGCTCGTGAGGAAGAAAAGGAAAAGATGCGTTTACAAGAACTGGAGAGAGCAGAAGAAATTCGTCAGGAAGAATTTCAAGCTGGAAAAGACAATTTGGAAAAAGCAGAAAGAGAAAGAGAAGAGCAGATGCAGTTAGAACAAAAGAAACTTGCTATCAAGGAGGCTCAACTTAAAGAAATGGCCATTGAAAAAGAAGAACGCAGAAAGCAGTTAGAACTGTTGCAGCAGAAGATAGAACAAGAAGAACTGCGGAGAATCGAAGATCAAGATCGACTGAAGAAGAGAGACGAAGATGATCGTAAGAGCCGAGAAGTGTCAGAACAGATTAGGCTCAGAGAAAGTGAGACAATGGTGTCCAAGATCAAGAAGATTGGTGATGCCATGAAGCATGTATTGCCTAAGATGCCGTATGATATGATGGAAGTGCCATTATATTTTGAGACCGTGGAGAATGCATTCAATAGCTTCGCTGTGGAAAAGCAGTACTGGGTGAAATTGTTGTTGCCATTGATGACCCCGAGAGCACGAACGGTATTGAATCGATTATCATTTGAGAATTTAGATAAATACGATGCAGTGAAAGAGCACTTGTTGAAGGAATTCAAGTTAACAGCTCGTGAGTACAGGTCAAGGTTTGCAGATGCCAAGAAGACAGCCGAAGAAACGTATACGATGTTCACGGCTAGGCTGAAGAACCTGTTGAATTATTATGTCCGAAGTAGACGAGTGGACAAAGACTACGAGAAGCTGTTTGATTTGTTAGTGGCGGATAAGCTGAAAGAATGTTTACCACCAGGTCCACTGCAGTTTGTCTTAGCAAAAGAGGGCACAGAATGCTTGGAAGCTAGTAATGTTGCAGATCTCGCAGATATACATGTAAACAATCGGATTGGTGTGATGTTCCAAGACAACCGAAATTTGAAGCATGGGACAATAGTCCAAAGCAACCCAAGTGGAACAAGGATAGCAAAGACACCGGAAGCCAAGCCAAGAGTAATGATGCAAAGAAAGATGATTATTCTGGAAAGCAGTGGTCGCAAGATAAACAACAGTCAACGTGGGACAGACAAGCCTACAATCGAACTCCGCCGCTGGGACGCCCAACAGAAAGTAATGCATCTTACACGCCGTACAACAAGTGGGAGAACAAGGAGCAAAGAAGTTTTATCAAGAAGCGTTGCCACAATTGCAATTCTGATAAACACCTAATAAAACATTGCCAAGCACCAGGAGCGGCAAATCTGAGGAAGAACTTTAGCAGAAGTGCAGAAAATCTTCGAGTAAACCAGATACAAGTGATAAATGCACCTCCTGGTTGGGAAGAACAATGTAACCAAGAAACAGAAGTAAAGTCAGTGATGAAGTGTACGCCGCAGTTCACCATACTGAAAGAAGCGATAAAGACTACTTCCATTGCAGAAAATTGTCGAGAAACAAAAAGTAAAGAGGAGTGTCAACGCATAAAGAAAATATCGTTGCAGCATGTAAATGTGGAGATACGTGGGACTGATGGGCAGCCTGTGCAAGTCGAGGCGTTGATTGACTCGGGGACCGAGATACCAGTAATCAACGAGGAACTACTGAAAGGAACGACAGTAGAAGAAATCGGCAGAGTTCATTTGCAATGTGTAGCTGGAGAGCCGATTCCAGCTAAGTTGGTGAAAATCGAAGTGCGGATGAGCGGTCGTAACGAAGGAGCAGCTACAGAGGACAGGACAATAAATATCGCGCCATATTTAACTTTAGTGTGTGCCAGCATTTCAGCAGAACTGTGTAAAGAAAATCCAGAAAAGTTCCTGCTACATCCAGAGATAATTGCAGAACTGAAAGAGGTTCCACCAATCAGTATATTGCAAGGAGAGCTACAAGCGAATGTGACTACAAGAGCACAAAGTCGGAGAGCAGAAGTCGAAGACGGAGAAGATGAAACGATAAACGAAAGTTCGCAAGAAGATGACACGGAAAGCGAAGATGAACTCAGCATCCAAGATGACGAAAGAACAACATCTGAGAACAATGAAACTGAAGAAGAGATGGCTGCATGTGAACGAAATGATAGTGAAGATTCCGGAAGCGACGCTGAACTGGAGACAAGTATGAGGGACTTGTTCACAGAGAATTCGAACGATGAAAGACAGCTGGAAGATGCGAAGAAATTCGAGGAGCAGCAGAGAAATGACGAGTCACTGAAATCGTGGTGGAGGATCGCTGAAGACCAAGGATCAGAGTTTATCGTGGTGAATGGATTGCTGTATAAGAAGCATCAAATGCTGGATCAGCTTGTGTATCAGTTGGTGTTACCGAAAGAGAGAAGAATTCAAGTAATGGAATTAGCTCACGAGTCAGTATTTGGCGGACACTTGGGAGAAGAGAAGACACGAGAGAGAATCAAGTTGTCCCTTGTCTGGCCAAAGATGCGTCGAGACGTGGTGAAATTTTGTAAGTCCTGTGAGAAGTGTCAGCTGAAGGCACGAAGTTTGGTGATGGATCGAGTGCCGATTACACCAATTCCAAGGGAAGATGTTCCATTCCGACGGATGACTATGGACGTGGTAGGCCCAATAGAACCGAAGTCAGCAGCTGGGCATAAGTATTGCTTGTGCATAGTGGATTCATGTACAAGATGGCCGACAATCTTCTTGCTGAAGTCATTGACTGCTAAGGCTGTGTGCGAAGCTTTGATGAAGCTTTTCATTGACGTGGGGGTGCCGTCTGTGATCACCAGCGACAGAGGCACGAATTTTACAGCCAGTCTTACAAGAGAATTTTTGAAATTGATGGGATGCTGTCCACGATTCGATTCACCGGGGCATCCAGAGGCAGCCGGATTAGTCGAGAGATGGAACCAGACGTTCAAGAAGATGGTACATCATGTCATTGTGGAAAATCCAAGACAGTGGCATAAAATCATTCCGTTTACCGTATGGGCATTGAGAGAAGTTCCTAACGCAACGACAGGAGTGGCACCATATCTGCTGGTGTATGGAAAAATGCCAAGAGGACCATTAACTATCTTAAAGGAAAGCTGGACCAAAGAAATAAATCTACCGCCAAACATTGGAGTACAACCAGCAAAGTACCTGAAGAACTTAAGAGCAGACATGGAGAAAGCTTTGATATTTGCTGAGAATTGTGCAGAGGAAAAGCAAAAACAATACGCCAGTCAATACAACAAGAGGGCCAAGGATAAAGAATTCGAACCAGGAGAAAACGTCATCGTCCTGTATCCAACGTCAACCAATAAATTGATCTCACGATGGCATGGTCCATGTACAGTGCTACAAAGAAGATCCAAGTATTCGTATCTGGTGGACATGAATGAAAACGGCCGACGAATCGTCCATGCCAACAAAATGAGGAAGTTCATCGCAAGAACATTATCGTGTGGTCTCATCGTGGAAGAGGACGACGAATTCGGATCAGTGGTAGAGCTACCATTGAAAGAAGACCACGCAGAGACGACACAGAAATCGCTGCAATTGGACTATGAACAGATCGGACATCTTACGAGCGAGCAACAGAAACAGCTACTGGATGTACTGAACTGTTATGCAGACAGAGTTTCGGACAAACCTGGATTATGTACACTGGTATAACAGGAAGTGGTGCTGAACCCGAAGAATCCTAACATTTGCTAACTAATTGATTGATATTCTTTGGTTTCTACAGACAATTTATTTGTAATTTTGCTGAGATTGCTAAACCATTGACAGATTTAACTAGCAAGCAGACACCTGAGAACATTATTTGGACTCAGGACCACCAGAAATCTTTTGATTCTCTTAAAGAAATTGTTTTATCGAATGTTATTCTGTACATGTTCGAGGTTGGCAAACCATTTAATTTGTACTGTGATAGCAGTGATTTTGCTGTGGGGGCTGTGCTGTCACAAGTGGACGATGAGGGGATAGAACGTCCCGTTTCATTTATCAGCCAGAAGCTGACAGATACCCAGAGGAGATGGGCGACGATTGAGAAGGAAGCCTATGCAATCATATGGGCTTTAAACAAATTGAAAGAAATCATTATTGGTTCCAAGATTAATGTGTTCACTGATCATAATCCTTTAGTTTATTTGACTGAGTCAATGTCGAAGTCTGCTAAGTTAGTCAGATGGTCTTTATCATTGCAAAATTTTGACATTCTGTTGAACTATAAGAAAGGAAAGTTGAATGTAGTAGCAGACTGCTTATCGAGATTGTAGTATAAGGTATTTTGTGATTGCATTTAGTATAAGAATTGTTTGTATTTAGTTTAAGCATTATACGTTCGCTAATTTTTAAGATTAATTAGCTCTCTTCAAAAGAAAGGAAGGAGGTAATGTCAGCTAATTTAATCAGTGCACGCCGATTGTCGTACAGCGACGTAAGTAGGCCAGGTGCAAATTGCCGCGCGGCGTCTGCACAGGTGATTGTCTGGACAGCACGTGACGTCTAGACGAGCGTACGTTAATTGTACAAGAAGGGAGTGGAAGAGAAGAAGGAGAGTTGCGTGTTGAGATCCGTTGAGATAGGCTGTAAGAGTTGTTGTTGAGTTGCGATAGAGTAGACTGATGAAGATAGTAGTCGTGTAGTTGTTATGATAACGCAAGTGTAGTCATTGTTGTGTTGTTGCTGATCGTTTTACTTTATATCGGATTTTGGAGTATAATAAGAAGAGTTAAACACGTCGTCGTTGTTGGTTAACAAAACAGTGAAAGACTGTAGATTCTTTAACCTAGCCATTTAGCTAATGAAACAGTTATCTAGGGATAGGCCTACGCTACCACGAACTTATACGAAGAAGCTTCCGAAGAGACTGAAGGTCACACGTAAAGAAGAAGAGGGAAAAGACTTGTGACAGTATGTATGTATGTATGTATGTATGTATGTATGTATGCATTTCATACATACACGTGTATGTATGTATGCATGCATGCATGTATGTATGTATGTATGTATGTATGTATGTATGTATGTATGTATGTATGTATGTATGTATGTATGTATGTATGTATGTATGTATGTATGTATGTATGTATGTATGTATGTATGTATGTATGTATGTATGTATGTATGTATGTATGTATGTATGTATGTATGTATGTATGTATGTATGTATGTATGTATGTATGTATGTATGTATGTATGTATGTATGTATGTATGTATGTATGTATGTATGTATGTATGTATGTATGTATGTATGTATGTATGTATGTATGTATGTATGTATGTATGTATGTATGTATGTATGTATGCATGTACGTATGTATGTACGTATGTACGTATGTACGTATGTACGTATGTACGTATGTACGTATGTACGTATGTACGTATGTACGTATGAACGTATGAACGTATGTACGTATGTACGTATGTACGTATGTATGTATGTAAGAATGTTGTTATTCAACTCAAAGCTGTGCTTTTTGCTGTGGTAGAGTCTGGAGCGCTTCTGAGTAGTCCCCTTGTAAAGACGCTGTAAGAAATTCTTGAACGAATGAATGAATGAATATATATATATATATAATCATATATAATATGTACATATATATATATATATATTTAGATTTCGTATCATGAGCATAGGCAAAATTATATGCTAAATTAAGATAAAATTGGAATCTTAATGTATTGTCATTGTCAGCTAATTTAATCAGTGCACGCCGATTGTCGTACAGCGACGTAAGTAGGCCAGGTGCAAATTGCCGCGCGGCGTCTGCACAGGTGATTGTCTGGACAGCACGTGACGTCTAGACGAGCGTACGTTAATTGTACAAGAAGGGAGTGGAAGTAAAGAAGGAGAGTTGCGTGTTGAGAGCCGTTGAGATAGGCTGTAAGAGTTGTTGTTGAGTTGCGATAGAGTAGACTGATGAAGATAGTAGTCGTGTAGTTGTTATGATAACGCAAGTGTAGTCATTGTTGTGTTGTTGCTGATCGTTTTACTTTATATCGGATTTTGGAGTATAATAAGAAGAGTTAAACACGTCGTCGTTGTTGGTTAACAAAACAGTGAAAGACTGTAGATTCTTTAACCTAGCCATTTAGCTAATGAAACAGTTATCTAAGGATAGGCCTACGCTACCACGAACTTATACGAAGAAGCTTCCGAAGAGACTGAAGGTCACACGTAGAGAAGAAGAGGGAAAAGACATGTGACATTTGGTGTCGTTGCGGTGAGATAACGATCCAAGTTGCAGGATAACGATCCAAGTTGCAGGAGAACGATCCTAGTTGCGGAGGAACGGACGCTGTGAATTTATCGAGGAGCCGAGCACACGGGAGAAGCAACGATACATCGAGCATCCGTACGACAGTGAGAAACGACAACACAACGACTACAAGGTAGAAAAACTTGCTTGTCTATTGAAGTGTGCATAAAGAATTGAAGTCAGTCAATTGCAAACTTTTGAAGAGTAGTCTACTAATTTATCGAGCATCTGTAAAGTAAAGAAGTAAGATGGAGAAACTTACGGAGAAAAAGCAAGCAAATATTAAGAAAATGTCTACTGATAGACTGATAAAACTGCTAATTGAAGCAGATCTAGACGCAGAAGAAGTCGAACAGATGTCTAGGGAAGAATTGATGAGAAATTTAGCCGAGGTTTGGGCTAAGAAAGAAGAAGAAGAAGAAGGTGCTGTCGGAGGCGTTGCGGAGAAGCCAGTGGAGAAGCCTGAGGCACCGATGTCTATAGAGGCGTTGCTACAATTCATGATGATGAGTAGACAAGAAGAGAAGCAGAAAGAAGAGCAGCGCAGACAAGAGGAGAAAGAGCGTAAACAAGAAGAAAAAGAGAAAGAAGAGCAGCGCAGACAGAAAGAGAAAGAACGTCGCCAAGAAGAGAAGGAGAAAGAAGAGCGACGGTGCCAAGAAGAGAAAGAACGTAAGCAAGAAGAGAAAGAACTGCGACAACAAGAGATAGAAAAAGCAGAAAGGATGAGACAGCAAGAGATAGATATGCAGAAGCAGCAGTTCCAGCTTCAGTTAGAACAAATGAAATTAGATCGTGACGAAGCAGAACGACGAAGAATGGAGTTAATGATAGAATACGAAAAAGCAAGAAAAAGCGATGAAGAAATACGAAAACAGCAGATCGAAGACAAAAAGGCTCGTGAGGAAGAAAAGGAAAAGATGCGTTTACAAGAACTGGAGAGAGCAGAAGAAATTCGTCAGGAAGAATTTCAAGCTGGAAAAGACAATTTGGAAAAAGCAGAAAGAGAAAGAGAAGAGCAGATGCAGTTAGAACAAAAGAAACTTGCTATCAAGGAGGCTCAACTTAAAGAAATGGCCATTGAAAAAGAAGAACGCAGAAAGCAGTTAGAACTGTTGCAGCAGAAGATAGAACAAGAAGAACTGCGGAGAATCGAAGATCAAGATCGACTGAAGAAGAGAGACGAAGATGATCGTAAGAGCCGAGAAGTGTCAGAACAGATTAGGCTCAGAGAAAGTGAGACAATGGTGTCCAAGATCAAGAAGATTGGTGATGCCATGAAGCATGTATTGCCTAAGATGCCGTATGATATGATGGAAGTGCCATTATATTTTGAGACCGTGGAGAATGCATTCAATAGCTTCGCTGTGGAAAAGCAGTACTGGGTGAAATTGTTGTTGCCATTGATGACCCCGAGAGCACGAACGGTATTGAATCGATTATCATTTGAGAATTTAGATAAATACGATGCAGTGAAAGAGCACTTGTTGAAGGAATTCAAGTTAACAGCTCGTGAGTACAGGTCAAGGTTTGCAGATGCCAAGAAGACAGCCGAAGAAACGTATACGATGTTCACGGCTAGGCTGAAGAACCTGTTGAATTATTATGTCCGAAGTAGACGAGTGGACAAAGACTACGAGAAGCTGTTTGATTTGTTAGTGGCGGATAAGCTGAAAGAATGTTTACCACCAGGTCCACTGCAGTTTGTCTTAGCAAAAGAGGGCACAGAATGCTTGGAAGCTAGTAATGTTGCAGATCTCGCAGATATACATGTAAACAATCGGATTGGTGTGATGTTCCAAGACAACCGAAATTTGAAGCATGGGACAATAGTCCAAAGCAACCCAAGTGGAACAAGGATAGCAAAGACACCGGAAGCCAAGCCAAGAGTAATGATGCAAAGAAAGATGATTATTCTGGAAAGCAGTGGTCGCAAGATAAACAACAGTCAACGTGGGACAGACAAGCCTACAATCGAACTCCGCCGCTGGGACGCCCAACAGAAAGTAATGCATCTTACACGCCGTACAACAAGTGGGAGAACAAGGAGCAAAGAAGTTTTATCAAGAAGCGTTGCCACAATTGCAATTCTGATAAACACCTAATAAAACATTGCCAAGCACCAGGAGCGGCAAATCTGAGGAAGAACTTTAGCAGAAGTGCAGAAAATCTTCGAGTAAACCAGATACAAGTGATAAATGCACCTCCTGGTTGGGAAGAACAATGTAACCAAGAAACAGAAGTAAAGTCAGTGATGAAGTGTACGCCGCAGTTCACCATACTGAAAGAAGCGATAAAGACTACTTCCATTGCAGAAAATTGTCGAGAAACAAAAAGTAAAGAGGAGTGTCAACGCATAAAGAAAATATCGTTGCAGCATGTAAATGTGGAGATACGTGGGACTGATGGGCAGCCTGTGCAAGTCGAGGCGTTGATTGACTCGGGGACCGAGATACCAGTAATCAACGAGGAACTACTGAAAGGAACGACAGTAGAAGAAATCGGCAGAGTTCATTTGCAATGTGTAGCTGGAGAGCCGATTCCAGCTAAGTTGGTGAAAATCGAAGTGCGGATGAGCGGTCGTAACGAAGGAACAGCTACAGAGGACAGGACAATAAATATCGCGCCATATTTAACTTTAGTGTGTGCCAGCATTTCAGCAGAACTGTGTAAAGAAAATCAAGAAAAGTTCCTGCTACATCCAGAGATAATTGCAGAACTGAAAGAGGTTCCACCAATCAGTATATTGCAAGGAGAGCTACAAGCGAATGTGACTACAAGAGCACAAAGTCGGAGAGCAGAAGTCGAAGACGGAGAAGATGAAACGATAAACGAAAGTTCGCAAGAAGATGACACGGAAAGCGAAGATGAACTCAGCATCCAAGATGACGAAAGAACAACATCTGAGAACAATGAAACTGAAGAAGAGATGGCTGCATGTGAACGAAATGATAGTGAAGATTCCGGAAGCGACGCTGAACTGGAGACAAGTATGAGGGACTTGTTCACAGAGAATTCGAACGATGAAAGACAGCTGGAAGATGCGAAGAAATTCGAGGAGCAGCAGAGAAATGACGAGTCACTGAAGTCGTGGTGGAGGATCGCTGAAGACCAAGGATCAGAGTTTAGCGTGGTGAATGGATTGCTGTATAAGAAGCATCAAATGCTGGATCAGCTTGTGTATCAGTTGGTGTTACCGAAAGAGAGAAGAATTCAAGTAATGGAATTAGCTCACGAGTCAGTATTTGGCGGACACTTGGGAGAAGAGAAGACACGAGAGAGAATCAAGTTGTCCTTTGTCTGGCCAAAGATGCGTCGAGACGTGGTGAAATTTTGTAAGTCCTGTGAGAAGTGTCAGCTGAAGGCACGAAGTTTGGTGATGGATCGAGTGCCGATTACACCAATTCCAAGGGAAGATGTGCCATTCCGACGGATGACTATGGACGTGGTAGGCCCAATAGAACCGAAGTCAGCAGCTGGGCATAAGTATTGCTTGTGCATAGTGGATTCATGTACAAGATGGCCGACAATCTTTTTGCTGAAGTCATTGACTGCTAAGGCTGTGTGCGAAGCTTTGATGAAGCTATTCATTGACGTGGGGGTGCCGTCTGTGATCACCAGCGACAGAGGCACAAATTTTACAGCCAGTCTCACAAGAGAATTTTTGAAATTGATGGGATGCTGTCCACGATTCGATTCACCAGGGCATCCTGAGGCAGCTGGATTAGTTGAGAGATGGAATCAGACGTTCAAGAAGATGGTGCATCATGTCATTGTGGAAAATCCAAGACAGTGGCATAAAATCATTCCGTTTACCGTATGGGCATTGAGAGAAGTTCCCAACGCAACGACAGGAGTGGCACCATATCTGCTGGTGTATGGAAAAATGCCAAGAGGACCATTAACTATCTTAAAGGAAAGCTGGACCAAAGAAATAAATCTACCGCCAAACATTGGAGTACAACCAGCAAAGTACCTGAAGAACTTAAGAGCAGACATGGAGAAAGCTTTGATATTTGCTGAGAATTGTGCAGAGGAAAAGCAAAAACAATACGCCAGTCAATACAACAAGAGGGCCAAGGATAAAGAATTCGAACCAGGAGAAAACGTCATCGTCCTGTATCCAACGTCAACCAATAAATTGATCTCACGATGGCATGGTCCATGTACAGTGCTACAAAGAAGATCCAAGTATTCGTATCTGGTGGACATGAATGAAAACGGCCGACGAATCGTCCATGCCAACAAAATGAGGAAGTTCATCGCAAGAACATTATCGTGTGGTCTCATCGTGGAAGAGGACGACGAATTCGGATCAGTGGTAGAGCTACCATTGAAAGAAGACCATGCAGAGACGACACAGAAATCGCTGCAATTGGACTATGAACAGATCGGACATCTTACGAGCGAGCAACAGAAACAGCTACTGGATGTACTGAACCGATATGCAGACAGATTTTCGGACAAACCTGGATTATGTACATTGGTAGAACACGAAGTGGTGCTGAGACCAGACTTTCGAGAGAAGGAGTTCACGGCTTATCGAATACCGTTGATATACCGCGCAGAAGTGGACAAACAAATACAAGAGATGCTGAAAGCAAACATCATTCAGCCGTCGTCGAGCAGAATGGCAAGTCCGCTGGTCATCGTCAAGAAGAAGGACGGATCCTTGAGACTCGCGTGCGACTACAGGTACGTGAATTCATATACTGAAAATTGTCGATACCCCATGCCGATCGTCAACGATGTGCTGAGCAAAGTCGGGAAATCCAAGTTTATTTCCGTCTTGGACTGTCGCAGTGCTTACTGGACTTGTCCGGTGAAGAAATCCGACCAATGGAAAACCGCATTCGTTACCCATAGTGGACTGTACGAATTTACACGTGTCCCTTTTGGAATGATTAACTCTGGACGGACTTTTGTAAAAGTCATAAACATGATTTTGCAACCGATTAATGCATTTACTGAACCCTATGTTGATGACATTGCAGTCCATTCTGATGATTGGAACATTCATTTGAAACATTTAGAATTGTTTTTGAAACAAATAAGACTGCATAATGTAACTTTGAACTTGAAGAAATGTGTGTTTGGTAAGAGTGAGGTGAAATTCATCGGTCACCTCATTGGTTCAGGGAAGAAGATGATGAATCCAGATAGGATTGACAGTTTGATTAATTTAAAAAACCCTGAAACGAAGAAGCAAGTGAAGCAAATGTTAGGATTCTTTGGTTTCTACAGACAATTTATTTGTAATTTTGCTGAGATTGCTAAACCATTGACAGATTTAACTAGCAAGCAGACACCTGAGAACATTATTTGGACTGAGGACCACCAGAAATCTTTTGATTCTCTTAAAGAAATTGTTTTATCGAATGTTATTCTGTACATGTTCGAGGTTGGCAAACCATTTAATTTGTACTGTGATAGCAGTGATTTTGCTGTGGGGGCTGTGCTGTCACAAATGGACGATGAGGGGATAGAACGTCCCGTTTCATTTATCAGCCAGAAGCTGACAGATACCCAGAGGAGATGGGCGACGATTGAGAAGGAAGCCTATGCAATCATATGGGCTTTAAACAAATTGAAAGAAATCATTATTGGTTCCAAGATTAATGTGTTCACTAATCATAATCCTTTAGTTTATTTGACTGAGTCAATGTCGAAGTCTGCTAAGTTAGTCAGATGGTCTTTATCATTGCAAAATTTTGACATTCTGTTGAACTATAAGAAAGGAAAGTTGAATGTAGTAGCAGACTGCTTATCGAGATTGTAGTATAAGGTATTTTGTGATTGCATTTAGTATAAGAATTGTTTGTATTTAGTTTAAGCATTATACGTTCGCTAATTTTTAAGATTAATTAGCTCTCTTCAAAAGAAAGGAAGGAGGTAATGTCAGCTAATTTAATCAGTGCACGCCGATTGTCGTACAGCGACGTAAGTAGGCCAGGTGCAAATTGCCGCGCGGCGTCTGCACAGGTGATTGTCTGGACAGCACGTGACGTCTAGACGAGCGTACGTTAATTGTACAAGAAGGGAGTGGAAGTGAAGAAGGAGAGTTGCGTGTTGAGAGCCGTTGAGATAGGCTGTAAGAGTTGTTGTTGAGTTGCGATAGAGTAGACTGATGAAGATAGTAGTCGTGTAGTTGTTATGATAACGCAAGTGTAGTCATTGTTGTGTTGTTGCTGATCGTTTTACTTTATATCGGATTTTGGAGTATAATAAGAAGAGTTAAACACGTCGTCGTTGTTGGTTAACAAAACAGTGAAAGACTGTAGATTCTTTAACCTAGCCATTTAGCTAATGAAACAGTTATCTAAGGATAGGCCTACGCTACCACGAACTTATACGAAGAAGCTTCCGAAGAGACTGAAGGTCACACGTAGAGAAGAAGAGGGAAAAGACATGTGACAGTCATGTTGTCACTTCTGCAATCTACATACACAGCCTAATCCTTTCACGAGTAAAATAATTATCAATAGTTTAATAATCTGAAAACGGTTGTAGATATCTTTCTGGAGCGAAGTGACGCCAGGCCATCGCTTGCATGCATGCATTACATAAACAGAATAATTCAGCGTATAGAACACTGCATGATAGCAATGGCTTCTCAGTTCAGGGCGGATTCGGGGGGGGGGCAATCCGGCCATTGCCCTCATTTAGAAATGTTATGGGACGTGGTCCCCATTTGTTTTGAAATTAGCAATACGAATAGGGGTGTCATAGCATATTGGCCCTCTGAAAAAACAATTGCATGGGACGTGGCCCCCAATTCGGTTTTCAGCCGGGGGTACTAAAAAAGGTAATCAACTTTTGGGGGCGACCAATGACGAAATTTTTCCCTGTCCCAAGACCAAAGATTTTGGCCCCCCCCTTCGAACAGTTCTGGATCCGCCACTGTCTTAGTTCGTACAGAAAGTGGAGAATAGACTTCGGTGCACAACAGTTCTGTTATTGCATTCTATCTATACGTGCACAGATTGAGGTTTTGAGCATTGCGCTTTGTTACTTTATACCATGGCGGACCATTCCACACTCGAAGGGCGGAACACACCGCCCATCTTTTGGTTGATAAAACCCGCACGGTTATTGTTGCAGCCACGTTTGCAAATTCGATAAAACTGCCTAAATAATCTTTATGTGGATTTCAACACCGTGTAACCTACTCCAAAGTGTATCTATTATAGGAATACGTGTGCACTGTGCAGTGCACAAAAGGCGTGTCCACAGCACAGTATGAGGATCGTAGAAAAATAGCGGAGGCGGGGGGGGAATCATAAGTTGATTTTTGTGTAGTTGGGAATTTGGATGTGCCATGAAGACTTTACTCTGAGTCTTATAAGAAAGACGGGGATTCTACCCCCAATCCCCCGGTAATTCTCCCCGTGCAACATTATATCAAATGAATAAATGAACGAAGAGGACGCCCACGCATTTTTTTGACGGCAAATAAAATGAGTAGACCTTCTCCAGGCCCCACCACAGACACGAGCTTTTTATAGCTAGTTTTAAGACTTTCTGGCCGTTTGAATGGACCATCCCTACTTCCCTCTAATCACCCGACGACTCGTCCAATATACTGCCGAATGCATCAATTTTATTCGAGAGAAAGATAATATCCACTTTAAACGCAGGGGTGATGGATGGGTTGCATATTGATCGAATGACAAAGGTTTGCAATAAATTACGTTTGTTTTCGGGACATTTATGTAGAGCATATTCACGATTCATATAACCTACAAAACATCATCATTTAAAGATGTCGGCCAATAGATATATTATATACGACGAGAGATAAACATACTACACGCTCCATAATATTAACTATCCACGGTCGAACATGTGATGCGCGCACTCGAAATAATTTTACTAGCGCACGCATCAGTCGACCTTTGTTCTTCGCATGTCGTTAAAGCATAAGGACTCATAAGCGTCGCGGCGGCGGCGGATCTTCGCCAGACTACGGTCCGTGCACAGCCGACGGACGGTCAGCCGCCGTTCGTTGGACTACGGTAACAGACGCGTGGCGTCCGTTTGACGTCAGAGCGACGTAGGCGGCGCAAATAAAGCGGGGGAGGTCGTAGAGACGCCGATACGCGGACGTACAAAGCGAACGACATCGAGACGGACGTGGTAGGATCGTCCGTAGACGCAAGCAGACGAACAGCGATCTCTGTAATGCAACGAAATTGCAAAGTATACGTCTGAATCCACAAACGGGGCGAGGAGTAGCGATGGAGGAGCGCTTTAAGCTTTTTAGACGTCAACCGCTAGGTGGACATCAGAGACGACGTCACAGCGGTGGCTGGAGGAGCCACAGTGTACGGTGGAAGGGATCAGCGTGGCCATCAGAGACACGCAATATTTCTGGTAGTAAAACACAGGCAGAGCTAATGCAGAGTCAGGAATTATTGTTCTTAGCATAATATAATAAATAATATTCGATACGTCAATGGACGCGGATAACTGCAGCGCCACTGAATCCTTATTCCTTAATTATAATACCAGACAAGAAATGTCTACGTTCCACATTATTTTTAGTCTGCTGTCTGCGAGCGCTGCGTCTCTTTTGGAGCGAATATTGCATTTCGTGTCACTCTGTCTGTCTGTTCCTCTGTCTGTCTGTTTCTCTTCCTGTCTGTTCCTCTGTCTGTCTGTTCCTCTGTCTGTCTGTTTCTCTGTCTGTCTGTTCCTCTGTCTGTCTGTTCCTCTGTCTGTCTGTTCCTCTGTCTGTCTGACTCTCACTCAGTACCTATACGTCCATCCGTCCAAGAATAAACTCACTCAGCGGACGAGTTATTTTCAGTAACAATCGAGCTAGGCGGCCTTGACCTTATAGCGCGAAAATGTCGCCCTCTATTGAATCGTTCCTCTGATTGACGATCGAGTTTGAGGTAGGAAATAGGAATCCAATCGGTTATATATAATACATGGTCGTCGGCATCACAGCGTTATAATAAGATTCAAGGCAATTATTCTTATATTTGGACAAGCACACACACACGCACACGCTCATGCGCACGCACACACACACGCGCGTACACATGCACATAATTATATAAGCACACAATATGTGTACGTGCATGTGTTCACACAGAGGGAAAGACGTACAGACAGACAGGCAGACACAGCCAGACAGACGCGTAGACAATAATTAGTTACTTCTATCTCTCTTGGTTGCATGTGTAGCCTATTGTGTAGGCTTACCTGTAAATCTAAATAATTATGTTGGCGTAAAGACTACTGGCAGTATATACAAGCAGAATGGTGTGTAAGTCATATATGTAAATGATTTATATATATATATATATATATACAGGGTGCGCCAAAAAAAAAGACCCCCCTAGTTTTTTTGCCAATATCTAGGCCAAAATTAAGAATTTTCGAATGAAATTTTACAGTCTTATAGACAATTCATATTTACATATGATGGCCAGATTTCATCAAAATATTTTAAACAGAACAAAAGTTATGCCTCTTTTAGGGAGGTCACCCCCCGTTTTTTGACGTTTCAAAAACGAAACGCAATTCTTTTAGGTTTTTTGCGAATATCTTGGCCAAAAATAAAAATATCGAAGTGAAATTTTACAGTCTTATAGACAATTCATATCTACACATGGTGGCCGGATTTCATCACAATATGTAAAACTGAACAAAAGTTATGCCACTTTTAGTGAGACCACCCACCGTTTTTTGACGTTTCAAAAACGAAACGCAACAAAAAGTGACAAAAACACGATTTTTAAGTCTCATCACAAATAACTGTTGTCAAATGAACTTGGTAGTGCTTCACAACTTGTGTTCAATGTGCCCACCACCCGTGTTAAAACTTATTTTGAGTCTCTATGCAGAGTTCTTGATGGACCTGTTGACTATCTGACAGATTCCTTGTTACTTCTTATTTTAGGAATTTGATTGTCATCTTGCTAAGTGACTTCTCAGTGACGCGCAGCTACGCTGGTACCCTGTTTATTTTTTAAATAGTAATAATAAGGATCATCTGTCAATATCAAGGCTATTTTATAATAATTATTTGAGATGAGACTTAATAAAATCGTGTTTTTGCTGCGTTACGTCTTTGAATTGTCTAAAATTTGGGGGTGGCCTCACTAAAAGTGGTATAACTTTTGGTGTTTTGGAAATATTTTGATGCAATCTGACCATCATATGCAGATATGAATTGTCTTTAAGCCTGTAAAATTTCATTACGATATTCTTACTTTTGGCCAAGATATTGGCCAGAATAATTAGATTGAATTTTTATTACTTTTTGTTGCGTCGCGTTTTTGAATCGTCAAAAAACGGTGGGTGACCTCCCTAAAAGTGGCATAATTTTTGTTCTTTTTGAAATATTTTGATGAAATTTGGCCATCATGTGTAAATATGAATTGTCTTTAAGACAGTAAAATTTCATCTCGAAATTCTTACTTTTGGTCAAGATATTGACAAAAATCTTAGGGGGGGTCTTTTTTTTGGCGCACCCTGTATATATATATATATATACAGGGTGGCGCAGAAAAAACCGGACTATTTGTTTTTGCAATTGCATCGCTTGAATAATCAAAGTAATTATCGCCTTAAAACTATCATTAGACAGAAATGACACAGAAAAATGGCATTGGTTTGGCATTTAATATAACATTGAATGAACTGTAAAATTTCAGTGATGTTCAATATGTCCTCCGTTTGCTGCGATAACCAATTATATGCTTGCGAAACTGTCCAATAGCCCGATTGATAGTGTCCTCACTGATTTCGTCCCAGCATGCGGTCAGAACTTCTTTCAAATGTTCAATATCTCGAATTCTCTGCCTGTCGACAAGCTGCTGAAGCATTACCCAGATCGAATATTCTACGGGATTCAAGTCCGGACTGTTCGGTGGCCAATTTTCTGGTTCAATAAAGCCTGGAACGTGAGCAGTGAGAAAAGCAACTGTTTTTCGTGAACGATGAGCAGGTGCTCCATCCTGCTGGAAAGTGAAATTGTCACCAGAGTGAGCTATAATATCTGGCAGTAATCCGTGATGTAGGACGACGTCCCATTTCTGTCTAATGATAGTTTTAAGGCGATAATTACTTTGATTATTCAAGCGATGCAATTGCAAAAACTAATAGTCCGGTTTTTTCTGCGCCACCCTGTATATATATATTCAAGACAATGTGCGGGCGTGTCTATACAGAAAGAATTGTTAATTAGAATGGAGAGATAGCCTACCATGGGAATTGAAAAAAATTGGATATCAAAGCGAGACATGCTTTTTGCAGCGTGGTACATTGAATTCATCATAGCACAAAGAATCGGCGTGAAAGCGAATCTCTATTACAATACATCGCAACTATAATGATATACTATTGTGGCGGCTGCTTTTATATTGAGCTCTTAGAGGAGGGAGGAAGAGATAGAAAGGAAGAGAGAGAGGGAGAGAGAGGGAGGGAGGTATGGAGAGAGGTAGGAAGGGAGGGAGGGAGGGAGGAAGAGAGAGAGAGAGGAAGAGAGAGAGAGAGAGGGGAGACGAAGAGAGAGAGATGTCTTTTTCGCCAGCGTTCTAAAAAGTGGAGTTTTTGTCGTCCTCTCTCTCCTCATCGCGCACTTGTCTGTCCTCTGATAGCAATAGGTCATGCTTGCAGACGAGTTGGCTGAGTAAAACAGCCGTACATATACATATGTATATAAGTATATATATATATATATATATATATATATATATATGAACATCACAGCAGGACATACAAACACACACATATATACATGTACTCACATGTATACATTGCATACATGCATACATTACATACATATATATTATACATACATGTACAATGTACATGCATACATGCAGGCAGGCACATATTCAGACATGCACAGAGGCACAGAAAGACAGCCGTTCAGGCAGATAAAGAGAAAAACACTAAAACAGAAGCACACAGCAGCTACAAAGTAGACAGACAGAAAGGCATAGGTAGACATACATAGAGACCCAAACAGATGGACGGACAGAGACACAGCAGCACAGCAGGTGAACCAACGGTTAATGGCACAGCAGCCTGTTGTTTGTCTGATTAAACAATAAATGACGGCGGGAAATGGATGGGACAACAGCATCGGGTGTGGTATACGGTCGTTTCCGGATATTCTGCAGCTATAAGTTTCGACGTTGTGTAATGTGTATGTCCACCGCTCATCTAGCTTTGTGTTGGCTTATACTGTGATCTACACAACAAATAATAATTTCTGTTCTGCTAATTCTTTCGAAATAATAAGTAATTATCTTCGTTTATTTTTTTTACCAAAAGGCCATTCGTAGCGCCGACGGCAACCACCGAGGCCGACAGTGGCGACATTTAAAAAAATCCTGATGACCTTTTATCTTTTCTGGTGACCTTTTGGTACGCCTCTTTGTCTAAAAAATTATACTGATGAACATTTGTAGGCCTATACTTGTGAAGTACGATGGAATAGTGGTGGGTTGGTGCCTATGCTTCTTGCTTTTACTATGGCACTCTTTCAAGGTAACTACTCAGAGACGCTCCCGACTACAGCGTGGACACTGCATTGGAGTAACGCGTCGAAGCCCACGAGCAATTGCGACTGAAGGACTTGCCCAGGGTCCATACACGGCGGCTTGAGGTGGATTCGTACCGGCGACCTTCCGGATAAAAAGGCACAGAACATACCCCTACACTACTGCGCCCCATAAGAGCGCTACAAAAATATAAAAAAATAACGTTGAACATAGGCAGTTTTTGTCTGATAAACAAAGTTGTAGTTGTGTTGTGGCGCACATTTACATGTAACTACTCAGCCTTTCTCTTCCTTCAGTCCATGAAACGCGATTTATATCCCATGTCATATGTTAGCGATAGCTCGCCATCGTCGTCATCGTCGTCGTCGTCATCATCGTCGTCGTTGTCGTCGTCATCATCATCATTATCGTCGTCGTCGCCTTCGTCGTCGTCATCATCATCATCATCGTCGTCGCCTTCGTCGTCGTCATCATCATCATCACCACCACCACCACCACCACCATCACCACCACCACCACCTCCACCACCACCACCACCACCACCACCATCATCATCATCATCAATAAGCGATTGGTTTCTTCGTTTTCAGCGATCAACTAGTAACAACGACGACGACGACGGCGACTTGTAATCATCATCATGATGTATACTCGAGTTGGTTTTGAGTTGACGATAGAACAAGGATTTCAGTCGACCGTCAAATATGTTCAGTCGACGTTCAGATCGTTTCAAAAGACTGTTCTTTACCTGCTCGACATCACATGCAATGGTAAGCGATATATCAGAATACAGTCATGTAATAATAATAGAAATAATAATAATAATAATAATGATGATAATAATAATAATAATAATAATAACAATAATAATAGGCCTAATAATAATGATAATAATAATAATAAAAATAATATAAATTTAAAAAAAAAAAATAATAATAATAATAATAATAATAATAATAATAATAATAATAATAATAATAATAATAACAGTAATAGTAATAATAATAGTAATAATGACGATCAATTATAGGCCTACTTCGCTAGGGCTTATCTGGTGTAGCTGCGTTGTAAGGCGCCCTTGTAACGGCATGGCTGTGTTACTGCGCCATATAAATCGTCGTAATTATTATTATTATTATTATTATTATTATTATTATTATTATTATTATTATTATTATTATTATTATTATTATTATTATGGAAAAGTCGCTCAGCTGAATGTCATTCACAGCTCGGGGAGTAGTGGCAATGTCCCGGAAAGGCAGATGGCATTCCCACGTTGTAAAGCCACCGAGATTCGCTGGAATAGGTACGAAGTCTCCATTGGGTCGTGGGTTGCGGCGGTTATTCGGCTCCCCAACTCAGAAATGAATGTTTGTCCTTCATTACACCACGCGCCGCTGGTCTCCAGGGCGACCGCCACAAATGCGTGGGTTCTGGTGATGGTGGCATATTTGATCGACTTAGACGTTGCTGCTCGTTCGGCGGCTTCGCCAGCTACGTTGGATGTATGCGGAAGATGCGACATGGCGTAAGTGTCCGGCACTGTCACGTCCCATGCCAGGCATTGACCACGTGACCATGGGATGATTGTCACGCCGTCTGGTCGCTTTCCGTCTTCTCTGAGCAGACCAAGCGGTTCTTTGTGAGACGGGATTTTTGCCCTGCCAAGAGCTCTCCATATAACGTCATTGATCATGTTGTGTCTTTGGTGTTTTCCGTTTCCTCCTCTGCACACCAATCCATGCAATCCTCTCGCGTCAACATTCCCTCGGCAGTGGTGGCACACATGAGGCTCACAAAGCGACGTTCCGAGTCTCAGCCCAACTGCGAAACGAATCTCCTCGTAATAGTAATAATAATAATAATAATAATAATATTAATAATAATAATTATAATAATAATAATAATAATACTTACTGCTACTGCTGCTGCTGCTGCTACGAGAGACAGACAGACAGACAGACAGACAGACAGACAGACAGACAGACAGACAGACAGACAGACAGACAGACGTGTGTGTGTGTGACAGTGTGTGTGTTTGTATGTATGTATGTATGTATGTGCGTACGTACGCACACACGCATGCATGCATGTATGTATGTATGTATGTATGTATGTATGTATGTATGTATGTATGCATGTATGTATGTATGTATGTATGTATGTATCTATGTATGTATCTATGTTCGTATGCATGTATGTTGTGCATACATCTAATGATATACGTATGCATGGTCAAAGTGTACCGGTTTATACATATCATAAATCATAATTTTTCATAGAGATAGGTCCTATAGGCCTATATGATATTATATTATTGCATTATTCAGCCGTTTTCAGTGTCCAAAAGCTATAGCGTGTGATAGGTCCAATATGCATACTGACCTCGGTTATAAGTACGGTCAGTCAGTAATTGTGAGTATATTGAGCGTGTGTGCGTGTATTCATACATGTACGTGCAGTGTCGTGCACATCATATCTTCGTACCTAGAACCTGCATGCACACATACAATGCGAAGAAGCCAAAGAATGGGCAACTGTTCACGCCATTGTCCACACAGTACACATGTGTACATAAATAGATAATATGTCTAGATGTACATGCGTTCATACATGTATATATATATATATATATATATATATATATCAGAGGAATGTCCATATGTCCACTTGGCTGAGTGACCGCAGTGCTAAAACAAACGAACGTCCAGCGCATAGCTGAGTCGCGGCGACAGTTGCATGTTGTAGTTCATGGTGCATGTGACTTGCAATATCTCATCCTCTACCTCTCAACCCCACCATACCCTCTCACCCCACACTACTTTTTCGCCCCACACTACCCTCGCTCCGAATGTATATCGTTGCTACTCATATAGTAATTCGCCTTTTGTAAAGGTTTGCTGTGGGCGCTTTCAATGGAATATTATACTCTGCCGTAAGCCGCCAAAGTTCGGTTTGTTTGGTAAGACTATTTTAGCCTCGTCTCGCTGTACAAGTGGCCTTTATAATAATATAATTATGTACGGTAGATTATCGGCTTGCCTATTTCGTCGGTAACTTTTTGGACAGTCTGCCTGCCATGGCAACCTACGACATAATTATGATAATTATTATAGTCATCATGCCATGGTTATCTTCGTCGTCATTATCGTCATTTGTTATAATCATCATCATCGACATCAAATTGCCAATTTCAGCAGGTGTAGAGATAGTATATAGTATATCCCTTTAAACCATGAAATTACTAATTACATTATAGTATTAGCATCTGTAGCGATGGAGTTGTGGTAATAATAGCAGTTGTAGTAGTGAAAGTTACAACAGCAGTAGTGGTTCTGTAGTAGTAATCTTAATAGCATTGGCAGTAGTGGTAGTAGTAATAGTAGTAGTCAGGGCCGTAAATCCCGGGGAGGGAAGGAAGGGAATTCCCTCCCCACATCTAGAAGCAGATTTACGGCCGTGACAGTAGTAGTTGTAGTGGTGGTGGTAGTTCTAGTAGCTGTAGTAGTAGTAGTAGTAGTAGTAGTAGTAGTAGTAGTAGTAGTAGTAGTAGTAGCAGCAGTAGCAGTAGCAGTAGCAGCAGTAGCAGCAGTAGCAGCAGTAGTATCAATCGAAGAAATACTTTTCAACGTTTTCTCCCATTTACATCTTCAGATGAATGCGATCGGTGGTGTGCGACCGACTGCAAGTCCCGTTCCTCCTCCTCTTCCTCCTCCTCCTCCTCTTCAGGATCCGATCCAGATCGACTCCCCGAACCGGAAATGGACGAGGTCCCTGCCCCAGTCGCCCTCGCCCCCGCCGAAGCCACAGTCCAGGTGCTTCCGGTCGGAAAGACGGAAGCGCCGACGCACCGCAAGGCATGCTGGGACGTGGAGGACGATGAGACGCAATGTCTCAACGGTGGATCGTGTTTCGCCATCGAACTGCACAATGGAATGCGACGATCAGGATGCAGGTTCGAACTTCAGTCGATATAATAACATTGAACGGTTCATTTGCGTCTTTTACGAATACAGGGTGGTCCATAAAATGTGTAAATACGAATTGTCTTTAAGCCTGTAAAATTTGATTTGAAAATTCTAACTTCTGGCCAAGACATTGACAAAAAACCGTAGGAGGGGTCTTTTTGGCCCACCCTGTTGAATAGGATGCTCAATTAATTATTACACAGGTGAATTGATGCTTACCGATACTTTTCTTATTGTGCTTCTTGGAGGCATGCGTGTACTTGACGTCATTGATGTACACAAAGGGGCTGTATAGACCCTACTTATAGATACATAGGCCTACATGGGGTGGAGTGAAAAACGTGAAATTTATAGAATCAGAACGGCCTAGTGACAATTCGTTGCCTTTTGTTATAGGTAGTTATCACGCAAAATATTTCTTTAAAATTCGTTCTCGAAGATTTGCCCCAACGAGCTTTAAAATTTTAAAATTGTTTTAAAAATTCAAAAATTAAAAAAATTTATTATTTAAATGTTACAAATCAGCTGCAATATTGTTTTAAATAAATTAAATGATTGTATTTCGACAATATTAAACAGCAAACACTTAATTAAACATTAGACCAACGAATCCCAGCTGTCCAAAAGGATACACATTGATCACCGTTAAGTAGGTTAAAGCTAAATTTGTTATTCTAAAGCTCCGATTGAAATTATGTTCTGGTATTGAAGAAAGGCATTAGTTTTCATGATTCCAATCTGACAAGGATGATCTGGAACATTTTTTATAAAGTTTTAATTTTTTATATACGAATTTTAAAGAAATATTTTGCGTGATAACTACCTATACCAAAAGGCAACGAATTGCCACTAGGCCGTTCTGATTCTAGAGATTTCACGTTTTTCACTCCACCCTAATGTACACCGTAGTTCAAAAAGTCAGCCAAATTGTTTTTCATATATCTCTAATGCCTGATAATATATCACGCTAAAAGTTTTCAAATATTTAAAGAATTGGTCCAAGAATATGATTCCAAAATTTCATGAGATAAAGTTGGTAATTTATGAACGGCCCTCACTAAAAAATTACGTCATAATGACGTCGTTAATTTACACATCGAAACCAAATGTCAACAAAAATCGTTGTGTTCGGTACTTACCATTTGAATTCTCTGATGCAAATGACGTAATTGTGACGTCAATATTCATGCCAGAAACTTCATATTTGAATCAGTGTAAGATAATTATCTCAGGATAAAAACAGTTTTGAAATTTTGTAAATCGATTAAGATTTACCTGTTTTATTCACATTTTAAAAAGGGCGCCCGATTTATTGGGACACAGTGTAGAATTTTTTAAAGTAATGACATTGTTAACAATTTAATTGATGTTTGATCTGATGACTTAAGATTCTTCAATGCATCTGTTGCAGCTGTGGTCCTCGCTGGACGGGGGAGAGATGCGAAATGAGATACATCGACCCAAGTCTATGTAAGATGATATCTTCATTGTATACCTTCTTTGTGTTGACAGGACAGTTACCCCTGGACAATTACCCCCGGACAATTACCCCCCGACAATTACTCCCTGGACAATAACCCCCAGGACAATTACCCCCGGACAACTACCCCCTTCGTACCAATTACCCATTGTCGGGGGTAATTGTCCGGGGGGTAATTGTCCAGAGGGTAATTGCCCTAGAACCCTTCTTTGTATCTGCGCATATCTTCCTCGTTTCTTCATCTCTCTTCCTTCTATCTTTATATTTCTCCCTTGAATCTTTACATCTATTCTTTGTATCCTCATACCTCTTCACTGTATAAGTATATTCATATCTCTTTCTCGATATATCTTCATACCTCTTCAGTGTAGATCTTCTTGTCTCTTTATTGTATCTTCAAGTTTCTTCCTTGTGTCTTTATATACTCGTACCTCTTCACTGTATATATATATACATATATATATATATATTCATATCCTCGTACCTCCTCACTGTGTATTGATATATCCTCATACCTCTTCAGTGAATCTTCATATTCCTTAATTGTATCCTCAAGTCTCTTCCATGTATCTCCGTATGTCTTCTTTGTGTCTTTATATATCTTCTTTACATCTTTATATCTGCATAATTTATATTATAGTCCCTATTCTGTAGAGCTGCTCATCCACAACTGTCTGCAGTGTGCAGAAGGCAACGTGGCATCAATTCACTCATCTTATCCCTCGATTTGTCATAAAAGCCAATAATTATGAATGCTATATACATTTAATATAGGCTATACATGTATATATATTTAATTCAAGAGCTGTCAGTTTCTTTGTTCGCTACATAACCCTAACCACCAAATTTTATTGCTTCAAATTTCCGACAGCATCACACACACAACTCAATTATATATCGGCCAACAAAGCAAAGGCGAAGAAATCTTTTTCAACATAAGATTTTAACCTGTGCTCATACACAATTTTGCACATAGGTTATACATGTATGTACAATTTTCTACCCCCCTTTCCAGATCCCTGTGACAACTTAAACGCGGTCAAAAACCCATTTCCTTCCTTTTTTGATTCGTTTAGCAATGATCACAAAGCCTTCGCGTACGAGTCACATGGTCCGGGCGTTGCGCATGCGCAGAGGAGGGTCAAAGGTTGCGACCCTCTGCGACCGTAAGACGTCGATTTTTCCCGCGAATATTGGGTCGGCTGCTGACTGCGTCATAGCGCGTAAGTCGTTGCTAGGCAACGGTGGTGATGGCAACGGAATGCTTCTCAGGGGCGGATCCAGGGGGGCTTATCCGGCCATGGCCCCCATTTAGAATTCCCATGTATCGTGGCCCCCCTATTTGGATTGAACATGCTGTGAAACAATGTACATATTGTACAATTTGGCCCCCCCTATTAAGAAACACCCATGCATTGCGGCCCCCCTCGGAAAATTTGGCCGGATGACTAAAAAAAAGAAAGCCGGATGACTAAAAAAAAAGGTCATCACTTTTTTTTGGCGTACAACAAAATGGTATTATTATTTTCCCGAAAATTTGGCCGGATGACTAAAAAAAAGGTCATCAACTTTTTGGCGGATACGACAAAGAAAAATTTTCCCAAGGCCAAATTTTTTTCCCGGACCCAAGACCAAGAATTTTTGGCCCCCCACCCCCCGTCCAAAATTTCTGTATCCGCCCTTGATGCTTCTATACAATGAATGACTGCGGTGGTAGTGGTGGTGGTAGTTGTATCCGTTTGCAAACCGTTGCTTAGCAACGAAGACGCGACTACCGATATAATTTTACTGCATGACAATGTTTGAATGCCATCTTATTGCTTACAAGATAAAAAGGTTGGGTTAATTGAACTTGACGCCTGTCTATTTTGGGTGTCCTCTTGTAACTTATCCCGAGAAGGCGTACCATTTTTTTGCATGCGGTGTCAATTTCAATGTCTCAGGATCAATAAATTGCTGCTGATTGATTAATCGATTAATTGATCGATCGATCTATTGATTGATTGATTGGGATCGATTATTTGATTGATCGATCAATCTATTTATTGATTGATCTATTGGTTGATTGATTGATTGATTGACCGATATATTGACTGAGTGATATCGATCGATCGATTGATTGATCTATTGATTTATCGATCGATTTATTGATTAATCTATTGGTTGATTGATCGATCGATTTATTGATTAATTGATCAATCTATTGATTGATTGATGGATTTATCCATTGATTGATTGACCGATATATTGATTGAGTGATATCGATCGATTGATTGATTGATTGCCTTCATTGATTGTTTATTATTGTGCGGTTGGTTAGGGTTAAGTATTTTCAAAGGCACAAGCCCCCAATTTGGAGTAAGTGGAGTGATAGAAATAAGTGGAAAGACGTTAAAGGAATTCACCAATTATTCTAAATGAACTTATATCTTGTGTTTTGGTTACCACAGGGGCGGACGCTTATGACTCCAGTTATCGAGCAGCAAGTATCAGCGCTGAAATCGGTCTGCTGATCATCGCCAGTTTTCTGCTGCTCTCCGTTGGCTCACTAATACTCAGGTGACGTTGTATATGGTTCCACGACAACTGGTTCACCGACAACTGGTTCAACGACAACTGGTTCACGGACAATTCGTTCACCGACAGCTGGTTCACGGCAATTATTTCACGACAATATTATTGGAGCAGGATTGAAGAAAGTATTCTTGCTGAAACTGGAGCTGGATTGATGAAAATATTCTGGCTTAAACTGGAGCTGGATTGGTTTAAATGTTTTATCTTAAACTGGAGCTGTAATGATAAAAATGTTCTTTCTTAAATTGGAACTGGATTGATGAAAAACGCTCGTGAAATGAGAGATGGATAATGGTATTTTATATCTGAAATAGAAGCTGGATTAATGAAGGGAATGCTTCATAAATAGTAGCTGGATTGATGAATTTCATTCATGTATTCCAACATGCATCCAGCTTCCATTTCTCAAGCGCTTTATAATTAATCCGGCTTCCATTTCTTAAGCGTTATTTTTGTCAATCCAGCTTCTATTTCATTTATAATGAACCTTCATCCAGCTTCCATTCACCAATTGCCGGTGAGTCAATTATATTGTCGTGAACCAATTGTCGTTGAACCAGTTGTCGGTGAACCAGTTGTCGTAACACCGTTGTGTATTGCCTTCTGTCCACTTTTCAGAATGTGTTGCGGAGTAATGCAGTGTCAACCAATGTGATGCAAATATAACATTATATTACGTAATTGTGATGTCAGAACGTTATAATTATGATCTGAACATTGGCATGTAGTGAGCGAATGGGTGAGGGAGTGCAGGGCTGTTTTAAGGAATTTTTTGAACTGCACAACCCCTTCTTTACTTTTCCATACTCCATGGTAAATTACTTCCAATCGGAGGACAATGACCTTCTTCTACTAGTTTTAACTGTACAAGATTGCTTTTATAACTGCACAAATCCATTTAGAACTGCACATTTTGTGTATAACTGCATGCTTAAAAAAGCCCTGAGGGAGTGAGTGATGAGTGGGTGGATGGGTGGGTACGTGGGTGAGTGAATGAATTAACAAGTAAGTCGGTCAGTTAACCAGCTAGCCGGTGAGTAAGTAAGCCAGCCAGTCAGCCAGCCAGTCAGTCAGCTAGCCAGTCAGCTAGCCAGCCAGCCAGTCAGTCAGCGAGTCGTTCAGGAAATCGCTGATCTTAATTTTCATGTGATAATCACATTATAGCTTACATGTTATCGAGTAATTAAATCAGTTGTTAAAATTGATATGACACAATCAATAAAAATCAACTTCTACGCGCAATCAAACATGACTAAATACTGACTTCTTAATTCGCTTTATATAGACATCAAAAACGTCGCCCATTAATTCGTATTTCAACCGGCGCTCGTGGACAGCCGGTCAAGAATGGTCAGCAGCCGGTGATGCATGACCAGTTCTTCAATATCCCGTTTGTCGTTAGTGATTGTCGTTTCGCTTCGATGGATGACATCCATGACAGTCTTCAGAAGTCAAACATGACGAACGCCAATGACATCACGAAGCAGGTTAATGCAGTTTAAACTAAAATGACATCCGTCAATAAATAAATAAATAAATAAATAAATCAATCAATCAATCAATCAGCCATTCAGTCAGTCATTCAAGTAGTCAATCAGTGAATCAATCAAGTCGCTAATTGATCAATAAATCATTCAGTCAATCCATCCATGCAATCATACATACATGCATACATGTACGTTAGTCCGTACATCCGTCAATCCATCAATGAGTCGATAAATCAATCAATCGATCCATGAATCAATGAATCAACCAGTCAATCAATCAATCCACCCACTAATCAGTCGATCAAACAACTGAAGCAATCAGTCAATCAATCAAATCCACCCGCCCCAGCCACCCACCAATCAATCAATCAATCAATCAATCAATTGACTCATACATTTTCCGGCCATTGTCGTTGTTTAGACTTTTGCTGGTTGGCAATGCACCGAAGAGAGGATCGTCCTTGAACATCCTCCTCCATCATCATCGTTACCGTCTCAATCTCCTCCTCTTCCTCTTCTTCCTCCTACAAAAGACTCGCGAACCGCTGTTCAACACGCCATCCCATCAGCTAGCCAACCCACACGGAGCGTCAACCCCATGCCAGACAAATCCTCCAATGTTCTGATAGTCGTTCAGCCTGCTGCAGACGGTGATGTGATCGTGACGTAGACACGGAGTATAATTATATTTCTGCATGAAAACGCGCCACTCTGACGTCACTGATCATTATTATTATTATTCGATGATGCTTACGGATAGTGTATAATATACCTCATGCGTACCGTGTTTTCGGAGCCAAGGTAATAATAGCTGCTGTCTAGGCTATTATGGTAAAGACATCCAGTGGTTCAGTAGTCAAAAGAGGACGGTGTTCAAAATTCTACAGTTTACCATGGTACAAAAAATGCAGGTCGAAATCGAATGTTTTTATGTGCTGCGCACGATACGACTGACACCGCATTAGATATAGTTATTTGGTTCCCGTCCCGCAAAACATATTTTCAGTTATTGAGGGGGATTGTTAAAATAAGTGTTAGCCCTCGGGCTACCAGGAGGGGGGGGTTGTAACCACCCCCCCCTAGGTTTTTTCCAAATAAACCTTTTTGCGTTTGGAATAAAATTTTGACGTTTTAGGTAGCTGTAGAGGATTCATTTGCACACATTTTGAGCTAAAATGTGTGATGATATACCATACCATTCAAAAGTTATACCCGATATAGCCGAGGCACCAGAGGGGGGTGGATACCACCCCCCCTTAGATTATCAGTTATATCTTATCCGTCCTTTGACATGAAGAGACACAAATTACACCATTCTGTAGAGGGAATGTGGGGCTACATTTTGGTGGTCACGGAGTTGTCTTTTGACAACCGGAAGTGCTCAAAATAAATTAAAATATATAAAAAGGTGTTTTATTTTCATAAAAGTTTCATGTTTTTCCTATTAAAAATTATTCATAATTAATTTTTCAAGAGAAATAAATTATGCCATTCTATAGAGGGCATTTAGGGCTATTTTATGATACTAATTAATTTGATATTTGATGACCGGAAGTGCTCAAAATAAATTTAAATGTGTGAAAAAGTTGGGGTTTTTTTACAACGCAAACCGATAAGTCTGCGTAAACGTTTTTCAGCAGCTAATACATGTTTTTTTCTTTTTATTGTAATTAAAACTATCTTATTACTAAATTTTATAGTTGGATATTGGACTTTATTATATGTAAACTATTTTTAAATAAATAAATTATGTTAAAAACACAGAATCTAATATTTTGCTTATGCGAAAGTATACATTTTGTGGTATCGACGGGTGCCTACGGTAAAAAATTCATAACTTCGGGGTGCTTTCATATATTTTAAACCTAAATATACCATTTTGTGCAGAAATGAATGCTGAATCCATTGGTGTATTACAAGTTATGATATCTCAAACCAAACCCAAAATCCAGGAGGGGGTGGTAACCACCCCCCCCCTTGGTAGTCAGTGTTACAAAAAAGCTTGGTAGCCCGAGGGTTAAGTGGTTAAGGCATGCTCCTTGAAAACTAACTACTTGCGTGCATATATTTAGTTTACTTACGTATCTCGTATTCATAAATATGTACGCTATGTCATCGACGTCCAGTGCCGGCGCCAGAGGGTTGGGGGGTTGGAAGTGGGCTAAGAAGCCCCCAAAAGATTATCAGGATTTTTGCACAGGGAAAATGAAATATTTTCGGCTTAGCCTTTCCCTAAAAAGGTCAACAGATTTTTGGGACAAAGAAAATGAAATATTTTCACGAGATTTAGACCAAATGACTTTTAACAGGTAGTCAGCTTTTTATGACTGGAAAAATTATTGATTTTCTTGAGATTGGGAGCAAAATAATGACTTTAAAAAGGTCATCAGAAAGTTTGGCGAATGTCTCCGCCCATGGACTTCAGTCCCCCCCCAAAAACCCTGAAATCCTGGCGCCGCCACTGTCGACGTCTGCTATAATTATATGGGTTCTTTGATTATAACTTATGAGCGCCTAAATGAATATTCTTAACTTTATGAATATTCATAAACGTATCTATTGCATATTCATAATGACATAATCAACATGATAATTTTAGCCCATAATCAACATGATAATTTATGCCCGTGTTTGTTCGAAGGTGAGAAACCAGAACGACTCTGCGAGGTTACCTGCATCGGTGCAATATGAAATCTGCCATTTTGAAATTAAATCGCCGCATCAGGTGGCATAACGGAAATCCGTCCAAAACGCACGTGGTCCCGTAAGTTTTTAGCGGTTAGGCTGAACTGGATTTGAGGCTCCAGTGAACAGGTGAAGATGGCCACAAAATTGACTGTTTTATCCCAACAAACTGTTCGGCCGAAGTTTTACAGGCATATGGAAAGAATGTGGTAGGCCTACCGACGCAATAACTAAGCCTTATGGCTATTCTCGACAGCTTTAACACCTTGCGTGGCAGGTATTTAATACAGTAATAGAATTTCACAGAATAGCCTAATCTTCTTTGAATTTTTTTAGATTAACCGATTAAAGAAATTTTAATCGGTTAATCTAATTTAATCAGTACCAGCCCTAATTTCTTCTTCCCTCAGTCGGAAGCGCTTCAAGTGCCACCGAATTCTTGACGTCTTCAGGTAGCACCCAAGACATGTAGGTCTACTGGTAAAATTTGGGGTCAGTACACGCTACGGTTGCCCGAGACTAGAGCCAATATAGTATGTGCGTTTTCTTCGGATTTTTCTGATGACCCTTTTGTAGCCGCCAAATTTTCTGATGACATTTTTTGTCGAAGTAGGCCTACGTTTACTTCGGTTATAAAGCGAACTAATTTCATAATTTTATTAGTTTGATTTATTTTATAATCGAGTATCTTCTGCTCTCTTCCTGCGAGAATTTTATGGATTACATTTTTTTAGAATCTTTACTCTTTGAGGTCAGTAGCCTATACGCTGTAGGGCCTACCCGCGTATACCCTCGTTATGGAACTAAGTAGGCCAATACAAAGCACAATTATTTTTAGATGAGTACGTGCTGTATATCTGCGCATCCCTCGTGTAGACTACAGCCCTGATTGCAACACCGGAAATTTCGATACCAATTGTGATTTTATTCTGATTATAGACTTACTGAACGTTATTAACAGGTTGTTGTCATGTATCATAGCGAAAAACTCAGCTCAAATTTCAGCTCGGTTGCCAAGCCCAATAGTCTGGCTGGTCTCGATGGATGTGTTACGTTTTCATCTGTAGTCTGCAATAGTTTCTAAGGTGCAATGTCTTCTCACACTCAACAATATTCTGATTGTATATTAATGATAGCTATTATTTTGAACTAAAGCAATACGAATCGTTGTTTGAAAAATTACTGTGGCTCACAATAATATTATGTAGTGGCAGCTATAGACTAGACTAGTGGTTCTTAACCAGTGTTCGACCGAACCCCTGGGGTTCGATGAGCCAGTGCCAGAGGTTCGGCAGAGGTCCCCTGAAATATATACGTATTCAGTGAAAAATCATTTGCTATTTTATTTTTATTTACAACTTTAATTAATAAATTTTGTTTGAAATTGATTGCCTGCCAGGGCCCTACCTTAAGAAATCTAAGGTTGTGCATATTGTTAACCTTAGTTATGTCTACTTGCATCTCCACCGGCAGCCATCTTTCTGTGACGTAAGATATTACCGGTAAGACATGCAATTTTTCATTGTTTTTCTGCAGAAATAGCATCGTACAATGTATGCTAAAAGCAACCATTACCCTTTTCTTATATATTTATACCACATAGTATGTTGAGCCAAAAAAGAATTTTTTTTTCAAAGTTAAGGGGTTCGTTGAGTGGTCATGGATTTCTCTTGGGGCTCGGCTCCCTTGAAAAGGTTAAGAACCACTGGACGTGTTTTATGAGTCCAGACCCCAAGGTAACCTACTAATGAAGCTCAGCAATGCTGAACTAATTTTGCCTATACTAGATTCGTAGCAGTATAGTATACACTTCCAGCAAAATGACCAGATGGAAAACATTACCACCGGTGAACATTCCTAAATATGGTTCATACAGTAGATATTGTGTTCCAACTAATATTGTTCAATGAAATATATGTTCCTTTTCCACTCGGATTAAATATTGGTATCGTTCTCCCCAGATCTGAAAATTTTTTACACGGTAAACCCTAAAAGTATAGTTTGACAGTATACAATGCATGTATATAAAAATTATTTCAGCCAGTATATATTTATTCAACCAGTTAATATGTTCAAATGTACCTTTCAATTGAGAGCACTTGCCCATTTTATGTATATTTGGACTTTGTTTAGTACTTTTTGAAATCTACAAACACAGATATACATACATGCAAGCATACATATATCCACACATACATACATACTTACATACATATATACATACATATATACATACTTACATACATGCATACATACATGCGTACATACATGCACACATACATGCATACATACATACATGCATACAATCATACATACATACATACAAACATATATACACACATACATAGAGTCATACGTACAGTCATGCATTATCTGCTTCTGCATACATACCTTGTCGATAGCCATTTTTTTTATAGAAATCACTTGTTTCCGGTTCGTGTGTGCGTTTTATTCAAGTCGCCTTTATTCGATAGCGTTATGTCCCTCTCCGTAGGCCATACGAGTCTCAAACTTGTATCCTACTCATATGTCCCACCCAGTGGGACAGTCGAGTGGAATGAGAAAATTCAAATGTCCCACCCAGTGGGACAGTCGAGTGGAAAAGGTTAGGACACCCTTAATGCAATTTTAAAGAATGTTTATTTCCTTGAAATGAACATCAATCAACATTGTGCACGATTTAAGAAAGTGTCTTAAATAATTATCCGAGACCTAAATTTGCAGCATTGGGCCAACCAGTCTTAAAGCTGAATTGACAAATTAGCACAGTAAAATATCAAACATGCTAAATCAATAACATCAAATAGAGGTCTCGAGAGCAGCCAACCACCGTAGCCTAATAACGATAAAGTCGACAGAGGAAGTCAGTTTGTGTCAAGGTAAACAACTATTTCTTGCCTTGAATTGTCGCAGAGTTTAATTTCTGAACATCAGCTTCTCCAGAACGAACTCTGCTGGACCGTTACTTGCCATGCTTTCCCGATGAACGAATGGATAGAGATGCGCCAGTCGAGAACACGGGACTTTGACCGCTCGATATGGCATACGTTTTTCTAAGACATGGTTGTGATGTCTCGACTTACACATGGAAAGGTTATAATGATCCCAAAGAAATTCCTCCGGGTTGCAGGGGGCGGGGACCATCAGGTTGCCAAACGGACGTCTTCTTAACGGAAACACGTCACTCTTGAGCCAGATCTCGGTGGTTGTGTAGTTTGGCGATGCGTTCCAGATGTGCGTCTGGTTTTCTAGATAGAAAAAGATGTCGATGCTTGGAGTCTTGTAGGTGTACTTGAGCAAACTTTGGCCTTTTTGCGGATAGAACTTCCACTGGCGGTTGTAGTTTAAAGGGCTCGGTGCCCACTCGAACAGGCCGAATGTCGCCGGATTTTCGGCCACCTTCGCCCGCAGAACTCGGCTGACTTCTTGGCGATCGGAAGCATTGATGATGACATCGATGTCATCGTCCCACGGGATGAGATCGTGGTGGCGCCAGGAACCTAACAGGGTACCGCCGTCGACGAAGTAGGTCACATTGCTCGAATCCATCGCTTCGGTAAATGCCTGGAACGTCAGGTCGAGTAAAGCCCTTTGCTCCGGTTCGAGCGGAGTCAGGAAATGAGCCTGAACCGGAAAAAGACGGGGATTAACGCATGTCGATGGATGACAGTAGTAGTTCGCGATCAGAACGTCAAGCAGAAGCACAGCGCAGTTCATGACGAGCAGTTTGCGAACAGTGAACCTTCGCAAGGCGCATCGCAGTCGACATCTTGTAATGCCGAACGTTTTCAGCATCTCCATTCAACTTTAGATGCAAAAAGGACAATAAGCCATGCGGTTGGTGTGCGAACAACCGTCTTCTGTCAAGTCCTGTACAATCGTTATAAAATATTATATAGATCCGGGCAAGATGTACATATACACGCCAATGAAGAATCTGCACGTATTCGTGGGATAACGATTGTCTTGTGGACAATTGCCAAGCAGTCTGCGAATCAAATAGTCATCTCTGAAAATTGCCATACATAAAATTCTCAGGAATTGTCCTCAGTCTTGCTCTTGTTTTCCTTTGCTGTAATTTTATGATAATTAAGAAACATCATGCTGACACTGATTAACTCATATTTACAAGGTGTCACGACAACTCGCCCACCGACAACTCGTCCAACGACAACTCGTCCACGGACAGCTGGTTCACCGACAACTGGTTCACCGAAATAAAAGCCGGATTATTGAGAAAACGCTTGGGAAATAGAAGCTGGATGAAGGTTCTTTATTTACGAAATAGGAGCTGGATTTATGAGAAAAAAGTCTAATGGCTTTCTTTCTTAAATGGAAGCTGAATTGATGATTTTCATCATGTGTCTCAACATGCATCCAGCTTCTATTTCAGATAGAAAAAAAACTTGATCCATCTTCTATTTCTTAAGCGGTTTTTCACAAATCCAGCTTCTATTTCACCTGTAAAAACCTTCATCCAGCTTCTATTTTCCAAGCGTTTTCTCAATAATCCGACTTCTATTTCAGTGTACGAGTTGTCGGTGGACGAGTTGTCCGTGAACCAGCTGTCGTTGAACCAGTTGTCTGTGAACCAGTTGTCGTGGAACCTATTTACAATGTCTAAAGTTTGCGCATAATGATTAGTGCGTTTCGCTATAGAGTATATAGACGCAAATCTCCGCCGACATGAAAGATAATGCAAGATTCCTGGTGAACTAGCCTATATACACAGGACACGCATTTTCAGAGAATCTGTTTTCCCAGTTCCTGTTTTAAAGTTTTATGAAAACCAGGAATATTGAAGCAGAACACGAACTGGTCCTTTCATAAAAGCAGGCGGACGCGATTTTAGAGCATGTAATGGCTAATTAAAGTTTTGATATTGAAATGTGACATTATGTAAAACTGAATGACAGTTCACAACACCGTCTTTATTACATTGGAGAACTGCACCTCAAAATATCTCGATCTATTGTACATATTCCTACCTGAGCGCATTTCCAGTGTTTTAAAAAGCGCTACACAAGTAAGTACTCTATAATACATTCAAAAGCAATAGCTATAGACTTCTACAAGCATGTAAACATACATACAGACAGGTATACCTGCATACGGTAATAGGACAATTACCTCCCGGACAACTACCCTCGAACAATTCCTCCGAACAATTCCCCCCATGCCAATTACCCCACGGACAATTACCACCCGGACAATTACCCCCCCACCCACCCCGCGCAATAACCCACATTATATAGACTTTATAGTACCGGAAAGTATAAGTTGTCTTGCTAATATTAAGAGAACTGATGAAATACTTATTTAAATTATTAATAAAATGCTAAAATTGTCTTTTAGCGTATTAAACTCCTGTCGTGAGAAATAGCGCATTACATTAACACATCAATCCAGCTTCGATTTAGGCTAATCGAGATTGTTTTCGTCAATTTCACTTCTATTTTATCAAAAATTATTTTTCATCAATCCGACTTCTGCTTAGCTAGACTTGACCCGACTTGGGTAAACGTGTATTTTAGCGTCGTGTTATTGACTCGTTGCAGCATTATCATCTTTAATGATTTAAATAATTTAATCAATGTAATTTCTAGTTTGGCAAGAATCCTTCTCATCGATCCAGCTTCTGTTAGACCACAAGAATTTGTTTCATCAATCCCGTTTCTATTTAGGCAGCAATTAGCTTTCATCAAGAAAGGTTTTATTTTATTAAAAATTATTGCTCGACAGTCCATATTGGATCTCAGCGAGATCGTTTCATGAACCCCCCCACTTCTATTTCAGTAGAAATTATTTTCATCAATCCGACTTCTATTTAGTCAAGCAGACTTGGGTGACGATATTCGGTGAAAACTGACTGGAGTAGTTTAATACGGTAATACACTAAAATACGATTTTACCCATAAAATATTTCGACAAAAGCTGTTCCTTGAGAATTTTTTTATTTCAAAACAGGCTTTACACAGCGTTTGCAAATGGCGTAGCATAAAAAATTACAACATCATTTGATTCATTTCTGAATCAGCACTTGCCTGCGACATAGTTAGGTTGAAATTGAAGTGACATCTTGTGAAAGTTTTATGCAGGTACTAATGCAGCCTGTGTTACAGCTCGTTGTGTTACAGCGATTAAAAATTTAAAAAATTTGCTCTTGAATTTAAAATAACATTTATACCTAATAAGAATATTGTTTCATTGATCAATTTTTATCCTCATTTTATTGCAGAGGTATGAATAAAAACTGAACATCATTCATCGAGCCGATCAAAACTCAAACATTTTAAACCAAAGCTAGCCGCATCATCCTAGATCCAAATTAAATATTAGACTATACGAATATTCTTTATTTGAATTCGGGCTTTTTTAGCGTGCAGTTGTACACAAAATGTGCCGTTATAAATGAATTTGTGCAGTTGTAAAAGCAATATTGTGCAGTGAAAATCATTATAAAAGGTAACTGCGGTCGATTTATCATGTAGGAGCGGAATGGAACGAATGGGTTGACCAGTGAAAAATAGAGCTAGACCTAGCCTACGTCGAAAGGCAAAAATGGCGGTGAACGACTATAAAAAAGAAAACAAGGTCATCAGAAATTTTCTCCGCAAAGGGCACGCCAGTTTCAAATTGATGGTTGTGCAGTTTAAAAATCATTTAAAAGCCCTGATTTAAATAAGTAGGCCTAGGCCTATAGGTTATGCCTGTTCGTTATGCTGACCACACTCTGGTTTGATGGCATTTCTGCCTGCACACAGTGCATGGAATAGTGGGGCACTTGCCCCTGGAAATTCGCACGTTTTTTCTACTATTACATATCTAGGTACACGAACACTAATGATATTAATGCCATAAAAATTTATAGAACTTGATAAATTTGCGTCTATAAACCTCTGTGAAAAATATCTACAGTCTAGTCTAAATTCCTTTCTTCACATAGACCTATTTCAAACTCTTGCTATAGAAACTTAACCGTCATCATTGTGTCTTACTCTTCCTGGAAAAATATCTGTGGGTGACCACTGCGGCCCAGCTGCCCATGAATCTTAATAGTGACAGATCTCCAAGGCACTGTATTGTGAAACAGCCAAAACGATGATCTGAGTGTAATTGAATTTTCAACGAAATTTTTTTCTCACTCACCGCCTCACTCACTCACTCATTCACTCGCTCACCGCCTCACTCATTCACTTACTCACTCGCTCAATCAATCACTAGTTAGCAATTTTTTAAGCTGCCTTATTCTGATACAGCTCACACCAGCTCTTTACACTGGCTGTATCCTATAATTATGTGAATAAAGAGAATATTATTATTACAAAGCATGCAACGATCATTAAATTTTGACATCTTGCATATCTTCTACGACGATAAAGTTGCTGCTGATAAGTATGATGAAGACAACAGCGATGATGATGATGATGATGATGATGATGATGATGATGTTGTTGTTGATGATGATGATGATGATGATGATGTTGTTGCTGTTGATGACGATGATGATGATGATGATGATGATGATGATGATGATGATGATGATGATGATGATGATGATGATAACGACGGCCATTTTTGATTGATTTATTTGTTTACTAGCAATTTGATATAGCGTCCCATCAAGGTACTACTCACTGAGTACTCAGGAGCGCTCCCAGTCCAACCTCGGTTGAATAAGACAGTGTCAAAGAAGAGAGAGGGGAAAGAGGCAGAAAGACCAATAGGCATTTGACGAAGGATAACAAGGAGCTCATATCATGTCGCAGGGCCAGCCACGGAGAAGGCATGGCGCTGCCTGATTGCAGTCCGTGAGCGGGGAACAATTAGTTCCGCTTGTGCAGATAAGCGGAGAGAGCAGCGGCGCTGGACGTAGGTGGTGGAGCAGCATAGCTCCTGCAAGTACAAAAGGAGCTAAATCCTTATAACACCACCGGACCAAGACAGAAATTCGGTGAGAAATGCGCTGTGTGTAAGGTAGCCAGTGGAGTACATTATGCATGTAGGCCTACTCAGAGATTTGGCTGAACTTAGGAATTCGGCCTACGAGGCGGGCGGCGGGACGCAGGACCCTGTTTAGGGGTCTTGACCGACAGGCCGGATGTGTGTGTGTGTGTGTGTGTGTGTGTGTGTGTGTGTGTGTGTGTGTGTGCGGATGAGTGCGCGTGCGTGCGCCTAAGTGCGCGTGGGTGTTTTGGTAGGTGGGTGTAAAGGGGATTGATGACATAATTGCAATTATACAATCGCAAACATGTCACAACCCATTAGAGGAATTTCACTAAAAATTACTTCCTAAGCGAGGAAAATATTTTGCCGCCAAAATAAATCACCCATGATTATTATGGCAGGCATAATTACACTAGATTTATGGTTTTGCGTAATAATTTTCTTATGCCCATTGTAATGATACATTTGCGTGCTAGCTTAGTGGTTAGAGTGCTGGAATGTCGACCGAACTGTCAGGGTTCATATTTCCTCCAGGGAAGAAATTTGTTTCGCAATCATGCCACATGCTCAGTCCGCACCTCTAGCCTTGCCTTGCCTTGCCTTGAACCTTCCTCGATACGAGGGTTGGTTGCACTTTGGACAATTCTTCTCCATTCTCTCCTGTCTTCGGTTGCTCTCAACATTCAACCATTCCTCTGTTGATAATCCCGTCCATTTCTCCTCTAGCCAACTCGACTATAATAAGTGTGTCTACACCGACTGCACACTATAGGTTGGAAAATGAGACACCAGGTAAAAGAAGATGATGTCGCTGAAACTTTATAAATACTCATTCATATCCCTCAAGTTACTTAGCCTTTTGCATTCATAGGCCTACATAATTATACACCCGCCTATGCCTACTACGTGTTGCCTACATCAGGGCTGCAGATTGTGCGTAAGTAATCGATTAATCGTTTGAATTTTAAGCGATGAATTTTTTACTTGTTTGATTATTTTTCCTCTTTATTCGTGATGTCGACTAACCCATATCTGGAGTAAACAAAATGGTGAGCAATGATGATGTAGGCTAATACTTTCGAGTGGAGATCTAGTCAAAGATGGCCACAAAAATGACTGTCTTATCCCAACAAACAGTTCGACCGAGGTTTTGCTTAGAGAAATAAAGCAGTAGGCCTAACTAACTCAATAACTACATTTTCGACAGTTTTACGCTCTGCGTAACAGCTGTTATTAAACGAGTTGAATTCTATCGATTATTGGAAGTTATATTTGGAGATTAATCTATGAACAGAAATATAATCAGTTCCAGTAACAGTGGCGCAGCCAGGAATTTATTATGGGGATGGGGGGGGGGGGGTTATGGCCTGACCGGATGCCCTTCCTGACACCAGCCCAACTATTACAGTAAATAAAAAGGGAATAAAGTTACAAAGGGAACAAAGCAAGAAAAACAATTGTTACCACAAACAATTGCTTTGTTTTCTCATATTAATTTTAAATGGACAAATAGCCCTTTAAAAGCTTTTCCTAATCCAATGGGGTTAACCCCCTAAAGTTAAACCCCCTTGTCTACACCACTGTCCAGTAGGCCTAATAATTTCTATTTATTTTAGTCGGTAAAGCCTCGAGTGCCATCGAAGTCTTGATTTACATTGGTTGCAACAGCGGCAAATTGGGTTCTTATAATTATTATATTGCAATTTTATTCTGGTTATACTATACTTACTAGACGATATTAGCCTAATAAGTTGTTGTCATTTATCAGCGAACATTGCCGCTCAAATTTAAGCTCCGTTGCTGAGCTCAAATATAGTCCAGGCTGGTTTGTTGCATGTGCTACATATTGTACGTCTTCCTGTTTAGTCTGGGATCGTTTCTAACTTCTAAGGTACAATACCTTATCACAATTAGCAATATGCATAGGCCTATACATGTACATATGTAGGCTATGTGTGAAGGTTCCATGGGTTCTTGTGATAATTATATACAGTGGTTAAAGTGTAGAAAAAGAAGTGCCTGGACGCTCCTTATATTTCCCTGTTGTGCGGGCCAAATAAGTGGCAGGACGGTGTTCAGATTTTAAAACAAGTGCCTGGACGCCGTCCATGACCGTCCAGGCACACTTTAAGCCCTGATTATATACAGAACATAACAGAGTGTAGATGGATGGAATTTCGCTTCAGGCAGAATACTCGTAGGCCTATAAAGCGAGTAATCGTTGGCAGCGACGTGCATGATGCAACTCCGCCATTGGTTGCACTCTATACCATTGCCAGCCCCAAGCCTGGATAAAGTGGTGGGCGACACTAATCATCTTCGATACGGCAGTGTTGTTAAATAGTAACAAGCCAGCTACATGTATATTGCAGGTAGGCCCTGCATAATTATCTTTATTGAGTTGTATTACTACTAATGTATGCCTCTAATGAGTGTGTCACATGGCATTGTTAATGGTTTTAAAAAGTACGCCATCGGTCTTCGATTTACACAGTAAAGTGCTTCTGATTAATCGTGCATAATTAGCTGGTCGCATGGACACAGTAGCTGTGCTGAACTAGACACTCTGTGTTTATAGGCCTATACTAGCTGAAATAGGCCTACCCGGCGTTTCCCAGGAAATTTCGGTTTTTAGGCCCACGCGACGCCTCACCTCGGTGTAAAGGTTTCAAATTGCCCCCTCCCTAAATATTACCCCTGCAAACTGTAATTTGTATCAATCATCGCACGTATTGCACTAGGAAATCAGAAAAATATCCCGCTTCTTGTTTTGGTCTGAAGATTTTCATCCGTCATCCCACTTCGTGGCTTGTTAGCAATATTTTCATCTGTAATTTAAATACTAATCGCCGCTGAAGTTACACGAAGAAACGGCTTTGAGGCTATTATTTTTTCCCGGATCAAAATTTTGATAACAACACACGAAGTCATATATATAAAAATATAAAATCCTTCTTCCTCCGAACTAGGAGAACGCTTGGTGCCGCATAATTATCAGTGCCGAGAGTCACGAGATGTAGAGTGGTAAGTCGAAATTTATCTCAGTTGGAGAGGAGACGAAGTCCGTGTCTAAGCAGACGAGACAGTGACTAGTGATTCGGGTGGCTCCAGACGGATAGTGGGTGGGCTGGAGTCGAAGCTCTCCCTTGAGGAGCAGGATAACATCCGGCGCGGCCGGTCGCCACATCTGGACACTACTACTGCAATTTTAAAGAATGTTTACATAATTATTTGAAATGAAACATTAATCAATCATACGCATCATGTATTTACAGATTTCGTGTTAAATATATAATTATCGCAGATTTAAATTCCCAGGTCTATGAGCCTTAGAGCTGAATTCACAAATTAGCTGAATAAAAAAACAAATTAACAAGAAGTAGACTATGTACTACATCAATAACATTAATAGAGGCATTAGAATCAGATATCCAACACAATTGTATCATTTCGCCTTCAAATAGTTTCCGTCTGATCCACGTCCAGCCCAGACTTTCACAATGTTGCTGATGGCAACCTTGTGAATTCTTTAGAAATTCACTGCTCGGAAACTCTAAATGTAAAGAGGAAATCAGTTGTAGGTCAAGTTTAACAGCTTTTCCTTGCCTTGAATCGTCGTAGAGTTGAACTTCTGAACTTTAACTTCTCCACAATAAACTCTTCTGAACCGTTACTTGCCGTGTTTTCACGATGAACGAATGGATAGAGATGCGCCAGTCGAGAACACGGCACATGAATCGGTGGAACTGGCATAGATGTTTCAATGATATGGTTGTATGTTCTCGACTGACACTCGGAAATGTTGATATTGACCCCAAGAAAGGCCTTCGGGTTGCAAGGGGCCGGGACCATGCGATCGCCAAACGGGCGTCTTCTTAACGGAAACACGTGGCTCTTGAGCCAGATCTCGGTGGTTATGTAGTTTGGGGATGCGTTCCAGATGTGCGTAGCGTTTTCTAGGTAGAAAAAGATGTCGACGGTCGGAGTCTTGTAGTCGTAGTCGAGCAAACTTTGACCTTTTTGAGAGTAGAACTTCCACTGCACGATGTAATCTTTGCCGCTCGGTGCCCTGTCGTACAGGCCGAATGACATCGGATATTCGGCCACCTTCGCCCGCAGGACGCGCCCGACTTCTTGGCGGTCGGAGGCATTGATCATGACGTCGATGTCATCGTCCCACGGGATGATGTCGTGGTGGCGCCAGGAACCTAACAGGGTACCGGAGAACATAAAATACGTCAAATTGCTCAAGTCCATCGCCTCCGTAAAAGCTTTGAACATCAGTTCGTGTAAATCCCTTTGTTCTGGTTTGAGCGGAGTCAGGAAATGTGCCTCGATCATCGATGGAGAATGGCGCTGGGCCTTGACCGTTGATGGAGAAAAGCGCTTAGCCTCGACCACCGATGGAGATAAGTGTTTAGCTTCGACCGTTGATGGAGAAAAGCTCTGGGCCTTGACCGTCGATGGAGAAAAGCTCTGGACCTTGACCGTCGATGGAGAAAAGCGCTTAGCCTCGACCGTCGATGGAGAAAAGCTCAGGGCCTTGACCGTTGATGGATAAAAGCGCTGGGCTTCGACCGTCGATGGAGAAAAGCGCTGGACCTTGACCGTCGATGGAGAAAAGCGGGTCTCCACGAATTTCGATGGACAACGGACGAAGTTCTCGACGTAGAACAGAACGTTCAGCAGAAGCACAGCGCAGTTCAGGACGAACAGCTTGCGAAAAGTGAACCAGCGTAGACAAGCGCAAAGCTGTCGATTTTGTGTTATGCCGAACGCCATCGTTTTCAGAATTCGCATTCGGATTTCGATGTAAAAAGGAATACTACGCTTTGCGAATGATTTGCGAACAACCGTCTGCTGTCAATAACCGTGTTTGATGTCTATCATGATGGTCGGGCGAGATGTAGCCTACGTCAATGATGAATCTGCACGTATTCGTCGCATAACGCTTGACTATGCATGGATTTCTGAGAGCACACGCATCGAATCAGTCATTCGTCTCCGAAAAAAACCGTAGCCCATACGCAAACACCTCACAAATTGAATTGTTTTAGGTTATTCGCTTGTTTTTGTTGCCAAATGACAATTGGGAAACAGTGCGCTCGCAGAGTCGCAGTGAATAACTTATTTTCAATGTCTAAAGTGTGTGCATAATGTAATTAGCGCGTTTCACTGTAGACGCAAATCTCAGCCCGACAAGAAAGAAAATTCAAGATTTATTAATAACTTGGACACCCCCTCAGGGAATCTTTGGTAAAAAGGTCATCAACTTTTTTGGTCTGGAAAAAAATAGCATGGTTTCTGAGATTTCGAACCGGACGACTAAAAAAGGTCATCAACTTTTTTGGACAGAGCACAAAATTTCGGCGCACGAAGAACAACTCCGAAATAAAATCCTGGCTACGGCCTTGGTTATGGTGGTGTCGTATTGCCAGAAAGAGCTCGTTCCAGGTTGTCGAAACAATTCGGTCGCCTTCGTAAATCTCAACGCATCTTGGTGGAAGCTTAGCCATTGATGTAATCACAAATAGTAGTGCTGGTAATTAATAATTATAGCGCAAAGTAAACGAAGTTGTCATGTAGAAGTGTGTGCCGATGTGAGCCCGCACATAGGGACAGGAGGGCATTTCTTCTTGGAAATTGACTACTATCTATAACTACTACATTTTGGATTTTAACTAATTTCCTCGCGCAACAGATAAAAATACACATAGTGAAAAGAAAAGTCACAATTATAGAAGCCTTTATGAAAATACTCATTTTCTTAATATTCTGCTTTGAATTTTCAGGCTCTTGCCAAAAAAATCAGACGCGACCATCATGTTTTGCCAATCCTGCGAAAATTTGTGCGGACGCCCATGTGTGTGCCCATATACGGCCATTGCCAAATGCACAGGCACCAAATTGTAAGTGAAAGTCGTATAATCGCAGTGAAACTAGTCTATCTTGTAAGCGCATTTAGAAATAACAACGGGAAATTCGAAGCAAATAATTGCACAAGCATGCGGCGCAAACTATTAATTTTCGAACACAGTAGACAATTAAGTTGTCGAAGTCGTATATAGTTCAATTATTTAATAAACCACGTACAACTGTTCAAGTACAGAACAAACAACTCCTAAAAACAGTCAGGATTAGATCCAATTAAAATGCATCATAATGACTTATAATAACAGCGAACGAGGAGCACAATTTCTTAAAACGTATGAGGTAAAAGTATTAAACAACAATATATACGTACAGGTCTAACTAGAACTAACTTATAACCAGGTCATATAACTTGATTCAATAATATAACAGGAATAATATAGTAACTGAAACTGATGCGAGAAATACGAATCACATAATCACTTCGTGTAGGCCCCTACATGAAGGCAAATAGGCAGTATGTAGTACCTGATTCGTGAAGACAGACCTTATTACAGAATTCAAAGAAAATATGAATGGGCAAAATTGAAATTTAGTAAAAAACTTCAACGAAATAAGAAACTACAACATATCGGAATCATCTAGTTTCTTTAAACAGATTTAAAAACGGTTACACCACAAGTACAAAAATTTATTGTTTTGGAGTGTTATATTTGGAAGCACAGCATTGAGATTCCCGAATTTAATTTTGAATGACCGTTGATCGGGATTTTTAGCCACTGCTTTCTGTTTGCAAAACCCGCAAGAGCACTGCACCTCTCATGGTTAGGAGCACATAGATGGGCATTCGTGTTAATTTATGTAATCATGTTTACTTATTGTCACTCCAGTGGTCTTCCTTCGCTCGATAGACAATATAAATTATTATGAGAACATAACAAGACATGGGTTAAAAGATAGTAGAGCACACGGCCTGGAAATGCCAATGGACATCACGTATTCGTACCTATCGCCGCCAAATGGCTGGCGTCGTGAACCGATGATGACGATGCATAAAAATATTAACATTTTCGAAGTGTTCATTAAGACAAGCACAAATGAAAAAACTAATGCTTCAAAACTCAAAAGTCACAATAACGTCATGCTCATAAGTTCTGACGAAACTTCATTGTCATAATCTTGAGTTTTGTTTAGACTACAAGGCACACACCGCTTTTTACATCAACAAACCAACCCTACGTCGCACTATGTGAGCGGCCCAGGCCTAAAGTACTAATGAAGCTAGTGCCACAATGCCAGCAAAATGACCAGATGCAAAATGTCAGCATCGGTGAACATTCCCGAAATATGGCTCATACAGTAGATATTGTGTGTTCCTAACAATAATGTTCAATGAATATATAGATTTTAGGACACTACTACCGCAATTTTAAAGAATGTTTATTTCCTTGAAATGAACATTAATCAACATTGCGCAAGAATTAAGAAAGTATCTTACATAATTATCGGAAACCTAAATTTGCAGCATTAGACCTAAAAGCCTTAAAGCTGAATTCACAAATCGGCAGTCAAATATCAAATACTAAGTACATGCTAAATCAATCAAAAAAATCAACAGAGGCCTCGGAAGCAGCCAACCAACTTAGCCTAATAACGACAAGTCTTAAGACGAAATCAGTTGTATGTCAAGGAAAACAACTATTCCTTGCCTTGAATCGTTGTAGAGTTGCATTTCTGAACCTTAACTTCTCCAGAACAAATTCTTTTGAACCGTTACTTTCTGTGTTTTCCCGATGAACAAATGGATAGAGATGCGCTAGTCGAGAACACGGGACTTGGATTTCTGGATATGGCAAAACTGTTTCAAAGATGTGGCTGTAATATCTAGACTCACACACGGAAACGTTATAATGATCCCGAAGAAAGGCTTCCGGGTTGCAGGGGGCGGGGACCATGAGGTTGCCAAACGGACGTCTTCTTAACGGAAACACGTGACTCTTGAGAAAGATTTCGGTGGTTATATAGTATGGCGATGCGTTCCAGATGTGCGTCTCGTTTTCTAGGTAGAAAAAGATGTCGATGGCCGGAGTTTTATAGCTGAAGTCGAGCAAACTTTGACCTTTTTGCGAATAGAACTTCCACTGGCGGCTGTAGTCTGAAGCGCTAGCCGCCCAGTCGAACAGGCCGAACGCCGCCGGATCTTCGGCCACCTTCGCCCGCAGGACTCGTCTGACTTCCTGGCGGTCGGAGGCATTGATGATGACATCGATGTCATCGTCCCACGGGATGAGATCGTGGTGGCGCCAGGAACCTATCAGGGCACCGCCGTCGACGAAGTACGTCACATTGCTCGAATCCATCGCTTCGGTAAATACCTGGAACGTCATGTCGAGTAAAGCCCTTTGCTCGGGTTCGAGCGGAGTCAGGAAATTAACCTCAACCGATGGGAAAAGGCGTGGGTCCACTAATGTCGATGGATGACAGTAGTAGTTCGAGAAGTACATCAGGACGTTCAACAGAAGCACAGCGCAGTTCAAGGCGAACAGTTTTCGAACAGTGAACCTGCGCAAGGCACATCGCAGTCGACATCTTGTAATGCCGAACGTTTTCAACGCCTCCATTCAACTTTAGATGCAAAAAGGACAATAAGCCGTGCGGTTGGTGTGCGAACAACCGTCTTCTGTCAAGTCCTGTACAATCGTTATATATAGATCCGGGCAAGATGTACATGTACACGCCAATGACGGATCAGCACGTATTCGTGGGATAACGATTGTCTTGTGGACAGTAATATTGCTGAGCACTGGCTGTGAATAAGTCAGTCGTCTCTGAAAGTTACCATACATAAACTACTCAATCATGCTCTTGTTTTAGCTTGGTTCATGGTATTCAAGAAACAATCTGCTCAGAATGATTATCTCATTTACAATACCTAAAGTATGCGCATACTGATTAGCGGATTTCAGTATAGACTCAAATCACTTCCGACATGAAAGATAATGCAAGGTTCTGGTGAACTATTATACACAACAGAACCTGTCACAGAATCTGTTCTCCCAGTTCCTGCTTTCAAAATCTAATGAAAGCCAGGAATAGTTACGCAATGCACGAACTGGTCCTTTTCTAAAAGAAGGCACACATGATATATGGGAGCACATGATGGCTAATTAACTTTGATATTGAAATGCGACATTATATGTAAATGGATGACAGCTCATTCATTCATTCATTCATTCATTCATTCATTCATTCATTCATTCATTCATTCATTCAATCATTCATTCATTCACTCACTCATTCATTCATTCATTCATTCATTCAATCATTCATTCGGTCATTTATATAGCGCTCCTTAAAGTTAAAAAAAGCTACTCAGAGGCGCTCCCGACCCCAGCGAGCCTAAAAAGAACAGCATTTATGACAGCATCCAGTGTTTTAAAGGCGCTACACGAGTATTCGAATGCTTACAAAGAGAATAGCTAGCAATAGGAACAAGAATTCATACATGCGTGCAGGCATACATGTACCTACATAAATCTACGCTTAGCTCTCAGAAGCAGGTCGTTTGTGTTTCAGTCTCTGAAACGTCCTGGGATTGTCCATGTCATGCATCTTGGCTAATAACCGACCGGTCTCAAATGCATCCTATATACCCGGTCCAAAATTGCAGAAACTTGAAAGAGTTGTCTGTCCAATGCGGTGTCACGACAACTCGTCTAACGACAACTCGTCTACCGACAAGTGGTCTCCGGACAATTCGTCTAACGACAACTCGTCTACTGACAACTGATCCAGCGCTTGAGAAATGGAAGCCGGATGACAGTTTTTAGAGGTGAAGTGGAGCTTGGATTGATGAAAAAACGCGAGAAATGGAATCTGGATGATGGTTCTTTTACAGGTGAAATAAGAGCTGGATTGACGAAAATAACGCGTGATAAATAAAAGCTGGATGAAGGTATTTCTAGATCTCAAATAGAAGGTGGATTGATAAGAAAATCGCTTAAGTAATGGAAGCTGGATGATGGTATTTTTATATCTGAAATAGAAGCTGGATTGACTAAAATAACAGGCAAGAAATAGAAGCTGGATGAAGGTGTAGAAATGGGTGCATGTTGAAATACATGAATGAAAATCATCAATCCAGCTTCTATTTAAGCTAAAAACCCATTTTCATAAATCCAGCTTCTATTTCATCAATACTATTCGTCTGTAGACCAGTTGTCGTTAGACCAATTGTCCGGAGACGAGTTGTCGTTAGACGAGTTGTCGGTAGACCAGTTGTCGTGGAACCGTCCAATGCACGTTACGTCCAACCCTTAATCTGACTCCCTTATTTTTACGCTTGGGCCTATAGGCTAATGGCTCAAAAAGCGCCGCAAATTATTCGTAATGACGTACAATGGTCTAACTCATCCAATAGCATACTTAAAATTTGGTAAGGATACGAATATTGACAGAAAATATGCTTTTAAAATGTCACATTTCCCATGCGAAATCGCCGTTCAAATCACAATTGAACCACAACATTCGACCGGAAATTGGGGTACGCGCCAAAACCATCAACGTAGATTGGTCCATGCGACTATAAATAACGTGCACGTCAAGACTTCGGCCCTAAGTTCAAAATAAGAAATGGAAGCTGGTTGAAGATATTTCTAGATTCGAAATAGAAGCCGGATTAATGAAAAAACGCTTAATTAATGGAAGCTGGATGAGGGTATTTTTATATCTGAAATAGAAGCTGGGTTGATGAAAATAACGGGCGAGAAATAGAAGCTGGGTTAATAAAATATATTCTAGCTTAAATTGGAGCTGGATTGGTGAAAAATAATAATTATTATTATTAAAACAGAAGTTGGATTTATAAAACAACTGATGCAATTGAAAAGCTGGACTTTTACTTACTTAGGCCTACTTATTTACTTTTGCCTGCTGTCTAATAATACTCTAATAGTCTAATTTCACATTTAACGCACGCAACTTCCGGAAACGGTCAGAATTGAATAACAACTTCGATCGGTGCTTTGTTTTGACAAAATATTATAATTTTTTCAATCGATTTCCTTCTTTTTAACAAATTCTAAGTATAATAATACGCAGTGGCTACGGAACCGTCCGGACGGTGCCGTAATTCTTTTTCTACGGAACCGTCCAACACGTATGGGCCTACCATTCGCACTAACACCCGTCGGCCAATCAGGTTAGCGGAAAACAATGTGGAAGAGTCGAAGACCGTAGGGGAGGAGGTTGTCGAGTACAATTTATGCCCATCCCTTTGTAAAGAGTAGCCTACTGTGAACAGCACGTGCGCCACGCAGGGTCTCACGATTTTAGACGAATTGCGATGTAAAACGTTTACAATGTCTTACAAATGACCCTACGTATGGAGGAACATTTTGCACAGGTAATTATGTCTCACTTTAGCGCTCTTTATGGTTAAATTTAAGCATGGTTATAAGACCTAGGTGTCGTTCGCGTATAGGGTATAAGGTTTCGCGTCGAGGGTCGGTTAGGGTTAGTGTTAGGGTTAGTGTCGTCATTAGATTCTTAAGATTTTTGCGTCGTGAGGGTCGGTTAGGGTTAGTGTTAGGGTTAGTGTCGTCATTAGATTCTTAAGATTTTTGCGTTGGTTGTTTAGCAGTTGTTGGCCAAGCTAGCCTAATAGCTTGACCATCAACTGCTAACATCAACTACCTTCTCCCCCCTACGGTCTTCGCCTCTTCCAGACGGTTCCGTAGAAAAAGAATTACGGCACCGTCCAGACGGTTCCGTAGCCAGTGCCATAATAATATACCAGTTAGGACTGTTAGCCAATGGCACGTTGGCAGACATATTTTAAGACGCTTTCTGTGCCATTATAAGCGTGAAAATAATTTACAACGCTAAATTACATGTTTACCTATTCGAGATGACGATTTTGCACAAACAACATTGTCCTTACCGCAATTCTTTCACAAAAATAACTTTATTCTATTAATACAGAGCAATTCAGCGTTCGTATATGGCGTCGCGTAATCACTGTATCCTTTGCTGAATCGACACCTACATATGACGTCATTGGCATATGATGAAATTAAAGACCCATCTTGTGACGATTTATGCAGGTGCGAACGCTCTGTGTAAAGCGATTAAGAGTTTATTCCTTTTACTCTAGCATTTAAAATAAGATCAAGTAAGACTATTTTATTATTGACAAATATGCCATCTTCATTTTGGTATGCAGATAATTAATTAATTATGGTGATAAACGAGCATCGTTCATCAAGCCGATCAAAAATCAAATATTTCGACATCACTTGCATCATCCCAGATCCATTAATAATAATTTTCCTTTTATTTAACAATGCTTTTGATAATGCAACCGGTTACAGCGACCAATTATGCAGTTGACACAATTCACAAGAACGCAGATCACACAATAGGTTTATACACAAATCTTAACTATAGCCTACTGACAGAACAGACACCGTGCGCAAATAGCAGCCTATAGGCCTAAAGCATGTCCACCTAACAGGGGATCGAACTTTGTTCTATCTCTCTCTCTACGCCAGCGTGTTAACCATTACGCTACATTATTCCACAGATTTCTGCTATCCATAAAATTATCTATGAGGGTTATGAGCTAATAGCTACCAACGTGATTCGCGCTAGTAAGTTGCAGCTGGGAGGTAATGTTATTGTGTGATAGCCTGATGAATGCTAAACTTCAAGCAGGTTTTTCATATTTTCGTGGGACCTAATTGCCCCCAAAATAAAAACGCCATAAATTCGTGAGTACTTGACCTCTGAACTAGTCGACCTTAGGCATAGATAAAGGAGAAAAATTGCCTAGGTGCCAATATTAATAGTGGCGCAATTTTTTTTAATAAATGCTGTCTTGATTCTTAGGCCAATATGTTTTTCACATTTAACTCACTTGAGTGCAAATGTTTTGCCGGTTCATCAATGGGCTGTAGGCCTAACGTGGAGTTAAAAATTGAGCGGTGACCACAAGTTGTAAAATTCATGCTTTGCCTATTAGCGCCATTTCGCCGCCTGAGAGTTATAATGCTCTATCAGGAATTTTTGAAAAAATCGAGTTTGGTATCAATTTCATCAGGGTAGCATTTGCTCTATCATTAGACAAAGAATTTTGGGCCTAAAACAGTGATCAAACTTTAAAGGCTTTTTTTCTCGGTTTCGCCAAAAGCTATGATAGAGCATTATAACTCTAGGGCGGCGATTTGCGCTAGGACAGGCCCTGTCTGAACCCACGCTCCAACGCCTATGGCAATCTCAATGCAAGCAACCGACGAAATTCCTTTATCTGCGTGAAGAAATATTAGACCGCTTGTGCAGAAAATAATTACCAACGTAGGGCCTACCTATTAGAAATCTTTTACAGTAACTCAGCTCTCAGAGAAGTAAAAATGTCGGCAAACTTCCTGATAGTCAGGGTGCATGTTGTCTATTGTATTTGTATTGTATTTAAACATTTATAAAGCGCCTCTAGTAGGGTGAACCGTTCAGAGGCGCTCCCAGTGCGCAAAGCCCCGTGAGAAGAAACAGGTTTTGAGAAGAGACAAAGCAGAGGAGAGACTACCAGAAAGAAGTGTAGAGCGAACAGAAGAAGAAAGGGCATTCCAAAGAGAAGGACCAATTGAGACAAATGATCGAGACTGAGCCATAGCGGTTCTAGACCGAGGAACTAAGAGGTATATATATACACGGTGATTCATAAAAAAACGTCCCACTACATATTTTACTGTAACTCCGCCAAACGTCGGGTTATGTTGACGAAATTTTAGGTGAAGATAGAGGATTCATTTCTGAACATTATGGAAGTTTAAATTTTTTTTCCAAATTACCCTCCTTTGGCAGATACGCATGCGCGAAGACGCATTACGCATTTCTTGGCTGACTCATTAATGATGCGCTGATCCATTGTGTCCGATGCCTCCACAATTCGAGGACACAACTCGTTGACATCCCATATTCGAATTCTGTAGACATTGTCTTGCATGACATTACACATCTTATAGTCTACTGGATTTAAATCAAGGCTGTGGCCACAAAATAGGCGGGATGAAATCAGGAGTTTCAGTTTCCATTACGCAAAGGTCTTCCAAGCTCTGTGCGCCCGAGCGCTATTATGATGGACGATGAAATAAGCTTACTCCGTAATGTCACGAATGCCTGGCAAAGTGGAACTTCTCTGTAATATTGTCCATTGACCTCAGCATCTGGTTCGATTAAATGGATATGCTCGTACGACCAAGTGCAGAGACCCGACTGATGCCATAAGAGATTTGCTGAAAATTGGTCGATTCCGCAAAAGACGATTTGCTGGAAAGTCCCTCTTCTGTGTACCGGCAGATACGTGATTGCGAACATTCTGATTGTTACTTGGTGATGCCACAGTAAACAATTTCTCACCAGGAGGCTAAACCAGATTAAATTGACCAGGTTTGCATGATACAACCTCAGTGACTGACAGGAACGTTGGAATCTTGCTTATTTCTCGAGATTATCGTGACGTCATTAGTTTCGTCATCCGCGTTACGTCATTATAGCTCTGAACGTGACATAATTTATATAGCACTTGGCCGATAATCATGCTTTATTATTCTGAAATTTCATTAAATTCGATGGTCATCCACATAAGTTATGCCAACTTATGTAGTGGGACGTTTTTTAATGAATCACCGTGTATATATATACAGGGCATCGCTATCCGAAGTTTAATACCTTAGCAACCATATAATGTTATTATTATCTAGGTAACTAGATTTAACTGCGCCTCAAGGGTATCTTAGAATATCATGAGCCTGTCCCAAGCCAGGATAAAAGAGGGATGTTCGGCGATGGGCTTGCAACCCACCCGGGTTTTAAAAAAACACGCGCAACAGAAACAATGATGCGTTACCCGATGTGCAGACCTGCACGGGAAGGACTAAGTACTAAGTATCATCAGGCAAGTTTAAAGTAAGCTGCGCACGGTCTTGGCTCACGTTTTTAGCCTTCTGTAGCACTACTGATAGATTGTATTCTTGTGTTTGAAAATGAGACATACCGTGACACCGGTCACAGTTACATGTCGAAGCTCATTAAGACTTAGTAGAACAAGATAAAACTAATTCGAACAGAACTATGTAACTGATGGTCGGCAAAGAATGCCCTAATTAATACAGTTTTTAGCAGCCTAGAATGGATGCATTAAAAAACCCAAAATAATGACAAATCTAAGAAAAATAACAGAATCGTGGTAAGTGAAATTCTTAGACTATAAGTATCATAGGCGCCGAGTTGACCCGAAGAGTGGGGGTGCCCAAAAGAATGTGAAAATATGCGCGCGTAAGCGCGCGGAATTTTTTTGACCCTTTTTATAGGAGACTTATTGAAATCACCACTATTCATATAGGCGGAGACTTGTCCTGGTTTGAAGGGACGAAATCGCGGCCAAAGTATGATCGCCGAGAAGCACAGCGCCGAGCAAGGAAGGGGTTTGGGGAGGAGATGTGCTCGACCCCATTTTCGATTTTTTTATTGCCACACTGCGATGGTAGAACCTTAGGCTGTCATTTTAACGTCATGACATCCTTGTAAAAATTTCCTATTATCTCATTCCTTAAAGACATAGATTTAAAACTTCAATAAAATAATGTTCTTCCCAATTTAATTTTGACTCTCGAGCACTGAAGAACACTATTGAGCATGTATACAATATAGGCCTAAACAAGACCGTAGCCAGGATTTGATTGGGGGGGGGGTATTTCTTCGGCGGAGAATTTCTGACGACCTTTTTTAGCCGTCAAAATTTCTGAAGACCTTTTTCTAGTCATCGGAAACGGTTTTCTTACCATTTTTTGCCTAATTTCATGGGTTTTTTCATAATGGGCTGGTGTATGCATTCTTTTATTTTTTACATTATTCATTTCGGAAGGTGTTTTCATGTTTTTTTATTTCATGGTTTTACATCATATGCTAGTAAATGCATCATATTATTTTTTACATTTTCCATTTCGGGGGGTGTTCAAACACCCAAAACACCCCCTAGCTACGGCCTTGGGCCTAAAGAAACAATGTCACTCAAATCGTCGCATTCGTCCGTAATAAAAAAAAATAACGGAAGCGGATCGAATAAGCAGGATATCGGGGTTTCCTCGTATTCGCTGATCGGCTTAGGACCAATGGAGTTCAGACTACCAGATGGGATAAAACTGGAGAAATTGTAAGGTAAACTAACTGAGATTTTAAAAAGTATACTAAAGATGGAATGATTTTTATAGATAAGAAATCCCAACAGAGAAAAAATATCTTAAAAGCACACCTTGCCGGCTGATTTCAGGTGGTGCCCATGCATAGGAGGGCCTTGCATAGCCAATTTCTGGTGGTGCTGAGCCCTCACGGGCCTCGCAGAGTCGGCGCCCATGATTAGTATAGTGGCACTTGTTGTGTGCGCATGTAGAAATCACAACTGGAAATTTCGAAGCACGTAATAACATAGGCATGCAAACTAGTAGTTTTCGAACACATCAGACAAGTTGTTGAAGTCATATAGTTTAATTAACAACAAGCAACTGTTCAAGAAAAGAACAAACAATTTCTAGAAATAATTAGGAGCGTAACTCAATATAAATGGATCATGACTCGATCGCAGTAACAGCGAACGTGTAGTATACAATTTCTTAAAACGTCTCAGGCAAAAAGTTTAAACAACAATGCACTGAACTTGAACTAACTAAACTTAAAGCATGACTAATTAAAAATATTTTGTGGTTACTAGCTTAACTAAAACGTTACTATTGCTATCATTTCTTACAATTTCTTAAAACGTCTGAGGCAAAAAATTTAAACAACAATGCACTGAACTAACTAAACTTAAAGCATAACTAGCCAAATTTAAACAATATTGTGGTTACTAGCGTAACTAAAACGTTACCAATGCTCTCATTTATTCTTAATAATAACTAGTCATTCAGTAATATAAACAGGCCTACGATAACTAAAACTGGTACGATAAATACAAATCACAAATCACATAATGATTATGAAAGAAAATATGCATGTTGTACCACTTGGATTGATGGCAGGCTACTTTAATGACGACCATACATAATACAGAATGCAAGGGAAACGTTAATAGGCATCACGCCTTGCACGAAAAAAACCAAAAGTACAACACATCAGGATCCATCTAATATCTTAACACAGATTTAAAAACCACTTTCCGCAAATACTAAAATTTAGTTTAAATTTTTTTTTGGGGGGGGCGGTACATTTGGAAGCGCAGTAGGATTACGCGTTATATGGAAATGATTGTCAACAAATAACTAAAATGAGGCCAATAAGATTTATTGAGTTGTACGAGATCAATCTGTAGGTAGGCGTACAGAGGTTTAACATTACAGAAATAAAATCAAAATATACACATACATTGCCGAACTGGCGTCATGTCCATTCAATGCGAAACAATCATAACGCTGTGTATTATGCATTTCTTAATTCATGCAGTGCATCAGTTAAGTAGCCTACAGAATGATACGGCAGGGAACATCTTGTATAATAGGCCTCTAATATAACGGTTGGTCAAGCGTTCACTAGAGAAAATTATCGATTGTCATCACGAGCAAACTCTGTACGCAATTGGTTAAGTATCGTGTCGGATGGGTATTAAAACAATTGATGCACAAATAAAGTGATCAATAAAGGGCGACAGAAGCAGTTTGTTTGTGAATCGATATAGCCTAAGCATCAACAGCAATTTACAATAACTAAAACTAATAATGCAAAATACACATTGCAAATCAATTAGTGTGTACATAAAGTCTAATTATCAACCTTTTCAGACTCACGGACCCCTTTTTAATTTTTGGTCCCAGTCACGGACCCCCACTGAAATTTGAAATTCAGATGTCTTTTTCTCTTACAAACTCTCTCAAAAGCATCCCGAAATCTAGAGTCTGTTACAAACTCCCCCCCCCTTGACTACCAGCGAACGTCGGCTGGCGTTTACATCACTAGGCCTAACTGGTCTGTTCATGATTTCCATATCCAAGCAAAATGTAACGAAAAACAAGAGTTTAGTGGACATGTCTTGATGAAAAAATTAACTATTTTTATGGCCTGATCGAAACTAGATTTCACTCTGCACTTTAGCGATTGAAACAAACCGAATCATCTAAAACATATGAATTTGTCATTAATCAGCGTGCCGATGAAAAAGAGTAGACATTCTAAATTGAAAAATTGACACAAATTTAACGGCTTTTATGTTTTAGCTAAGAAATATATAATTTCAGGACTTGCTCGCGGACCCCCTGGCAGATCGCCGCGGACCCCCAGGGATCCGCGGACCCCCGGTTGAGAACCGCTGTAATAGGCATCTTGTACGGTGCAACTTTGATTTATGGTACGTTTAATGAAAAAGTCTTTAATTACGAAATTCAAAGAAAATATTAATGGGCGTCATGACTTCCACGAAACCACAAAAGTACAGCAAATCAGGTTCATCGAATTTCTTAAAACAGATTTTAAAATAGCTATTCCACAAGTACAAAAATTTATCAGGCTTTTTGGAAGGGGTCCATATGGAAGCGAATTAGTCCTACGCGTTGTGAAAATTAAATTAATAATAAGTGTGTACTAAATTAATTTTAAAACAATCAACAGCGGCCTTAGAATCAGGCACCCAACAAAAATATCATTTCGCTTTTCCATTATTAAACCGCATTTAGTTAAGAAGTAGATCGCCACTAGTTTGCAAAAGTTGAATTACTACATGTACATGTATGGTCACCGTCAAGCTCAGACTCACACAAGTCTGCAATCGGGAAAATTATGCATTCTTTCCCAATTCACTGTTCGGAAAACGAAAAGTATAACGAGGAAATCCGCTGTATGTCAAGTTTAACAGCTTCTTCTTGCCTTGAATCGCCGTAGAATTGAATTTTTGAACATCAGCTTCTCCAGAACGAAATCTTCTGAACCGTTACTTGTCGTGATTTTCCGATGAACGAATGGATAGAGATGCGCCAGTCGAGAACACGGGACTTGGATTGCTCGATTTGGCATAGGTGCTTCGTAGATATGGTTGTATGTTCGCGACTTACACATGGAAACGCTATAATGATACCCAAGAAAGGCCTCCGGGTTGCAAGGGGCTGGGACCATAAGGTTTCCAAACGGACGTCTTCTTAACGGAAACACGTGACTCTTGAGAAAGATTTGATTGCGGAAGATTGGCGATGCGTTCCAGATGTGCGTATCGTTTTCTAGGTAGAAAAAGATGTCGACGGCCGGAACCTTGTAGGCGTAATTGGGCAAACTTTTACCTTTTTGCGGATAGAACTTCCAGTGGTTAACGTAGCCTGGACCACTCCGCGACGTGTCGTACACGCCGAAAGACGCCGGATCTTCGGCCACCTTCGCCCGCAGGACTCGGCTGACTTCCTGACGGTCGGAGGCATTGATCAAGACATCGAAGTCATCGTCCCACGGAATGAGATCATGGTAGCGCCAGGAACCTAACAGGGTACCGCCGTCGACGAAGAACGTCACATTGTTCGAGTCCATCGCTTCGGTAAATGCATGGAACGTCAGGTCGAGTAAAGCCCTTTGCTCGGGTTCGAGCGGAGTCAGGAAATTAACCTCAACCGATGGGAAAAGGTGTGGGTCCACGAATGTCGGTGGAGGACAGTAGTAGTTCGCGAAGTACAACAGGACGTTCAGCAGAAGCACAGCGCAGTTCAAGGCTAGCAGTTTTCGAACAGTGAACCTGCGCAAGGTGCATCGCAGTCGACATCTTGTAATGCCGAACGTTTTCAACGCTTCCATTCAACCCTCGATGCAGCGAGTACAATAAGCCGTGCGGTTGGTGTGCAAACAATCTTCTGCTGTTAAGCCCTGCATGAGCTTTATAAGTATTTAGATCCGGGCAAGATTAGCGCCAATGACGGATCAGCACTTTAAACGTGGGATAGCGCTCGTCTTGTGGACAGTAATACTGCTGAGCACTGGCTGTGAATAAGTCAGTCGTCTCTGAAAGTTACCATACATAAACTACTCAATCATGCTCTTGTTTTAGCTTGGTTCATGGTATTCAAGAAACAATCTGCTCAGAATGATTATCTCATTTACAATACCTAAAGTATGCGCATACTGAATAGCGGATTTCAGTATATATAGACTCAAATCACTTCCGACATGAAAGATAATGCAAGGTTCTGGTGAACTATTATACACAACAGAACCTGTAACAGAATCTGTTCTCCCAGTTCAGTTCCTGTTTTCAAAATCTAATGAAAGCCAGGAATAGTTACGCAATGCACGAACTGGTCCTTTTCTAAAAGAAGGCACCTATGTGATATTGGAGCACATGATGGCTAATTAACTTTGATATTGAAATGCGACATTATATGTAAATGGATGACAGCTCATTCATTCATTCATTCACTCACTCACTCACTCACTCACTCACTCATTCATTCATTCGGTCATTTATATAGCGCTCCTTCAAGTAAAAAAAACTACTCAGAGGCGCTCCCGACTCCAGCGCGCCTAAAAAGAACAGCATTTATTATAGCATCCGGTTATTTAAAGGCGCTACTCAAGTATTCGAATGTATACAAAGACAATAGCTAGCAATAGAAACAAGAATTCATACATGCTTGCAGGCATACATGCACCTACATAAATCTACGCTCAGCTCTCAAAAGCAGGTCCGTTTGTGCCTCAGTCTCTGAAACGTCCTGGGATTGTCGATGCCATGCATCATCGCTAATAACCGACCGGTCTCAAATGCATCCTATTTTCCTGTCCAAAATTGCAGAAACTTGAAAGACTTGTCTGTCGAATGCACGTTACGTCCAACTCTTAATCTGACTCCTTTATTTTCACGCTTATAATGGCTCAAAAAGCGCCGTAAATTATTCGTAATGACGTGCAGTGGTCTAACTCATCTAATAGCATACTTAAAATTTGGTAAGGATACGAATATTGACAGAAAATATGTTTTTAAAATGTCACATTTCCCATGCGAAATCACCGTTCAAATCGCCGTTGAACCTCAACATTCGACCGGAAGTTGGGGTACGCGCTTTCTGTGCCATTATAAGCGTGAAAATAATTGACGACGCTAAATTACATGTTTACCTATTCGAGATTAAGATGAGGATTTTGCACAAACAACATTGTCCTTACCGGAATTCTTTCACAAAAATAACTTTATTCTACTGAACTGTATAATATTAATATAGCCTATAGGCCTACAGCAATTCAGCGTTCGCAAATGGCGTCGCATAATCACTGTATCCTTTTTTGAATCGACACTTACGTATGACGTCATTGGCATATGATGAAATTAAAGACCCATCTTGTGACGACTTATGCAGGCGCCAACGCTCTGTGTAAAGCGATTAAGAGTTTATTCATTTTACTCTAGCATTTAAAATAAGATAAAGTAGGCCTAAGACTATTTTATTATTGACAAATATGCCATCGTCATTTTGGTATGCAGATAATTAATTAATTATGGTGATAAACGAGCATCGTTTATCAAGCCGATCAAAAATCAAATATTTCGAAATCACTCGCATCATCCCAGATCCAATAATAATAATTTTCCTTTTTTTTAACAATGCGGTTGACCAGGGCTATTTTAAAGGAATTTTTAGAACTACACAACCTCTTCTTTTCCTTCACGTCCTACATTGTAAATTACTCCCAATTGGATGACAATTACAATTTTCTTGCTAGTTTTAACTGTGCAGAAGTGCTTCTACATCTGCACAAATCCATTTAGAACTGCACATTTTGTGTTGAACTGCACGTTAAAAAAGCCCTGCGGTTGACATAATGCAACCGGTTACAGCGAACAATTATGCAGCTAAACACAATTCACAAGAATGCAGATGACACATTGACACACAATAGGCTATATTAGGTCTACACAAATCTTAGCTATAGCCTACTAACAGAGCAGACAGCATTCACAAATAGCAGCCTATAGGCCTAAAGCAATTCCACCTAACAAGGGATCGAACTTGTTACATCTCCCTCTCTACGCCAGCGTGTTAACCATTGCGCTACGCTATTCCACAAATTTCTGCTATCCCTATCTATGAGGGTTATGAGCTAATAGCTACCAACGTGATTCGCGATAGTAGCCTAAGTTGCAGCTGGGAGGTAGGCTAATATTATTGTGCGCTAGCCTGATGAATGCTAAACTTCAGGCAGGTTTTTCATATTTTCGTGGGACCTAATTATCCAAAAAATAAAAACCCCATAAATTTGTGGGTGCTTGACCCCTGAACTAGGGTCGGCCATAGGCATAGGCAAAGGAGAAAAATTGCCTAGACCCCAATATCAATAGTGGCGCCATTGTTTATAAATGCTGTCTTGATTCTTATAGCCCAATAAGTTGTTCACACATGCAAATGACGTCATGAGGGAAAATGTTTCGCCGGTTTATCAATGGGCTGTAGGCCTAACGTGGAGTTAAAAAATTGAGCGGGGACCACAAGGTGTAAAATTCATGCTCTACCCATACGCGCCATTTGCGCTAGGACAGGCCCTGTCTGAACCCACGCTCCTACGCTATTATGGCGATCTCAATGCAAACAACCAAACAAATTCCTTTATCTGCGTCAAGAAATAGGCCTATTAGACCGCTTGTGCAGAAAATAATCACCAACGTACCCATTAGAAATCTTTTACAGTTAATTAACTCTCAAACTTCCTGATGGTCAGGGTGCATGTTGTCTATCTGCACAGGGCGCGGTGGTCTAGTGGTGGCGTCGTTGCCTTGGAGCCGGAAGGTCCGAGGTTCGAATCCACCTCCCCGCGTAAGGACCTTGGGCAAGTCCTTCACTTACAATTGCTCAGCGCTTCGGCGTGAAACTCCGATGCAGTGTCCGCTCTGCATCGGGAGCGCCTCTGAGTAGAGAGAGAGAGCTTGAAGGGGCGCTATAACAAGTGCACATACAAACAGGGCATCGCCATTCGAAGGTTAATACCTTAACAACCATATAATGTTATTATCATCTATAGGTTTAACTGCGCCTCAGGGTATCTTAGGACTTAGGATATCATGAGCCTATCCCAAGCCAGAATAAAAAAAGGAGGGTTCCTCGGTGGGCTTACGACCCACCCGGGCAACAAAATCAACGCAATGATGCATTTCCCGATGTGCAGGCCTGCACGGGAAGGACTAGTACTTAGTACTTTGTCCGACTAAGTACTAATCATCTAGGTTCATATTTTAGAAACGTACGCACCTCAGGCACGTTTAAAGTTAAGCTGCGCACGGTCTTGGTTCAGGTTTTTTAGACCTCTGTAGCACTACTGATTGTATTTTTGTGTTTGAAAATGAGACATACCGTGACACCGGTCACAGTTACATGTCGAGGCTCATTAAGTAGAACAAGATAAAACTAATTCGAACAGAACTATGTAACTGATGGCCGGCAAAGAATGCCCTAATACAGTTCTTAGCAGCCTTTACCGGTAGAACGAATGAATGCATTTAGAAAGAACAAATGACAAGTCTAAGAAAAATAACAGAATCATGGCAAGTGAAAGTAGTAGGCTATTAGTATAGTGACACTTGTTGTGTGCGCATGCAGAAATCACAACTGGAAATATCGAAGCACGTAATGACATAGGCATGCAAACTAGTAGCTTTCGAACACATAAGACAAGTTGTTGAAGTCGTATAGTTTAATTAAACACAAACAACTGAGCAAGAAAAGAACAAAACAATTTATAGAAATAATTAACAAATTGCATTTCGAGGCACATTCGATGATCAAGATAACGAAGAGTAGGGTCATTCTAGACTGGTGTTTATACTGTAGTTCAATCACATAAATTTATATAGCGCCCTTCAAGATTTCTACTCAGAGGCGAAGTTAGCAATAAGTTCCTGAGGGATCCAAAATACTTCGGGGCAAAAAATTAACAAGTCAATATAAATGCATCATGACTTGATCGCAGTAACAGCGAACGTGTTGTACAATTTCTTAAAACGTCTGAGGCAAAATGTTTAGCCAACAATGCACTGAACTTGAACTAACTAAACTTAAAGCATATTATATTCACCCTTAATTATAACTAGACATATAACGTCATTCAGTAATATAAGCAGACCTACGATAACTAAAACTGGGACGAGAAATACAAATCACAAATCACTCAATGTTCAATTGTTCATGAATGCCAATTTTTATCAGCAGGATGTACCACTTTTATTGATGGTAGGCTACTTTAATGAAGACCATACATAATGCAGAATTCAAATGAAACGTTAATAGGCGTCACGCATTACACGAAAAAAGTAAAAAGACATCAGAATCATGTAATATCTTAACACATATTTCAAAACGACTTACCGCAAGTACTAAAATTTATCAGATTTTTGGGGGGTGTGCATTTGGAAGCGCACTAGAACTAAGCGTTATGGAAATGATTAGCAACAAAATAACTCAATGAGGTCAATGAATTGTATGAGATCAATCCGTAGGCCTATACAGTGGTTTTAAACCTAAAGAAATAAAATCAAAACATACACATACATTGCAGAAATGATGTCATGTCCATTCAATGCGAAACAATCATACGCTGTGTATCATGCATTTCTTAATTCATGCAATGCATCAGGTAAGTACAGAATGAGATGGCAGGGAACATCATGTATAATAGACCTCTAATAATACGGTTGGTCAAGCGTTCACCAGAGAAAATAATTGAATGCCATCACGAGCAAACTCTGCACGCAATTGGTTAAGTATCTTGTCGGATGGGTTCTAAAACAGTTGATGCACAAATAAAGTGATCAATAAAGGGCGACAGAAGCAGTTTCTTTGTGAATCGATATAGCCTAAGCATCAACAGAAATTTACAATATAACTAAAACTAATAATGCGAAATACACATTGCAAATCACTTAGTGTACATAAAGTCTAATAGGCATCTTGTACGGTGCAACTTTTATTTATGGTACGTTTAATGAAGAAAGTCCTTAATTACGAAATTCAAAGAAATTATTAACAGGCATCACGCCTTCCACGAAAATAAGGACAGCAAATCAGGATCATCGAAATTCTTAAAACAGATTTTAAAATGGCTATTCCACAAGCACAAAAAATAATCAGGCTTTTTGGAGGGGTCCTTTTGGAAGCGAAATAGTCCTGTATATACGCGTTAATGAAAAACAACTCATTGAAGGTAATGTGTCATTAAGTTCTGCAAGAGATCATTCTGTGTACAGGATCAACACTACAGACGGAAATTCCCAGCTTTAAGAACCTTAGAGCAGAACTCACGAATAAGCACAGTAAAACATCAAATTAATAAGTATGTGCTAAATTAATATTTAAAAATATCAACAGCGGCCTTAGAATCAGCCACACAACAAAAATATAATGTCGCTTTTTCATTGTTAAACCGTATTTAATACTAGATAGCCACTAGTTTGCATCAGTTGAACTACTACAGCTATGATATAGTTCCTGTCTGGTCAACGTCACGTCCAGACTTACATCAGTCTGCCATCGGGAAAATAATGAATTCTTTTTCAATTCACTGTTCAGAAAAACCATGTCTAAAAAGAAAATCCACTGTGTGTCAAGGTTAACAGCTTCTCTTTGCCTTGAATTGCCGTAGAATTGAATTTTTGAACATCAGCTTCTCCAGAACGAATTCTTTTGAACCGTTACTTGCTGTGTTTACCCGATAAACGAATGGATAGAGATGCGCCAGCCGAGAACATGGGACTTTGATTGCCCGATATGGCATATGTCTTTCGTAGATATGGTTGTATGTTCTCGACTTACACATGGAAACGTTAAAATGATTCCGAAGAAAGGCATTCGGGTTGCAAGGGGCTGGGACCATAAGGTTTCCAAACGGACGTCTTCTTAACGGAAACACGTGACTCTTGAGCCAGATCTCGTACGTGAACCATGGCGATGCGTTCCAGATGTGTGTCTCGTTTTCACGGTAGAAAAAGATGTCGACGGCCGGAGTCTTGTAGGTGTATTTGGGCAAACGTTTACCTTTTTGCGGATAGAACTTCCAGTGGTTAACGTATCCTGGACCACTCGGCGACGAGTCGTACACGCCGAAAGACGTCGGATCTTCGGCCACCTTCGCTCGCAGAACTCGGCTGACTTCCTGACGATCGGAGGCATTGACAATGACATCGAAGTCATCGTCCCACGGGATGATATCGTGGTGACGCCAGGAACCTAACAGGGTACCGGAGAAGACGAAGTACGTCACATTGTTCAAGTCCATCGCTTCCGTAAATGCATGGAACGTCATGTCGAGTAAAGCCCTTTGCTCTGGTTCGAGCGGAGTCATGAAATGGTCCTCGATCATCGATGGATAATCAGGCTGGACTTCGACCGTCGATGGAGAAAAGCGCTGGACCTTGCCCGTCGATGGAGAAAAGCGCTTAGCCTCGACCGTTGATGGAGAAAAGTGTTTAGCCTCGACTTTCGATGGAGAAAAGCGCTTAGCCTCGACCGCAGATACAGACTTGCGCAGGACTTTGACCGTCGATGGAGAAAAGCGCTGGACCATGACCGTCGATGGAGAAAAGCGCTTAACCTCGACCGTTGATGGAGAAAAGTGTTTAGCCTCGACCATTGATGGAGAAAGGTGCTTAGCCTCGACCGTTGACGGAGAAAAATGCTTGACATCGACCACTGATGGAGAAAAGCGCTTAGCCTCGACCGCAGATAGAGACTTGCGCAGGACTTCGACCGTCGATGTGGCTCTGAGCATACGCTGATCCACAACAAAGAATAGTACGTTCAGCAGAAGCAACGTGAAGTTCAGAACGAACAATTTGCGAACAGTCAACCAGCGTAAGTTGCATCGCTGTCGGTATCTTGTTGTGCCGAATAATGCGTTCCGTTTAAACATTCCCATTCAGCCTTATATGCGAAAAGTACAATAATTAGCTATGCGGTGGGTGTTGCGACCGTAAATTATCTGCTGCGAGTAAACCGTGCATGGTTGATATTTAGGTCTGTTTAGGCCCGGGTATGATTGTATGTGCATGATTGATCGATTGTGCACGTATTCGTGAGATAATTCATTTCAATGGACATTTGCTGATCAGAGGCTGCGAATCAGTTCGTCGTCTCTGAAAATTACCATCCACAAACTTCTCAGGAATTGTTTTCAGCTTTTGCTTTAGTTGCTATACATGGCCTATTTGAGAAGCAGTAGGCCTATACCCGCAGTTACTAACTCATATGTAATGTCTAAAGATTGCGCATACTGATTAGCGCGTATCACTAGAGACGCAAATCTCCGTCCGACAAAAAAGATATTAATGGATTTCTGGTTAACTATACAGGACACATCCTTTCATAGACTGTTCTCCCAGTTCCTTTTTTAAAGTCTAAAGAAACCCAGGAAATGTTGCGCTGCGCACGAACTGGTAGGCCTACTTTTCTAAAAGCAGGCGCCGGCGATTTGGGAACACACAATGGCACATTAACTTCAATATTGAGTATAGCAGCAATTGTTTATATAACTACCATCGAACTTCCATTTAAATAACAATTATCTTTCATCAGTCCATCTTCAATTTACGCAGGAATTTTTTTATCAATCCAACCCCAATTCAAGCGAGAATATTTACATAAATCCAGCTTCCATTTAATTAAAAATGATTCTGTATCAATCCGACTTCTATTTAACGAGAATTAGTTTAGCAATTATAGTAGGGTCGTTGGGTGGCAAGACATCAAAAAAATTTGTGACAAGCTGAAAGTATACCAAATGCAACTGTAATATACTGCAATACACTGTAATGAAGATAGCCAAAAATTGGGCCGCCGGGTCCTATTCTATAAGGCCCAATTCAAAATGGCCGACCAATTTACAGATTTTTCAATATCTCAGCTTCCAATTAACTTTGAATCGTCATATTGGTGTCAAAACATATACATTTAAGGGCAATGAATCTAACAAGGCACATTACAACATTCCCAATGGTCTCAATGGCAGCCATTTTCCAAAATGGCGACCAAAATATGGATTTTTCAATATCTCAGAGTCCAATTCACTTAGAATCGTCATCTTGGTGCCTAAAGATACATATTTAGGGGTAAGAATTCCAATGCAGTCATCGCAAATTTTGCCATGGCCACAGTGATGGCCATTTTCCAAAATGGCTGACCCAAAAATATGGATTTGTCAGTATCTCAGCATTTAGTCCACTTAGAATCGTCATCTTGGTGTCTAAACATACATATTTAGGGGCAAGGATTCCAATAGAGTCATCACAAATTTATCAATGGCAGCCATTTTAAAAATAGCGACCGAAATAGGAAATTTGCAATATCTCAGCTTTCAGTTCACTTAGAATCATCATATTGGACTCTGAGATATTGGATGTGGGTGGAGAGACAGCGTCAGTGTAGTTGGTTGATTATAAGCTATAATATAATTATGCTCAAGAGCATTTAGGAAGCAAGCCATCAGTCAACCAGCAGCATTAAGGACAGATTGAATGAGACATAGACGGACCTTAGAAAGACCAATAAGGTCATTTCAGTAATCAAATGGCTCTGACTCAGCCATAGCAGTTGTAGTACGAGAATCAGAGGTCAAGACTACGTACCGGAGTAACAAAACGGATGGGAGGAGGAAGTTCATCATAAATGTGTTCCTTGAGTTACATGTAGGTGGGGCGCGGTGGTCTAGTGGTGGCGTTGTTGCCTTGGAGCCGAAAGGTCCGAGGTTCGAATCCACCTCCCCGCGTAAGGACCTTGGGCAAGTCCTTCACTTACAATTGCTCAGCGCTTCGGCGTGAAACTCCGATGCAGTGTCCGCTCTGCATCGGGAGCGCCTCTGAGTAGAGAGAGCTTGAAGGGGCGCTATAACAAGTGCACATACATACATACAGACTGGAGTCAACAAAGGGGAGGCACTTAAGCCCATGGTATGTCTCAATAAACTTGTCTCTACCATTTCACATTGAATCAGCAAGTCTCCTGTCTCTGCCTTTTTGATATTTCTGCAACCTTCGACACTATTGATCACCTGATATTACTTCAAAAAGTTCAAAGACTGATTTCCTGGTTTGCATTTACCGATACTGCTCTACTGTGGATTCAATTATATCCCTCTGTTCCCACCCATTTTCTGTCAAACATCTGGACCTCATCCCGGTCTTGTCCTCTCACCTGCGGTGCACCTCAAGGTTCTGTTCTTGGGCCCCTACTGTTCTTTCTATTACACAACGCCACTCAGCTCACTCATCAGTTGACCATCACCAATATGCTAACGACACCCAATTGTTCATCTCATTCACTCCAAGCAGCTTTTCAGACTCAATAAATCATCTTAATGTGATTGCCCAAATCTCCTCCTGGATGACACCCAATCCTCGATGACACCCAATATCCTGTGCTTGAACCCACTACTACAAAACTGATATATTTCCGAAATGCCTGCATGAGCAACTGAATAAAATCCCAGATCCTTCTATTTCCATTAACTTTGACTATGCACCCACTCACATATTTACTGCAAATTCTCCTGTTCAAAACTTACGTGTGGTTTTTGATCAAAACCTTAGCTTCCTCGACCACATCACCCATCCCTCCCGCTCTTGCTTCATGCATATCCTAGACCATCGCAGAATCCACCCTATTCTCGACTTTAAACTGCATCCACAATAGCAACATCTATAGTTAATGTGAAACTTGACTATTGCAATTCTCTTTTCCTAAACATTGATATCACCCAAATAAACTACCTCCAAGCTATCCAGAATGACATTGCTATCACCAAAACCCCAAACCTCACCACATCACTACTGCCCAGAAATTACTTCACTGGATCAAAATGCCTGAATGCATCGAATACTAAGTCCTCTCACTCACAACACACTTCAATCATCCCACCCGTTCTACCTTCGTCAGTTGGTCACCATTCAGCCACTTCATTCAACACGCACCCCATCCTCCATCACACTGCTTTGCCCTTCCATCGCCTCATCACTAAAATTCCGCCAGCACTGCGACAAACTTCTGACCAACCATACGAACTCGACAAAACTCTACCTCTCGCTGTCTCCCCATAAGTCCTTCACTCAAAACTGAAAACATTACTTTTTCACAGATCACATAGGTCTATCCTGATTCTTCCACTTCCTAAAATTCCCTCACCTTTTCAACTTAAAGCATGACCCACCCTAGCCGTCTGTCTAACTCTTTGCCTGACTTTCCAGATCTTAGCTCCTGGGCCCTGTCATTTCGGCTTTGACTTTATTGAGCGCCTGTGAATGAGCTGGTTCCCATGGCTTGGCTTTTGTGGGCACTGCAGAAGCTCATAGTTTATGATTACAATTTAAACGCTTTACAAGGATATCATGATCGACCATATCGTATGCTGATAAGACATTGCAGAGAACCAGAAGAGTGAGTTCAGACCTATCAGCGGCAAAATAGATTTAAGAGAATATATAATTACATAGATCAGTCCTTGTGGAGTGATGGGCCCTAAAGTGAGACTGATTAGCAGGTAGGAGACTACATTGCAAAATATAATGGAGAAACTGGAGATAGATATTCTAGTGTCTTAGACAGAAATGAGGTCCCACCCACCCCACCCCAAAAAACCAACTGGATTTGTAAAAATTGTATGTGACGGTAGAGGTCTAAAATGGCTCGGTAGCAAGCAAATAATATGGTCGTCTCAGATAAGGGCAGAATAGAGCGATCTCACTAACGGCGATCGATAGCCCAATGTTTCCGCGAAAGTAAGTAAGTCACCTAGTTATCAAAATATCATGGAAAAGTATATTTTCATGAATATTAATATACGCTTAAATAAGCTAAAGAATACAGCAGAATCTACCTATGGACAGTGCCGGTGTCGTGTGACAGGGTTGCCTCTTAAACATTTTGTTCTAATCAATGACTAGCTTACTAACTTTCGCACAAGCTTTGGGTTATCGATCGAGGTAGGTCACAAGGCTGTAGAACATTGGGCTATCGATCGCCGTAGGTGAGACCGCTCTATTCTACCTAGGCTATATCTGTGACGACCATACTGTTTACGTGCTATAACGAGTCGTTCTAGACTTTTACCGTGTTGGTCACCATTTTATCCCGAGAGTGCTCAATAAAGTTTGGTTGCACCGCACCCCTGCTAGGTGGTAAGAGGCTATAGGTTTTGGTTGAACCTGGCAATGTCCAAAATCAATCGGTTTTGGATCGTCACACACCAAGGCCCAAGGCCGTTTAGAATCACAATATAAATGACTAATAATTAAAGTTCACAATTCTTAGCAAACCTGGGACTTGGTCCCAAGAAAAATTCGCGGAAATTAATTACTTAAAACTAATAAGATTTTCACACTAAAATAAAATTGTGACTATTTCGTAGAAAATAATATGAACCTACGATGAAGACCGCTAAACATCAACATGCCAATTTACTCAATATTCGCGCTCAGAATGGACGCAAAACGTCCAATTACGCTAAGAAAAATAGTGCGTCGTTTATAGTGTTCCTACTAAGATAGCAAAGTACAAATTTCGTGCTATCTTGTTTTGCGTGTAGCCTTTAACTTTTAATTCTGATTTGTTTTAACGCAAATCCAGCTTGTCACAAATTTTTTTGAGGTACATCATATGAAAAAATATATGTAGTGCTGCCCGCCCGTCTATTATCCGACTTCTATTTGGCGATAATTGTTCAGCAATCATTTTTCATCTATCCAGCTTCAATTTAAGCAAGAACATTTTCATTACTTATACATTACCGCTGAAATAAAATTCGAAATTAATTAGAGTGAATTAAAATTATAGTACCGGTACCTAAAATCCTACTCGAGCCCTCTCGGTGGTTAGTCCCTCCATTTGGAACGGGCTAACTTTGTCGCGCCGCGTTTGTTCTCTAGCCTAGGGTCCACTCCAACTCTTTCTATGCACGTCTAAAATATAATCCTGTTTATCAGTAGTCTGACTGTAGTCACTAGACGAACAATCCGTGACGAATCGCAACGAAATGCAATGGACAACCTGAATCATCGTTCACTTCGGACAGTTTCTAATATAACGTAAAAAATAATATTGGAGACAAAGATGTGGATTTCCAAGATTTTACACAAATAACACAATATTACCCTTACCACAATTGTATCGCAAAATAGCGCTTGTTACCATTTTGTCCGAATTTCTCACAAAATTAGTTTTATTCTAAAGCACTATGGCTCACGTACAGGGTTCGTTCGTAAATGGCGTCGCCAAGGATGCCACTCTAGATTTTGAAAAAAAGTAAGGTCCGGTCGAAAAAAAGCTAGAAAAGGCTATATTGAAAATTTCTCTCAAAAATACATGGATTTTTCCATTTTTCCGGCTTGAAAGTTCTGACGACCTTTTTAGCCTTCCGATGATTAAATTTTGCTCTCTCTGATCTTTTCTAATCTTTTGCTCCAAAATTTCGAATTTTTGGTCCAAATTATAAAAAAAATTTAATTTTTACCATGTCTTTTGTGCATTTTCACTTTTCAAAAATAAATTTGCAGGTATAAAAGTCAGAAAAACCGCCGTGAGAAAAAAGCTAGACCCTGACCAAAACACCTAGAAACCTAGACAAAACCAAGAAACCTAGCTAGATCTAGGTGTAAAAAGCTATGAGTGGCATCCCTGGACGTCGCATTATTGCTGTATCATTAGCTGAATCGACACTTACATGTGGTGTCATTCTATTCAATTCTATTTTATTTTTGGATTTATAAAGCGCCTCTCACAGTACAACCTAATCAGAGGCGCTCCCAATGCGAAGAATTCCTGGAAAAAGAAAAGTCTTAGACACCTGGCAGAAAAAATTTAAGCTTCCAGACAAAATATGAGCACAAATAACAGCAGGAAGGCCATTTCACAGCATAGGGCAGGCAGAGGGAAAAGCGCGATGCTGGGCCGTGGCAGCCCGAGATATGGTACAAGAAGATCGTGACGGTCTAAAGAGCGAAGAGGACGACCAACGTTAGCTGAGAACGGCTTCCAAATGAGATCACAAAGATAGCGAGGCGCTTGACCCAAAAGCATCTTATAGGTAAGAAAAAGAATTTTATATTGAATCCGGGCAGCCAAAGGAAGCCAGGGAATGTTCTCAGTCATGAAAGTCGAAATGTGAGAGAAACGAGGGAGGCGAGCAATCAAACGAGCAGATGCATCAAGTACCGATTGGAGAGGAGCAAGGCGGAGTTTAGGTAGGCCAATGAGTAATGAGTTACAGTAGTCAATGCGGGAACAGATGAAGGCATGGACCATAATAGAAAAATCGACGAAGAGACAGATTGCCGAATGGCACGTAAACGACGAAGATGATTGAAGCTGGACCGAGAAATATTAGCAATACGTGTAGAGAAGGAAAGAGTATTTCCAACACTAAAACCCAGGTCACGGACATTTGCTACGAAAGTAGATTGAGGAAAGTGCTTGGTAAGTAAAGCATAATCAAGCTTATTAAGCTGTTGACGAGTGACCAACCAGATCAACTGAGTATTTGAAGAGTTAAGCGAGAGATGATTCGAAGACATCCAAGAATTGAGATAAGCAGAAAGAGATTCAATAGACTGAAAGATAGCAAGTTGTTGGGAAGAGGAGCCAAGAACAAAAGTTTGAACATCATCAGCGTAAAGGTGACCAGAGGCTGAGTGCTTAGCAAAGAGAAGAGGAATAACAGAGCTCTGTAAACAAGATATAAAGAAGTGGACCTAGTACGGAAATTTAACAGGAGAACATGAGGTGCGAGAATCATCTAGTTAATATTCTAGTATAACCATTTGGGTACGATCAGTAAGGTATGAACGAAACCAAAGAGGAGGAAGGCCACTAAGACCAAAAGAAGTTTCAAGACGTAGAAGAATATCGTCGTCTACCATACCAAATGTTGAAGATGCATCAGAAAGAGCCAGGAGAGTAATCTGTGATTTATCCATGCATAGCAGAATAGGCCCTGTGATGAAATAAAAGCGTCATCTTGTGATAATTTTATGCAGCTGCGAACGCAGCATGTGTAAAAGCGATCATGAATTTATCCTTCTTTACCCCCCCCCCCCCCCATCCCCAGAACTGAAACCAGACTCCGCCCATGAACACAAGCATGGTGAGTGAAAGTCGTATAATTAGTTGTGACGCTTGTTCTGTGAACTGTGCACCCTTAGAAAATTCCAAGCAAGTAATAATCTTCTTCTTCTTTCTCTCTTCCGTCAGTCGTGCGACGACGATGAGGCTTTCACATGACTTCTCCAGACTTGTCTATTTCTGATGAGATCCTTTGCTCTTGGCATACTGATATCCATCATCTTCAGATCCTCTCTGACGTTGTCCATCCAGGTCTTTGGTTGTCTTCCTCTGCTTCTCTCTCCTTCTATATGCCCGTGCAGGGCCGCGAGTGGTAGTCTTTTTCCCTCCATGCGCTCCACATGACCGAACCATCTGAGCCGTCTTTTCCTGATTTTTTTCCACTACCGTTTCTTCTGCGCCCAGCTCCTCTCTTGTCTTCTCATTCCTGATTCTCTCTCTCCTGCTTCTGCCCTTGATTCTCCTCAACCAACCCATTTCAGCCACCAGCAATCTTCTTTCGTCTTCTCTACGCAGACACCAGCACTCTGAACCATACAGCAGTACTGGTACCACTAAGGTTCCATAGAGTTTCATCTTGGTTTTGATCGAGATGCTCTTTGTCCTCCACATTTTGCCCAGTGAACCAAATACCGCACATGCTAGGCCGATCCTTCTCTTGATGTCCTCCGTACATTTTCCATCCTCTGTTATTAGCCCTCCTAAGTATACAAACTTCGTGACCTGCTCCAGTATTCTGCCATCTAAAGTCACTTCCAGCTCCTTGTGTTGTTTTCCTATTATCATTGTTTTTGTTTTTTCCGCGTTTATCTTCAATCCCATTCTCCTGCTACTATCGTCCACCTTGTCCGTTAATTCCTGTAACTTTTGTTGCGAGTTGGCTATTATGTCAATATCGTCGGCAAACCGTAGGTTGTTCACTAGGCGCCCATTGAGATTTACTCCTTCTTCCTCATCCCGCATTGCAAGTCCTATCACCGCCTCTAGGATCATGTTGAATAAATCTGCCGATATCCCACACCCTTGCCTTACCCCCACTGTGATTCTAAACCATTCCGTAAGCTCTCTATCAACTCGAACTGCACTCATGGACTTACTGTACAGATCCTCTATTAGTTGTACCAGCTCCTCTGGTATTCCATAGTATCTTAATACCTGCCATAATCCTTCCTGCCACACACTATCGAATGCTTGTTTGTAATCTATGAAGTTGTTGTATAGCGTTCTGTTCCGTTCAATATATTTCTCTGCTAGTTGTCTTATCACGAACAGCTGGTCAATCGTGCCCCTTCCCTTCCTAAATCCTGCTTGCTCTTCACTCATCACTTCCTCCACATACCTCTTCAGTCGCTGCTGCAGTATCTTTGTGTAGACCTTTCCAGGAACGCTTAGTAGACTAATTGCTCGATAATTGCTGCATTCTGCTTTGTCACCCTTTTTATGCATTGGCACAATTATGGCTCTTCCCCAGTCCCTGGGGCATTCCTTCCTGTAATAGATTTGGTTACACAGTTTGTGGAGCATATCTGTTGAACAATTCTCTCCTGCTTGGATCATTTCCGATGTAATATTGTCTTCCCCGGAGCTTTTCCGGTTTTGAGTCTTTTCATGGCTGTTTCCACTTCTTCTCTCATTATATCCATCATTTTTTCTTGGTTGTTACTTGTAGGTAGTTCTTCCAACACTGTTCTATCCACTGGATTCTCGTTGTTGTACATTTCTTCATAATGCTGTTTCCATCGCTTTTTAATATCTGTCTTTCCCTCCAGTGCTCTTCCATCTTTGCTTTTTGCAAGTAATAATACAAGCATGCAAACAAGTAGTTGTCGAACACATCAGACAAGTTGCCAAAGTTGTAAGTCCTATAGTTTAATTAAAAACGTACAGCTATTCAAATACAGAACAAACAATTCCTACAAATAGTTAACAGATCCAATTGAAATGCATCATAATGACTCGCATTAACTGCGAAAGTGTAGCACAATTTCTTAAAACGTCTGCTCAAGGCCAAAAGATTAAACAACTAAACACTTAACTAGAACTAACAAAACTTAGAAAATGACTAATTTCAAAACATTTTAGTTTTTACATTTACAACAACGTTTCTGATGCTCTACAGCTTATTCTTAATAATAACCAGGTCCTGTAACTTGATTCAATAATAAAACGAGGAACAAAATAACTAAAACTACAAATCACAAATCACTCAGCATACAAAAAGGCTAATAGGCATCATGCATGATACAACTTTGATTGATGGCACGTTTAATGAAGAAAGTGCATATTACAGAATTCAAAAAATATATAAATAGGCGTGACGCCTTCCACGAAATATGCATTCCATAGCTGTTAATAGTTCACAGTTTACCATATTATTATAATTCAAAATTCACTACAGTCTCATCAGAAGCAAAAGCAACAGTGTCGACAGCAGGCAGAATGAAATGCAACGGGTTGGATGCATTGCAGATGGTCGTTTACATGAATCAAGAAAAGCAAGGCGCCCAATATCGAGATCCCGAATTACATTTTGAATGGTGGTTGATCGGGATTTATAGCTACTGTCTTCTGTTTGAATAACCCGCAAGAGAACCTCTCATGTTTAAGGGGAACATAGATGGGCATTCATGGTAATTAATGTAATTATTTACACTTATTGTCAATCGAGTCGCCTTCCTGCACTCCATAGACTATAATATGAGGACAAAACAAAACATGGGTTATCCTCTAGTAATTGAAATTGGACGGCCACCTGGCGGTCCGCTAGTCACAGCCTTATTATAATGAGGACAAAACAAGACATGGGTTAACACTGAGTGGAGCACATGGTCAATGGCAATGACAATAGAGATCACGTATCGTACCTATTGCCGCCAAATGTTGGCGTCATGAACGGATGATGATGATGATGATTAAGATGATGATTAAGATGACGACGATGATAATGCATGAAAATATGAACATCATCGAAATGTTCATTAAGACAGGCACAATTACAAATACTTATGTAACAATGTTAACAGTGACAGCATGCTCATCGTAAGTTCTGACGAAGTTTCGATGACATTTATAAGGTTTTTTTAAAGATAATATGGGAAAATCGATTTTTACTTCCACAAACTGTAGACCTGCGCCGTAATTTACGACCGGTTCAGACTCAAAGTACTATTGAAGCTCTGCAATGCTAAACTAAATTGTGCAACTGTTCATGCATATACTAGTATAGGCGAAATGTCGTAGCAGTAGCCCAAACTACCAACAACCATTTTACTATCAGCGAACATTCCCTAACCATGTTGAATACGGCAGATATTGTGTGTGCCGAACAATATATTCATTGATGATATTTCGAAGAATGTTTATATTTATGAAATGAAACATGAATAAATCATGCGCATATATATATATATATATATATATATTCACATTATGTTGTAGATTTTGTCGTAAATAATGATCAGATACCTAAATTATCAGTTTTGCGTGCCTTAGAGCTTACTTCACAAATTCGAACCGTAAAACATCAAATTAAAACTAGATATTCCTATATATGCTACCATAATATAACCAATAGCGTCCTCAGAATTAGCCAGCCAACATAATAGAGTAGGACTAAATAATTCACTTTTTCATTACTAAGCATTATATATAGTAGTATAGTAGTATATCGGACCCTTTTTGCATAGTTGACATACTACGTATATGTTAGTCTCCCGAATGTTCAACGCCAAGCCAAGACATAGGCTTACACAAGCCTACCATTGGGAAGATAATGAATTCCGTTCAAATTCACTGAACGGAAAAACGATAAATCTAAAGAGGAAATCAGTTGTATGTCAAGGTTAACACCTATTCCTTGCATTGAATTGTCGTAGAATAAAACTTCTGAACATTAGCGTCTCCAAAACCAAATCTTCTGCACCGTTACTTGCCATGTTTTCCCGATGAACGAATGGATGGAGATGCGCCAGTAGAGAGCAAGGGACTCGGATCGGTTGGTGTGGTATAGCTGCTTCAAAGATATGGTCGTATGTTCTAACCTGACACTCGGAAATGTCGATAGTGACCCCAAGAAACGCCTCCGGATTGCAAGGGGCCGGAACCATGAGATCACCAAACGGACGTCTGTTCAATGGAAACACGTGACTCTTTAGAAAGACCTGGGTGGTTACGTAGTTTGGCGATGCGTTCCAGATGTGCGTATCGTTTTCTAGATAGAAAAAGATGTCAACGGTCGGAGTCTTGTAGTCGTAGTAGAGCAAACTTTGACCTTTCTGAGAGTAGAACTTCCACTGGAAGATGTAGTCCTTATCGCTCGGCGTGGCCCAGTCGTACACGCCGAATGCCGCCGGATCTTCGGCCACCTTCGCTCGCAGAACTCGGCTGACTTCCTGGCGGTCGGAGGCACTGATCATGACATCGATGTCATCGTCCCACGGAATGAGATCGTGGTGGCGCCAGGAACCTATCAGGGTACCGCCGTCGACGAAGTACGTCACATTGCTCGAGTCCATCGCTTCGGTAAATGCCTGGAACGTCAGGTCGAGTAAAGCCCTTTGCTCTGGTTCCAGCACAGTGGAGAAATGGACCTCGACTGTCGGTGGGGGCTGATTCTCAACGTACAACAGGACGTTCAGCAGAAGCACCGCGCAGTTCAGGACGAGCAGTTTGCGGAAAGTGAACAATCGTATACAGGCGCATTGCAGTTGACATTTTATTAAGCCTATCCCAGCCATCGTTGTCAACGTTCGCATTCAACATATATATATATATGCAACGTATGCTTTGCTTTGTGTCTGCGAACAACCGCCTGTGTTGAAAAACGTTTAGTCTGTAATGACGCTTATAGGTCCGAGTAAAATGAGCGCCAATGATGATTCTGCACGTGATTGCGGAATAACGCCTGTCTTGTGAACAACTGCTCAGCGGAATCTGCGAATCAGTCAATCGTCTCTGAAAAATACATTACGTCAACGTCTCAGGAATTATTTCAGACGTGCTTTTGTTTAGGTTACTATATGGAAATTGGAAAACAGTACTCTTACACTCTCAGTGATTAACTTAGCCTATTTGCAATGGCTGACATGCATCTAATAATCATGTGCATAATTATTAGGTTGTTTCACTATAGACGCAAATCCCAGCCAGACAATAAAACTAATTCAAAGTTATTGGATAAATAGGACACCTCCCCTCAGAGAATCTGTTTCCCAGTTTAAAAAACAAAACTCTCTAATGAAAACCGGAACCAGTTACCCAGCATACAAACTGGTCATTTTCTGAAAGGAGACGCCGGTGTCACGGGATATTCTATCCTCCTCAAAGCTATCCGGGGGGATGAATTAATTTATCTCCGGATGTAATATACCGCGGTATTGGCTTATCGGGGGATAAACCATTCTATAACAATTATTGAAAATGCGGATATTTGAAAAAGTATGCCGTAGTCAAAATTTTAAGTGACTGTAACTGATGTCCGTACCGCCTTTGACACGATGTAGATGGTTTAATTCTGAAAGGGCGAGTTCAAAGAAGTTCAAAGGAGCGCCGTTTTGAAAGGGGAACCTGGCGTTTCCTGGGAATTTTAGGATTCAGGCCGTTCCTCGCCAATCCCACCCTCCTTCCCTCTCTCCCAATCACCCTGCATCCCTCCCTCCCACCCTCTCTCCCCACCCCACCACACCCCACCACACTCCGACCTCCACTGATACCCCACTCGTGAAATTTTGGCTTTAGGGAAAAATCTTCCCATTCCCTATGATTTTTTTAAATGTGCACACTGTTGAGGTTCCATTTTAGGCTGTCGTCTTTAAAAAAATGATCATTATTGACAAACAGTGGAAAACAAGGTAGAAATTCGTTATGATATTCATAAAATCATTTGGGCGGGATATAAGCATCTCCGTCCCCAACCACAAATTTTGAAGGGGACCGTCCCCTGCTGTTCCTCCCAATAAGTCTCCGCCCATGCAGAGACTTGGGTTAAACCGTAGTTTACGTTGATTAATTATTTTCACTTTACCCCACGTTGATAAATTATTTGGCTATTGCTATTGATATACAAGTAATTTCTGGATCGCCAGGTTCAATCCAGCTTCCATTTCAACTATAAATATGCCTTTATCCAGCTTCCATTTCAGGTATAAAATGCCTTTATCCAGGTCCTACTTCTCAAGCGTTTTTCATCAATCCAGCTTCATTTTCAGCAGAATGACTACACTAACCCTAAAACTAACCCTAACCGACCCTCACGACGCCTAACCTGAGCCCTAACCGACCCTCATGCGTAAAATCCCGCTTCTATTTCGTCACTAAATATTTGTCATCGAATGTAAGAAATTGGTTGTCGGATAAAAAAGTACGGTTTTTTCGTCAATCCAGCTTCCATCTTTTCGCGTTTTCGGTTTATATTGCTACTTCCGGTTGCGAATGTTCAGAAATTGTAATAGCACGTTTTATGGCGCGTTATATTCGTGATTTTAGGCGTTTATTAATTAATCAACGTAAACTACGGGATATCGATAATGAAAATAATTAATCAACGTAAACTACGGTTTAACCGAGACTTGTTGGTATTGAAAGTCGACATCATATGCAGCATCTACGGTCTGGTTTGACTATGATGGTGATGGCTCAAGGTTTAATGGTCCCAAGCTGTAGCTGGACCTCGTACACCCAAAATTGGGGGTGCCAAGTCAGCTCTGTTCTTGTTCTTGGTAAAATGTCCTACTTATTTTAAAATGACTCTGGGACTAAGATCGCTATTAGCGCTTCTGAAAAACGATTTATAAATGGTCTGATACCTGAAGTTCTACAACTAGTCAAACGAGAACTGATTAAATACCGATTCAAATAATTCATAAAATATTTGGACATATCGAGGCAAGTCTGGCAAAACATCCAATCTGCAATTTTTACATGATTTGACGTAATGATACCATTGGACAGCTATTAGCCTAATGCATCTATGGACAAAAGTCCTATCTTAGACTGGGCGTTAAAAATATTCTCACTGTAAGACCTCCGAAAAACTGGCGACAAGCTACATTTGACTTTTTCTTGTACATATTTGTGCGTAGATGTTGCAAAAATAGATACACAGTTCAAGATGAATTTGCATCTTTTTAGGAAGCAATTTAGTAGTGAACTATATTTTTTGCGTTATCGTACTAATCAATCACCGCTTTTTGAATATTCAGTAGAAAGCGTACCATTTCACCATTAGTAAATCGCCGAACTTTGAATATTCAACAGTCAACGTCATAATTTCGTCATGAATTAAACACCAATTTATGAATATTCAGTAGCAACCATGCTGTCTCTCGGTTGTAAATAAACGTCGATTTTACTATAATTATTATTCTATTTGTGTGTTTCAAAAGTTCCAAGCAATACAAATATGGCATAGTTATTAGTTATTAGCCGAAAATCAATACTAAGCCTATTTCGGTAATTATTTTGAGGTTATGGTGGTTCAATTGAATTATTTCAATTGAATTATTTAAATGTTATGTTATGTTATGTTATTTGCGTGAGGCGCTGCAACTGCCTTGAAAACGTGCTTGATGGTATGGGTCGGAAAGTGCATTGCTCAGCTCGGTAGGCCTAACCATCTTCTGCATGAGAGGCTTGTCCCAACTTGATTGTTTATAATGTGGTCAAGCTCGATGGTTATATCCGTTAATTAAACAGTAGGGAGTAAATACCGGAAGGACGTGGTTAGGATCATTAGGCATATTAATGGCAGTACGCAGTCTGTCATGTCATGTCATGTCGCCATCGTCGCATCGCGACGGTTGGCTACATGAATGAACCTTTAATGCCCAGAGTCTTCTATTCCTTGTCGCGCTCATTAAGTCAGAGCCTACAAGTCCTGTCCAGTTCAGGACGTTGTCGATCCAAGATATCCTCGGCCTTCCTCGTCCTCGGTTCCCCTCCACAAAACACAGTAGCCTACGCAGTCTGTCTTCGGACAATTCAGACTGCTGAGTTGTGCATGCATGCATGGGCGGAGACTTATGGGGGGGGGGGGGGCAAGGGAACGGTCCCCTCAATGTTTATAGTTGGGGCCGTCCATGCTTGTCCCCCTAATGTTTACGTGTTAGGACATGCATTGTTTACATAGACTGAACTTCGGGAGATCTTGGTGACCATCAAATTGGGTAAAGCCGCCGGGTACGACAACATACTCCCAGAATTTCTAAAACACCTGGGTACAGCCAAGGGCGGATACAGAAACTTTGGACGGGGGGGGGGGCAAAAAATTCTTGGTTGGTCTGGGAAAAAATTTTGTCCTTCCGGGTCTGGAAAATTTTTCTTTCGTATCCGCCAAAAAAGATGACCTTTTTTTTAGTCATCCGGCCAAATTTTCGGGAAAATAATACCATTTTGCCCGCCAAAAAAGTTGATGACCTTTTTTTTAGTCATCATGCCATTTCCAAATGGGGGGGGGCCTCGATACATAAGAATTCTAAATGGGGGGGGGCCATGGCCGGATAAGCCCCCCTGGATCCGCCCCTGGGTACAGCGTTGTTTTCACGGCTTGCATTCTTCTATGCAAGAGTCATCCAAGAGTGGAACATTCCGAGGGAGTGGAGACAGGCGAAGATAATCGCCATCCAAAAGCCGGGGAAGAACCCGGAAGAGACGGCGAGTTATCGCCCCATCTCCCTGCTGTCGGTATGTTTCAAGACTCTGGAGAGGCTGATGCTGAATAGAATCAGGCCGATCCTGGACGAGGAAATAGTGGTGCAACAAGCAGGCTTGTCGATGCACGTGGGGTCAGGTTCTCACACTCACCACGTTCATTGAGAACGGGTACCAGGAAAGACTAAAGACAGGGGTGGTGTTCCTGAACCTGACAGCGGCCTATGACACGGTGTGGCACGCTGGGCTACTGGTGAAGATATCCTAGATTCTACTATGGTGGTTCACCAAGACTTTCGCGGTTTTCATTGTAAATAGACGCTTCAGGGTTCACTTGGGTAATGGTATGAGCTCGTGGAGAACTCAGAAGAATGGTTTCTCCCAGGGGTTAGTACTTTCGCCGTGTCTCTTCAACGTGTACATAAATGACCTCCCTACCACGAGGTCTCGGAAGTTCGCATATGCAGATGACATCGCTCTAGCGGCTCAGGCAGCATCACTGGAAGAAACGGAACGGGTGCTAAATGCAGATATGGAGCTCCTGACGGAATACCTTAAGACTTGGCGACTAATCCCGAGCACTACAAAGACGGTATCGTCAACCTTCCATCTCCACAATGCGTAGGCTAGCAGAGAACTAAACATCTTCCTAAACGGGCAAAGGATGAAGCACGAAGCACACCCGGTTTACGCCCAAAATGTCGCTCCTCGGCGATCGTCTTTGGGACACTCGTTCGTCTCCCCCGAAATTCTAGACCAAGTCTCCGCCTATGCAGACACGCCCTTAGTGTATACAAAGGCTTTTATGTAATACAATGTAAACTAATTTGAAGCTATTAGCAGTGTCCATTCAGTAGTAGGCCTACGTCCAGTGTGAATACCCGAAAGAAGTGTTTTTTGATTACTGGACAAACGGATCATTGTAGTTCAAGAGCGAAGGGGTCGGAGGGAAGCTGTAGAATGAGGAGAGTGAATGAAATCTCTGAGATCTTTCGGAGCAAACCCAGTTGGAAATAGGAGGAGCGAGTAAAGTTGGTAATAATTATGTGACCAGTGAGAAAAAGTGCTTGAAATAAGAGTAGTATTAGGCCTATCTGCCATGTATACAAAATGAACAGAAGTGGCCCTAAGACAAAGAACTCTAGCTCTGTGACAAAAAAGCGACCTAAACAGACCTGAAGTTTCCAGATAATTATGATCATCTGAGAGCGTTCAAAAAAGTAAGATCGAAACCAGAGGACAGGAGTAGGCCCACATTTACATAGGTGACCACTGTATCTGCCAGGCCACCAAAATGTCTTCTCTTTTGAAGGTTTCCTATTTCTTGTACAATTACTTGTCCATCAATAATTTGTCTGGAATGGGTCATTTGAAGTGCCTCGTGACTTATGAGCATATAGCAAAATTTGGTCATGTCTCATATTATATGCTTTCCCGCAGCAGATTGCCTACAGGGTCTGTGTGTTGGTTAGGCGGTGCTTTGAGGGATTAGCCCCATTGTATCTGCAAGAACTCTGTTTCCCCACCCCGGATGTCCAGCGTCGATATACTGTTCAGTTGGCGGCCCAAACTGAGCTTCTCATTCATTTAAATCAAGTTCCTATTGCATACATGACTTCACTTGTAGCCATTTTGAGATTCTGGCCGACATTTTGTCCGCCATTTTGGTTTATTGGCACTGACTCCTATGTGATATTGATTCCATCGCATTCCTTGACCTTGAAAATGTTGAATTAGACTCTGAAATCATGTTTCCATTAGATATATGACTTCACTTATAGCCATTTTAAGATTCTGGCCGCCATTTTGTTCGCCATTTTGGTTTTTCTGCAGTGCCTCAAATGAGACCTTGTTTCCATTGCTTTCCTTGACCTCTAAAAGGCTGATTTAGGCTCTGAAATCATGTATCCAATGCTTACATAACTTCACTTATAGCCGTTTAAGCTTCTGGCCGCCATTTTGTCCGCCATTTTGATTTTATTTGCATTGCTGCTTGTGTGTCTTTGGTTCCATTGCATTCCTTGAAAACTATAATCGTAATTTAGAGTCTAAAATCGTGTTCCTATCACATACAATAATTAACTTATAGCCATGTAAAGCAACTGATCACCAATTTGTCCGCCATCTTGTTTTCACATGCAACCACAAAAATTGCAGCTTGCTAACCGCGATTTTCGTTTTCAGCGGTGTAAAATTAGTCTAGAAACGCCTGCTAGGAATTTTTTTTACATGATTTGCTTCTATCAGTGTCATTTTCAGATTCCGAGCCTGCTCTATATTGGCAAAAACTCTGAGGCGTCTTTTTTGGCCCACCCTGTATATTAATTGTCGTCCGATCTGTGTGTATCTTCACCAGGACTTCCCAGACAATGTATGGATTAAGTTTAGGTAGAGATTTGCTTGTCGCCAGTTTTTCCTGGGTGACTCTTCTTGCCTCCCCGTCTATCTTGTTAACCAATGAAAATGTTGGAAATAATCACGTGAAACATATTATACTTTCAACTGGTTTGGTAATCTATCGGTTTAGCAAAATAAATATTATACTAAATTTTTGGACTGGCGCATCAAAATTATTTTTCATCAATCCTGCTTCTACTCTGGCATGAATCATAGGCCTACTCATCAATCAGGCTTCCATTTAGGCAAGAATTCGTTTAACAGATCCAGCTTCTATTTTAACAATAACAGATTTTCATCAACCCAACTGCTATTTAAATAATTATTTGTGCATCACTCCAGCTCTAATTTCGGCACTAATGATTTGATGAATCCCATTTCTATCGAAGCAAAAAATTATTTTAATCAATTCGATTTCTATTAATAGGTATTTGGTAAGAACTCCGTTATAAAACGATAGATTAACCTTTCAATTGATTATGTAACTCACTCTTTGAATATATAATAAGGTTATACCGTTATAGCATATCAATTCCAAGAAAATTTAGATTCAGGTTCACATTCGAAAAAAGATGTGTATGATTTTTAAGCAATAATTTTCAGAAACGACACCAACCAGTGACGTCATTAAACATATGAGGAAATGTAAGCGCCATCTTGCGATGATTGTATGCAGGTACAAACTGTGTTAAAACCACAGAATTAAAACGACTAAAAATTTCTCCTTAATATGTTTTGCTCTACAGCATTCAAAATAAGATAAAGAAAGACAAGATTTCTGAGAAAATTCAATCGAAATTCTTTACGTGCATACAGTTACCCCATCACCCGCAGACATTTTGCAAGAGAGGCAAAACCTAATGGTCACGGGTAAATTTTTGCAAGAGCTTTAAAATGCAAAACGGATAATTAAAAACATTAAAAACATGGGTATTTTTCACAGAGGTTTCTAAAATATAATTTTCCCAGTTCCATATTGTGCATCGTTGGTAGCATTGGCGCCTCAGCGGGAAGAAATTTGTTAACAACCTAAAATTAGCAGTTAAAAATAGGAAGATCAATTTACCAGGGACATGTGCCCCTCTTGCTATCATGTGCAGGCGCCCATGTCCATCACTGTCTTCACTAAGTACTGCCCTCTATGCACATATAGGTCTGCATAAATGTAGCTTAAGAGTAAGGGGACACGCTTTTGAATTATCGCAGTTCCACACATTGGTGCATAAGAAATTTTCAATTGTTCGTTCGCTATAGGCCTATACACGTATAAATATCTGGGTAATGCTACCAGGACTGTTAATGCTTGAACCCTGATCTAACAGCCGCAACGATCTATTCACGTTCCGCTAATCAGGACAATAGAAAAAATCTGATCAAAGTCTGTCTTTATTTCTTTTAATACTGCTTCTGTGTTTGCTCTTTTGTTTTGTTCGATTAGTGAGCCACAAAAAATTAATGATTAGCTCAACATGATTTTAATTCAATGGATAGTATTTCCGAACTGTTCGTAACCTGTCCAGTAGTCGTCATTGCAGCGATATCCATCGGTAAAGTTGGCAAACGTGACTCCCAAAAATTATGTCCACCTGATTACACGAATAGCTAAGCTTATAGTTTACGAAGTCATACGTCAGTGATCTCCATGACGTAGGGGAATTTCAGTAGCGGCGTCAAGATTTCGCTCATGCCCGAAAAAATAGGCTATATCCGGAATAATCATATGATCAAAGGCCTATAGGCCTAGCCATCGGTGTCTTTCTATAAAAGCAGAGTTTCTGTTCTTGCGCCCAAGCCCGCCGTGAATAGGTAGATGGGCAAATAGCCAGAGAATCAGTATGATATTTATGACACTCAACTAGTAACTACAATCACTTTTAACTTCAAATGAGCTGTTGAATAATGATATTATTATGATAATTATTATCGTTAGTGTATAAATTATATAGATTTTTATAATAGGCCCTAACGTATCGTAAGTCGTGCCCGCATATGTAGCTTACTATAGCAATTTTTTCAATTATTTTGCTCATAATAGGCTAAGATAGCTTAGGCAGCCTTGACAGTTTTGGCTAGTGGCCAGAAATTTCTCTCATCGTCCCTGCTCGCGCCTGCAAAAAGTCTCAATAACGGTGTTTAGGACTTTCTGCAGTTGCAGAACTTCATGACTGTTGATGATCACAAGATTTTGGTGTCTATCTTGCTGCATGGCAAGCAATAGAGTAGACCTATATATAATTTCGTGAATTTCGTAATCTCTTGCACTTGACTTGAATTTGTGAATGCCGAGAATTTCTCCTATAGATATATAATGCCACAAACCTCCGCGATTTGGGAACATCCATGGAGGGTTGTATGCTAATAGCTACTAACTCTATTCGGGTGAGTTGTAGCTGGGAGATTATGTGCAGTGAGAATGAGTATGGAACTTCAAGTAGTTTGCTTAATATTTTCCTGGGATCTAATTGCCCAAAAATATAAAAGCCCGAAATGTGGGGTGCTAGACCCCTGAACTCCGGGCATGCCCAAGGCATAGGCAAAGCAGGCAGTTGCCTGGGCGCCACTCTCTGTAGTGCCATGGCGCCATGTTCACAAAAACTGTCTTGACACTTATTATGTTTTTCACCTTTTTGACCATTTCCCAAAATTCGACATTATCCAGATTTGAATATACAAGGATAATTAAAGGTAAGTAACTCACATAAGTGCAAATGTTCTAGCTGGTTCATCATTGGGTTGTAACGTGGGGTGAAAATTGAGCGGAGATCACAGGGCTAAAATTCATGCTTTGCATGAGTCGCCATTTGGGCTAGGGCGGTCCTGAACCCCGCCTCCAAAGCCTATAGTGATCTCATGCAAACAACCAAGTTCCTTAATCTACGTCAAGAAATAATATACCGCTTGTCCAGAAATTACCAATTAATGCACTCAATAGAAACTTTTCAAAGTAACTAGCGTCAGAGAAGCCAAACGCCGGAAAACTTCGAAGCAGGACGTTTTGGCGCCGCCGTTTTGGCGCCGGACGTTTTGGCGCCGCCGTTTTGGCGCGACCGTTTTGGCGCCGGACGTTTTGGCGCCGGAATTTTTTCACTCCCGTTCTAGAGTATAAAAATTATGATATTGTAGGTAATCGTAGGAGGTTCATTTACGCACATTTTGAGGCAAATTTTGTAATGATATTCCACGCCATTCAAAAGTTATGCCCGAAATAGCTAAGAATGTATGTATAAGACGTGCGTCGAGAGGGTCGGTTAGGGTTAGGTTAGGCGTCGTGAGGGTCGGTTAGGGTTAGGTATAGGGTTATTGTAGTCATTCGGTCCCTTATAGATTACAGATTACGGATAATTATTACACAACTGAATGGAGCTTGAAAAATAAATATTACACTTCGCACTGATGAATTTGTAAACTAAACCGAAAATAAGCTGCTGAAATTAATTTTTATATGGGCGCCAAAACGGCGGTGCCAAAACGGTCGCGCCAAAACGGCGGTGCCAAAACGGTCGCGCCAAAACGGCGGTGCCAAAACGTCACGTACCGGGAAAACTTTCATCTGGTCCGGGTGATGGTTGTCACGAGTACACATCGGCATCGCTATCCGAAGGTTTCTTAACGACCGTGTATTATCTACATTCTAGAATCTTTCTAGATTCATACATTGAAACGTACGCAATTAAGGCATGTTCAGAGTTAAGCAAAGCACGGTATTGGTTAACATTTCTGAGCCTTCTGTCGCATTGCCGATAGATTATATTCGTTTGTTTGAAAATGAAACACCCCGCGCACAGTTACATATCGAAGCTCATTAAGTAGAAACAGATAAAAATCAGAAAGCTAATGTGAACAGAACTGTGAACGTCTAATTGTTGTGTGTGCCTTTAGAAATAACAGCTGCAAATTCCAAGAAAGTAATAATGCAAGCGTTAAAACTAGTATAATTTATAGTTTTCGAACACAGCAGACAAGTTGTCGAAGTCTGTAAGTCCTATAGTTTAATGAAAAACGTACAGCTATTCAAATACAGAACAAACAATTCCTACAAATACTTGACAGATCCAATTGAAATGCAAAATAATGACTCGCAGTAACAGCGAAAGTGTAGCACAATTTCTTAAAATGTCTGAGGCAAACAGCTTAAACAACTTAACTAGAACTAACTAAACTTAAAACATGACTAATTTCAAAACAGTTTAGTTTTGCATGTACAACAACGTTACTAATGCTCAAAATCTTATTCTTAGTAATAACCAGGTCCTGTAACTTGATTCAATAATATAAACAGAAATGTAATATGTATGTGCACTTGTTATAACTAAAACTACAAATCACAAATCATTCAGTGTACAATGTACATAAGGGCTAAGAGGCATCATGTACGGTACAACATTGATTGATAGTACGTTTAATAAAGACCGGTAAATTATTAAACAATTCAAAGAAAATATAATATGCGTCACGCCTTCCACGAAATGACAAAAGCACAGCACACCATGATCATCCAATTTCTTAAAAAAGGATTCAAAACGGTAAATCCACAAGTGCACATATTTATCATGGGGGGGGGTACATTTGGATGCGCATAAGGCCAACGCGCTATGAAAATTATTGGCCACATACAACCCAATTAGAGTAATAAATGTCATTGAGTTGTACAAGAGCTCAATTTGCATGTACAGGTTCAACACTAAACATATAAACTTCAACAGAATATACAATACATGTAGCATTACCCATGCATTGCTGCCTGCCGTTCGTTCAAGGCGTAACTATAATAATAATTATTGCTATCATAACGTATTATGTAGGTATTTCTTAACTGATGCACAGCATTAATGGTCAAGCGTCCACCAGAGAAATATTATCGAATATTATCACGAGCAAACTCGATCCTTACGCAAAAGCCTAAGGATCTTGTCGGGGGTTCCACGACAACTGGTCTACCGACAACTCGTCTAACGACAACTCGTCTCCGGACAATTGGTCTAACGACAACTGGTCTACAGGCGAATAGTATTGATGAAATAGAAGCTGGATTTACGAAAATGGGTTTTTAGCTTAAATGGAAGCTGGATTGATGATTTTCATTCATGTATTCAAACATGCACCCATTTCTACTTCAAATCTAAAAATACCTTCATCCAGCTTCTATTTCTCGCCTGTTATTTTAGTCAATCCAGCTTCTATTTTGGATATAAAAATACCCTCATCCAGCTTCCATTACTTACGCGGTTTTCTTATCAATCCAGCTTCTATTTGAGATCTAGAAATACCTTCATCCAGCTTTTATTTATCATGCTTTATTTTCGTCAATCCAGCTTCTATTTCGCATGTAAAAGAACCATCATCCAGATTCCATTTCTCTTGCGTTTTTTCATCAATCCAACCTCCACTTCACCTCTAAAAACTGTCATCCAGCTTCCATTTCTCAAGCGCTGGATCAGGTGTCTGTAGACCAGTTGTCGTTAGACGAATTGTCCGGAGACCACTTGTCGGTAGACGAGTTGTCGTTAGACGAGTTGTCGTGACACCCTTGTCGGGTGGTATAGAAACATCTGAAGCACGAATTTAAAGTGATCAATAAAGGGCGACAGAAGCAGTTGTTTGGTGACTCTATAATAGACAATGCAGTTTAGTATTGTGATCGCAGCCTCAACAGCCACAAGCTGTGAACGTGGACCAGCACGCAGATAGTCTACTGATTCAATTACCTTTTTTGCTAGTTTTAACTGTACAGAAGTGACTCTCCAACTGCACAAATCCATTTAGAACTGCACATTTTGTGTACAACTGCACGTTATAAAATACCTGTTTTGAAGAACGTTAAATTTTATGAAACATGAATAAATCATGTGCATATATATATAATATATATATATATTCACATTATGTTGTAGATTTTGTCGTAAATAATTATTATCAGATACCTAAATTATCACTTTTGGTTACCTTACAGCTTAATTCACAAATTCGAACCGTAAAATTAATAAGACGTATACTCCTATGTGCAAACGCAGTATAATCGAGAGCGGCCTCAGAATCAGCCAGCGAACATAACACGGGAGGCCTAAATCATTTCACTTTTCCATTATTAACCATTATTTAGTAGTATATCGCCACCAGTTTGCATAGTTGACGTATTACGTATATGCTAGTCCCAGATTGGTCCACTTCAAGCCAAGACTTACAACCCTTCCGTTGGGAAGATCATGAATTCCGGTAAAATTCAATGAACGAAAAAACGATGTCTAAAGAGGAAATCAGCTGTATGTCAGGTTTAACAGCTTTTTCTTGCCTTGAATCGTCGTAGAGTTAAACTTCTGAACTTTAACTTCTCCAGAACGAACACTTCTGAACCGTTACTTGCCGTGTTTTCCCGATGAACGAATGGATAGAGATGCGCCAGTTGAGAGCACGGGACTCGGGTCAGTGGAATTGTCGTACGTCTTTCAATGATATGGTTGTATGTTCTCGACTGACACTCGGAAATGTTGATATTGACCCCAAGAAACGCCTCCGGATTGCAAGGGGCCGGGACCATGAGATCACCAAACGGACGTCTTCTTAACGGAAACACGTGACTCTTTACAAAGGCATGGGTGGCTACGAAGCGTGGCGATGCGTTCCAGATGTGCGTTTCGTTTTCTAGGTAGAAAAAGATGTCGACGGTCGGAGTCTTGAAGTCGTAGTCGGGCAAAATTTCACCTTTCTGAGAGTAGAACTTCCACTGGAAGATGTAGTCTTCATCGTTTTCCGTCCAGTCGTACACGCTCAAAGACGCCGGATCTTCGGCCACCTTCGCCCGCAGAACTCGGCTGACTTTCTGGCGATCGGAGGCATTGATCATGACATCGATGTCATCGTCCCACGGGATGAGATCGTGGTGGCGCCAGGAACCTAACAGGGTACCACCGTCGACGAAAAACGTTACATTGTTCGAGTCCATCGCCTCTATAAATGCCTGGAAGATCAGGGTTTGCAAAGCCCTCTGCTCCGGTTCAAGCGCAGTGGGGAAAAGTTCCTCGACCGCCGGTGGCGCTGGGAACAGCTTATTCTCAACGTTCAACAGGACGTTCAGCAGAAGCAACGCGCAGTTCAGGACGAGCAGTTTGCGACCAGTGAACAATCGTAAACAGGCGCAATGCAGCCGATATTTTATTAAGCCGATCCAGGCCATCGCTTTCAACGTTCCCATTCATTCAACATATATGCAATACAGGCTTTGCGTTGGGTCTGCGAACAACCGCCTGTGTTGACAACCGTTTAGTTTGTAATGTTGCCAATTTAGCTATAGGTCCGGGTAAGATGAGCGCCAATGATGATTCTGCACGTAGGCCTAATCGCGGAATAACGCTTGTCTTGTGAACAACTGCTCAGCGGAATGTGCGAATCAGTGAGTCGTCTCTGAAAATTACCATACGTAAACATCTCAAGATTTTTTCTGACGTGCTATTGTTTAGGTTACTAAATGGAAATTGGAAAACAGTACGCTTATGCTCTCAGTGATTAACTTCACCTATTTGCAATGGCTAACATGCATATAAAATCATGTGCACAATGATTAGGTTGTTTCACTATAGACAAAATCTCCGCCAGACAATAAAACTAACTCAAAGTTATTGGGTAAATAGTAGCCTAGGCCCACATCACCGTTTCAGAGAATTTGTTTACCCGGTGTAAAGTTTTTAAATTAACCCCTCCTAAACATTACCCCCCCCCCCCATCGGTAACTTTAAACCAGTTTCAGATTACCCCCGGAAACTAGATTTGCATCAATCATCGCATTTATTCTACTAAAAAGTCGGAAAAATTATCCCGCTTCTTGTTTTGGTCTGAAGATTTTCATCCCTCATCCCACTTCGTGGTTTGTTATCAATATTTTAATCGGAAAAAATAATAGCCTCGAAGCCATTTCTCTGTGTAACTTCAGCGGCGATTTAGTATTTTAGTTACAGATGAAAATATTGATAACAAACCAAGAAGTGTGATGACGGATGAAAATCTTCAGACCCAAACAAGAAGCGGGATCATTTTTCTGATATTTTTAGTGCAATAAATGCGATGATTGATGCAAATTACCGTTTTCAGGGGGTAATGTTTAGGAGGGGGTAAATTGAAACCTTTACACCCATTGATATGTATTATATAGCTGGATTGATAAGGCTTCGTATAGTGGTCTATGGTCGACGGCGAATCAGTCGCGACTTCCACTAAGGGCAGCGTGTGCTTGTTCCTATGTAAACCCATGTTAAATTCGTCAACTTTGAAGGCAATTTTCAAGAAATCTGGTCAGTGGCCGCTAAATACAGTTAAGTTGATTGTTTTGTATGCCACTCAACTCAAAAACCCCAGGCTGGTTTTAAACAATTTTGTACCATTGCTGAGAAATTTGTGTTTTAAAGCGAAGTGTTGTGGAGCCTATCTTTTGCTATGGTTTGCCGCTAAGAATTCTGGGAGTTGCCCCAGAGAATTCTGGGATTTGCCTCAGAGAATTCTGGGATTTGCTCTAATGAAACATTGTCTTTCCATTAGTGAGCGATAATCCGAACTTTCATAGGCTATCAGCGTTCCAGTAGCTATATAGTACATTTCAGTGTTTACACCGGTCCTTTTTTAAACTCTAGTAGATGTATATTTTGCCCTTTGGATGTCTTTTATTATTTCCCCCTG
>OX243827.1:12403230-12485730 GCA_945859605.1 Lumbricus rubellus | reverse complement strand
AATGTATCTTGCGTTGTCGATTGCAGTTCAGCTTCATAAAATGTCCCTTGTATTTGTTCTCCATGATAGTCTGATATTTTATAGGTTATAGGGTCTGTGTATTGAATGTGTGTTATAGTAAAAATTTCCTGTGTCCACCTTTGAGTGAAACCTTTTTCGAATGTCTTTTTCTTCTTAGAAATTTTTACTTTATCTCCTACCGAAAATTTAGGTTTAACAGTTTCAGGTACAGCATCACCATACAGATTCATCCACACAACCCATTCGTTTGCTTTGATGCTCGCTTTAACAGGAGTCATTTTAATGGAAGAATGTCTTGTGTTGTTGTATAAACTAACCATATTATCTAAAACATCGATATATCTCTGAGTTGAGTTTGCTGTAAAATATTTAAACATCTTCTCTTTTACTGTTCTATTAAATCTTTCTACGATACAAGATTTCTCTTCATTCTCAGTTGAGTACAACTGCATACCTAATGATTTTACCTGTTTATTATAGAATTCTGTTCCCTTATCGACCCAAAGTTTTTCACCCCTTCTTTTGCTCGTATTAAATATTTTAACGAAAGCATCTGCCACAGATTCTCCGCGCTTATCTTTTAACGGCTGAATAAATGCATACTTGGAGAATATATCAATGACGCTTAACAAATATTTCACACCAGAATTAAATTTAGCATAAGCCTGCATGTCAATCAAGTCAGCCGCCCAAACTTTGTCCACTCCCTGCACATAAACAACTCGCTTCCTGAACTTCCTGACTATAGGTTTATGCAATTCGTCAGCAAGTTGGTCTGTCCATCTCAGAGCTTTTTTTTCAATCCCATTCCAAAATGGGTCTTCGTCGATAATATTGGTTTTACTATAGATCTTTCAATTCGTTCGCGGAACGAAGGATTAGGTATATTATTTAATTCATCTATCATAGCTCTGTCAGCGACGTTTCTCCCTGCTGTATCAGTATGTTTAGCATAAGCCAGGTCATGGCGATAAGCTGCTTGATCAACCCTATCTACTGGTTTGCTCCAATCTTTTGGCGTCCCATCACTATTCAATCTCAAATCCAATCGAGATCCTGGACCCGTGAAAGAATGTCCTGGAAGATGCATTTCACCCGGGTACTTTGCCCATGGAAGTTTAATGTTAGAAGTAGCAGAATTGAGAGCTGATACCAAATCACCTCCTTGTACAGTAGTAGACATTTTAGTAAACTGAGTTTTTCTAGCGCCACAATCAACGCATACACATCTAAGCATAGATCTACCATTCTTACTAACGACTCGTTGAATATCTTGGGATTCAGTTTTTCGTTTACATTTTACGCAATACGAGCTGTGCTCCATTTTAATATAATATAATTAAAATGGAAGTCCAAGACCTATCGTGGAATGAAGAATCAAGTAAACGCTTTAACAGTCCTCTCTTACCAAGAAGCATCAGAGGTTTGATCGTCGGTAAGTCTCAATGCGGCAAGACAATATTACTACTTAATTTATTACTGAGACCTGGTTGGTTAGACTACGATAACCTGCAGATCTTTGGCAAAAGTTTATTTCAACCGGAGTATAGGATACTAAAGAAAGCATTCGAAGAGAAATTACCAAAGGAAGCAATTATAAGACTTTTTGATAATCGCGATGAGATAATGAAATTAAATGTATCACCGACCGCCGTTGTCGAGGAGATGTCTAAAAACATGGGGAAAAAATCGGATATTGACTGCAAGTTCTTTGAAACCTCTGAAGATGTTCCAGATCCACGAGACTTAAGTCGAGATAAGAAGAATCTCATGATTTTTGATGATTTACAGTTAGAACGGCAAAATAAATGCGAATCGTATTACATAAGAGGTAGGCATAGTAATGTAGACTGCTTTTACCTAGCACAAAATTATTTCAAGCTTCCTAGACAAACTATAAGAGAGAATGCTAACTTTATATGTCTATTCCCCCAAGACCTCAAAAATATTAATCATATATACAGCGATCATATAGGCGTAGATGATATGACTATTGAAGAATTTCGAAAACTATGCAAAACTGCGTGGGATGAAACGCATGGTTTTGTGGTTATTGACTTGACTAGTCAAACAAATAAGGGCAGGTACAGATCTGGATTAGATACATTTTACATTAAATAAAAGCAATAATAAAATGATAACAAAATTTAAGATTTTATATTCTAGGTTTAAAAATAGCTATCTAAAATGGAAACCCTTCTTGACGAAATTTTATCTAATACTCAAACGATTGCACGCAACACAGAGGCTAAAGAATCCTTTTGCATTTTGTTGAGCGAAAGGAGCACACGAATTCGAACGAAATTTAATCCACTAATCGAACTGGACAAAAGTAAAACGTATGAAATGGCCCTTGTTAATCTTGAAACTTACTTCAGTTATCCCAATATAGACGAAACAAATAATAAATTCGTATATTCGTCAGATAACGGTGTAACGTGGAAAGATTTAGACATTCCAACCGGTTGCTATGAAATCGTAGACTTAAACGATTACATACAGAGAATTCTAAAAGAAGAAGGTCATGGACAATGTATAAAGTTGCAACCAAATAACAATACTTTGAAGGCTGTTTTGGAAATTGATGAGAACTATAAAGTTGATTTTACAGTACCAAATTCAATTAGTACGGTTCTAGGATTTCAGAGTCGTGTATACTCCGAAGGATATAACGAATCCGAGCACATAGTCAATATAAACAGCGTGAATAGTTTACGTGTTACCAGTGATATAATAGGATCATCGTATGCCAACGGAACTACGGAGAACATAATTTATTCTTTCTTTCCATCGGTCGGGCCTGGTTATAAGATAATCGAATCTCCTCATAATCTGGTTTATCTTCCAATAACGCTATACTCTATTTCATCGATGGAAACAAAACTAATAGACCAAAATGGAAAACTAATTAATTTAAGAGGTGAGGAATTGTCGATACGATTTCACATAAGAGAGGTTTAATTTAAAGTTTATATTTAATATAAGATGAGCGCTTACGCTAAGGTCAAAGTTAATATTTCTGAAGGGCAAAAAGAGAAGATTAGGCGAGCTGTTCAAGCAGGAACTGGAGTGAGTATAAGACTTTCTCATGGAGACATAACTGGTGAGCATGTATTAGCTCTAAACCAGAGGCAAATTAACAAGATAACGAAAGCGTATCAGAATGGAACTGGTTTGACAATTAAAATGGGTAAAAAGCAATTAGAAGACAATGCGAGAGTCGAAGGCGGATTTATTGGCGCTATTCTACCGTTCTTAGCAACAGCCGGAAAGTTTCTACTGTCTAGTGTTCTCCCGAGTTTAGCCACAGGAGCCTTAACAGGATTGGGTTCTGCTGCTGGTTCCAAAATTGTCGATAAAATAAGTGGATCTTCGATCTCACAGATACGTGGATCTTCGATAAGTGGATCTTCGATCTCACACCCGATAAGTGGATCTGGCGTGCTGTACGTTAAGAAAGGAGGATCATGCTGTAAGATAAGACCTGCTGGGGAAGGTCTTTTTCTATCTCCGTGGAAAAAGGGTAGTTCGATATCGGGTTCTGGTCTGTTTATGAAAAGAGGAGCAGGATATATCAGCGGTGAAGGTCTTATACTTGGTCCCAATTCACCATTTAAAAATATTCCTATTCTTGGAATGTTACAATCTCTTATATAAATGTCTGGATACGGTCACCCAATACACAAATTTATCACCAAACGAAAGCCTCGTGTGAGTACGATAATTTGGTTGCCTAAAGTGGTCACTCACGCTCCTGCAAGACAACGAGCAGGCGACAGATATGAGATTTTTGCTCAGCAAGCGATAACGATTGAACCAAAGACAAATATTACAGTAGAAGTAGGCCTTGGAGTCCGAATGACCAGTGGAATGTGTCTAGTCTCTCTTAGACAGAAGTTGAAACAACTCAGACTGAGTCTTCAAGATGGTACTGTCCTAGAGGACGCAGAGGATATAATAATTACAATACAAAACAACTCCGATTCAGCAGTTACTATAAACGAAAAAGACTCCATATGTTACGTTAATTACTACGATGCATAAATTGTACGTTTTATATTTACGTTTTATGTTTACGTTTTATGTCTACGTTTTACGTTACGTTTTAAACATTATACTTATAATAAAAAATGTCACTACTGAAAATTAGTGATCCTGCAAAAAGAGATTTTATTATCGAAGAGTTTTTAAAAACGAAAAAAAATATTGAACAAAACTTTCTCTCTGAGAGAATAGATGATCTTGGACTTCAACGAGAATTAACGAAAATCTACAAACCAATAGTCGACTCTCAATCAGCAATTTCAAAAGAACAAAACGCTTTGCTGTCGACAATAAAAGATAACTCTGCAGCAACATCACTCGCTCTAAAATCACTTCCAGATTCGTTGAAAACTATTCAATTTCCCCAGTATCCGTCTATAGAGGCGTACGATGACGATGACCCAGTAGAAGACATTAGAAGGTTAGAATTAGGAAATATTGCAGTTGAATACCTTAAAAAATATGCTTCTGATAAAAGACTTGTGGATACAACATTCGGATTAAGATCAAGAGATGGAAAATTCTACATCGGTGACAGCGAAGCCTCAATCCAAGGAAATGATATTACAGTTGGAACCACAACTTATCAAGGAACTCCAGGATTATGGGAATTGTTAACGTTAGCTAGTCCAAACAGTTCAATTTATGATAATCGTGATCTCGAAGAATACGCCGAGATTCTAATTAAAACGAATGCCATGAGTCAGCCAAATAAACCAAACAAACCTAAATCGTCTAGAAGTGTAAAATATGCAAAGATAATAAAACCCATATGGGACGATTACATGAAGTTAAGAGGTAAAACAGGAAGCGGAATAATTACCATTCCTTCAGATCCTAACGAATTAGTAAAACAATTAGAGTTGCGAATATATAGCTACAAAGCGGGAAATACGGGTGTAAGAAATGAAATTGTAGGTATGACGGATGAGTTACTAAGACAAAGAGTGATAACCAAAGATGAATATAAAAAATTGACGATCTAATTTAAAAATTGATGATCTAATTAAAAATTGATGATCTAATTTAAAAATTGATGATATAGAAATGCTGGTCCTTGCGAGAAGAAGTTATAAAAAAGTACACGTTGTCGGTGGAGCAGGAATATTCGATTCCATTGCAGGATTTCTCAAGAGACTACTAACTTCGAATGCAGCCAAACAAATTGCGAGCACAGCTGTCAAAGAGATTGGGGTGTTGCTAAGGATAAGGCGATCGACGTTGGAAAACGATTACTCAATAAGATACTCCCTAAAGCTCCCGTTCAGCAGCCGATAACTCAGGAAACTAAAGTCATTCTAGCTAGATTACTAGGATCGAATCCAGAAATGACGGGAGGAGCTATTAGAATTCAAGATCTCGTAAAACGCTTAAACGGAGGTGGTTTGAAAATGGCAGTTTAAATTTATTTTGCTTAAGTTTATTTTCTTATTTAAAAATATATGTATAATAAAATGCAATCCGATATTCTAAGATTCACAGAGCAACCATTGATCGATGAAGGTATCGAGCGATACGAATGGCACGAGTACGAACCTGTAGCGAGAACTAACCTTAACAGTTCTGGTGAAATAAGAATAAATATTGAATTACAAGACTTATACAGTCACCCAGCAGAATCGTATCTACAATTCGACGGAAGACTAATTAAAGCCGATGACACCGCATACGTTAATGCCGATTTAGTCGCTCTTACGAATAATGGGCTTATGTATCTATTCAGTCAAATATCCTATCAGTTATCTAATCAAGAAATCGAAACGCTATTTCATCCGGGTCAAGCTACAACGATGCTCGGTTTACTTACGTATCCAAACGATTTTCAGCTGACTCAAGGCTTAAATCAGCTGTGGTATAAAGACACTGGGGCGACTGCTGTTATTGCGGACAACCCCGGATTTGCCACTAGACAAAGCTTTCTCATTCGCAAACCAAACACTAAAGTAATGTTCAGCTTTATTGTTCCGTTGAAGCATATTTTCGGGTTTTGCGATGATTACGACAAGATTATTTACGGCTTCAAACAGACGCTGACTTTAGTTCGTAAAGCGGACGATGATGCAATATTCCGAGATAACGCTGCAGCTGCTGGAAAAGTTGCGATAAACAAAATTTCATGGTTCATTCCACACGTTATTCCTTCCGATATGGAACGAATGCAGTTGTATAAGACGATTGAATCGAAATTAACGTTGCCAGTTGCGTATAGAGCTCGTCAATGCGACACGATAACAGTTCCCCAGTCAACAAGTTTCAGCTGGCGTCTGAGCGTAAAAACATCACCGGAGAAACCTAGATATATCATCGTAGGATTTCAGACGGACCGTAGCGGTAATCAGGAAAGTAATCCGTCGCTATTTAATCACTGCGATCTCAAGAACATTTATGTGATGATGAATCAAGAAAGATATCCAGCTGTAGATCATAACCTGTCGTTTCCTAATCAACAATTCTCCAGAGCGTATAGAGACGCGTCCTCCTTTAGTCAAAAATTCTATGGTATGGATAAGTTGATCACGCAAGGAAATATAACACCTGTAGATTATAAAGAATTATATCCGCTGTTCGTGTTCGATGTAAGCAAGCAATCCGAGCGTTTGAAATCTTCAGTCGTTGATATTCAGATTAAGGCTCTTTTCAATGCAGCAGTGCCAGCCGACACCGAAGCGTATGCTGTCGTAATTTCAGATAGGTTGCTGCAGTTCCAATCGGATGGGCAGAAAATGAGTGTAGTGTATGGAAAATTGATTTAAAGAATACTTATATATTATGAAGCTACCAGAGCTTAGAATGTTGGCCAAGCATAACAATGTTACAGGCACTTCACATCTCAACAAACCTCAAATGATAGCTGTATTGATTGAAAAGAATATTCTTCCGACGGACTACAAGTCTGTGTCATATCGACATGACACGCTGGGTAGTATCAGGAAACAACCGAGAAGAGTAGATATTATAGATCGAGAGACTGGCGTTGTTACCTCGTATCCATCGATGTATAAAGCTGCTAAGGCGTATGGTCAGAGTGCTGGCATAATAGCTTATCATAACGGAAATGTCTGGAGAGATAGATACGAAATTAAAGTGTATGAGAGATAGATACATGTATGAAATTGAAGTGTTCGAATATGGATATTAATGTTTTTGCGTGGTAAGATAAAATGGATTTAAAGAAAAGTAGTTTAAGAAACATGAACCATGTTGAACACTTGCTCGACTCATCGGTTCCTGACATTAAGGTTCCTACGCTTACTCCCACACCTGGTAAGTACAAGCCAGTAGCGCCTAAGAGAAAATACAAAAATAAGGTTAGAGCTAAAATAAATGATTTTGCGGATTGGCTACTTAGTTATGTGCCTGAACGAGACACTAAAGTCGTAAATGAAAAACTCGAATCGTTGAAGTCAACTGTTTCCAGGATATTTGATAAAATTAAAATTCGAGAAACAGCGTCGGCTATTAAAGGATTTACCAAGCAATATACAATGGATGGAATTAATGGAATGGATGCCTCGTCGTTTCTTGATTTCGTCAGACCGCAGGTAGTACATCTGTTGTCGAACAATCGCCAGACAAAGACTAATTTAGTTCTTACTTGTACTATGGAACGAGTAGATATGAAATCTGGAGAAGTAAATTCACAGGATATACCATTCCTTTCGAGGGCAGAAGTTATTTTAGAAGCAACCGACTTGAATGAAATATACAGCAGAAAAAAGGATAAAATCATGGAGTCCATGGCTAGTTTTCAGATGCAAGGAAGTAATTGGAGATTTAAAGCGGTTGTAAAATTAGATATAAATACGGTAAAATATACACCCTTAAGAGGTAGTTCTTACATTCCACTTCCCAGCTTCTTAGCTAATAAAAAGGCTATTATAAATATGAAAAACGACGACGAAGAATGTTTCAAATGGTGTATCACTAGAGCTTTGAATCCGGTTGTGAAAAATCCGGAAAAAATAACGAAAGCTTTGAAAGAACAATCGAAAAAACTTAATTGGAGTGGTATTGAGTTTCCGGTAGCGACTGATGCTAATGTGATAGGTAAATTTGAGAGAAATAATAATATTAGTGTTAATATATTTGGTTACGAAAAACATGTCTATCCGCTTTATCTGTCTAACTGTGAAAGCGATATTTGTGTAGATCTATTGCTTATTTCCAACGGAGAACGGAAACATTATTGCTGGATAAAGAATTTTAACCGATTGATGACGTTCCGAACAGCAAATTCGCATTATTCAGCGCACTATTGTAAAAGGTGTATGAATGGTTTCACAACGACAGAAGCGCTTAACAACCATAATGAGTACTGCAAACACCATAACGCACAAAAAATAGAAATGCCAGAAAAAGGAACTATGTTAAGTTTTAAAAATTATAACAATTCTATGAGAGTTCCGTTTATAGTCTACGCAGATTTTGAGTCTTTTGTAAAACCGATCGATACATGCCAACCAAATCCAGAGTTGTCGTACACTAATAAATATCAAAAGCATACTCCTAGCTCCTTTTGTTACCACATAAAATGTTTCGACGATAGTGTATATTCTCAAGATCCTGTGACGTTTACGGCTGAAAGCGAAGATGATGATGTTGGCCAAGTATTTGCAGATAAACTCACAGAGAATATAAAACAAATATATAATCAATTCAAATTCCCTAAGAAGATGATATTTACAGAAGAGGACAAGAAGTGTTTTGATGGAGCTACTATATGCCATATCTGTGAAAAAACGTTGGGCGAAGACCGAGTGAGAGATCACTGTCATCTTAGCGGTAAATTTAGAGGGGCTGCTCATAACATTTGTAATTTAGACTATAAAATCCCCAAGTTTTTTCCTGTAGTGTTTCATAATCTTTCCGGGTACGATTGTCATCTGTTCATTAAGAAACTGAGAGGTAATAATGGAGAGAAAATTAATTCCATACCTAATAACGAGGAAAAGTATATATCTTTTAGCAGAGAGGTCGTTGTTGATAAGTTTGTAAATAAAGAGGGAAAAGAGATTACCGTCAAGCGACAACTGCGTTTTATCGACAGTTTTAAATTTATGGCTTCTAGTCTTGATGCTTTATCGAGGAACCTAAGCAAAGACCAGTATAAAAATATTGGGAAACGATATACTGGAAAGAAGCTCGATCTTTTGCTAAGAAAAGGCATATATCCTTATGACTACGTCGATTCATTTACTACCTTTAATGAAACCGAACTACCACCAAAATCCGCTTTCTATTCTAAGCTAAATGATTCGAATATTAGCGATGAAGACTACGAGCATGCAAAAACGGTATGGAAGGAATTTGAATGCAAAACATTCAGAGAATATCACGATTTATACAACGTTTCGGATGTTCTGTTACTTGCTGATGTTTTCGAAAACTTTAGAGATGTGTGTATGAAGAACTATACGCTTGACCCTGCATGGTATTATACATCTCCTGGCTTAGCCTGGGATGCCGCTTTAAAATTGACAGGCGTGAAATTGGAGTTATTGAATGATTATGATATGATTCTGATGCTTAGGCAAGGGATGAGAGGAGGAGTGAGCACAATATCAAATCGTTACGGGAAAGCGAATAATAAATATATGAGCGATTTCAATAGTAACGAAAATTCTACATTTATCACTTACCTGGATGCGAATAATCTATATGGATGGGCTATGATCAAACCTTTACCTACTCACGGGTTCAAATGGATGAACGAAGATGAATTAAAAAATTGGAGAAGTATTCCATGCATATTGGAAGTTGATTTGGAATACCCTAAAGAGTTACACGACCTGCATAACGATTTTCCGTTAGCTCCTGAAAGCATTGAGATTGACAAAGTCAAAAAGTTAATTCCAAACTTAAACGATAAAAAGAAGTATGTGCTACACTATGATAATCTGAAGCTGTACGAGAGCTTAGGTCTGAAAATAACAAAGGTGCATAGAGGTATACTATTCGAGGAAAGTGATTGGTTGAAAAAGTATATCGATTTAAATACAGCTCTTAGAACGAAAGCTACTAATGACTTTGAGAAAGACTTTTTCAAGTTAATGAATAACAGTGTCTTTGGAAAAACTTGTGAGAACATTGAAAATCGTGTTGATGTAGAGTTAGTGTGTCAAGAGGAGAGGGCTATTGAACTAGCCGCTAAACCTAATTATGAGAGATGTACTATTTTCGATGAAAATCTAATAGCCGTTCACATGAAAAAAACTAAATTGTACTATAATAAACCTATATATCTTGGCATGTGTATATTAGACTTGAGCAAAACGTTGATGTATGAATTTCATTACAATTACATCAAGGATAAATACGGAAATAGAGCTAAATTATTATTTACCGATACAGATTCTTTGACATACGAAATTAAAACTGAAGACTTTTACTCAGATATCGCAGAAGATATTAAAGCTCGATTCGACACGAGTGAATACTCGAAAGATCATCCATCTGGTATTGAGGTTGGAGTAAATAAAAAAGTTATTGGAATGTTCAAGGATGAAACTAGTGGGAAACAGATAAAAGAATTTATCGGGTTGCGAGCAAAGTTGTATTCTTATAAGATGGCTGCTGGAGATGAGCACAAGAAATGTAAAGGTATTAAGAAGAATGTTGTCCAGAAAACTATTACTCACGAAGATTATAGAAACTGCTTATTTACTAAAAAAGAACAACAACGAACGATGAATGTTATTAGATCTTATCATCACGATATTTATACGGAAGAAATTAATAAAGTTGCATTATCTGCAGACGACGATAAACGGGTAATAATGCAAGATGGCATTCATACTTTGGCATATGAACACTATTCGTTGAAAACTTTTAATTAATGTTTATATTAAATAAATGAGCGTCAAACAAATCGATGTTTGTGGAGTAGTGCTACCGAATATTGCTTTGTCGAATGTGGATCTAATCGAAGCGGTAAGAAACTAAATATTCCGAATTTTAGAGGCGTTTTCGTGCGAGACGAGCTGCCGAATAAACCTAGACGGATTGAATGTGGGATATTGAATCTAGACGATTCTAAAGGAACCGGTCAGCATTGGTGCTCTTTCTTAAAGAGCGGTAATGAGAAAATATATTTCGATAGTTACGGCCTTCCTCCCCCTCTAGAACTGATAAAGTATTTACGCCGTCCAGTGTTATATAACAGCGAGCGAATACAACCCGATAACGAAGTATTTTGTGGTCATTTGTGTTTGTATGTATTGAAGATGGTGGGTGATGGAATGAATTTCCAAGAAGTTATAAATGGCTTGCATTAAAAATTATTATTATATAAAATGCCTGTCGATAAATTTGGTCACACCGCTGCTGGAGGAACATCACGAAGAGTAATCGCTGGAGGTGTTACTCTTAGCCAAGTAAATGCTAATTTTCTTCGATTGGATGGGACAAATCTGCCGACTGGAAATCTAAATATGAATGGATGTGTGATAAAAGGTCTCCCAGTAACGAATACTTCGACTGCCGGAATGGATGAAGCTTTAAGTAGGGGGCAAGCCATAGATTTCATAACGAATCACAACGATTCTCCGTCCAACGATAATCATTTAACGAATAAGAAATACGTTGATGCTTCGAAAGTGTCTAAAACTGGTGATACAATGACTGGCGACTTGTTCTTAAACGTTGGCTCCGATCGTCTGCGTTCAATGGGTTGTAAGGACTTGAGAGGAGAAAATAAAGAATTCACTATTTTCTTAGGTAGTATACGAAATAAACTACAATGTTCGTTAAATAATCCTATTACATTACAATCGACGGATGGATTACTATGTAAAATAGGCGTAGAAAATATAATGAGAATCGGTAGAGCGTCTAACGATCGAAAAATCGACGTTTATCAAAATATCCTAATGAATAGTAATAATATCAACGATTTAAGCGATCCTCTTTCAGCTCAAGATGCCGCTACAAAGAATTACGTTGATAAATCTCTGAAAAAGTGCCACGTTGGATATATTCCTCCCTTGGAAGCTGATGAAAGTGTGACAGGATTCGTTGCTAGTGCCAGTGAATGTTTATCCGGAAGCAAAGCCTACCATGCTTTCACTAATCTCAAGGACGATATTAAAAAAGCTTGGGATTCAGGTCAAGTTATGGCTTGGTTACAAATTAAATGTCCTGAGCCAGTTAAAATTTGGAGAATTGCGATGAAAACCGTATCTGTATCTTATTTCGATTTTGACGCTAGCAATGATGGAGTAGTGTTTGAAAAATTACCCATATTCCCTTCTTCAACGAATTCACCGGCTGTTCCGAGATTTTGTAATATTACTAGACCTATGGGTGCGTATCAATATTACAGAGTTACATCAACGCAAGTGGATGATTTTTCTCCACGAGGGATTCAGGTAATGCAATTATATGTATACGATGACTAATCTGCATTAAAAATTATTATTATATATAAAATGCCCGTCGATAAATTTGGTCACACCGATGTTAGTTCATCACAAAGAGTAATTGCTGGAGGAGTTACTCTTAGTCAAAAAAATGAGAGTTTTCTTCGATTGGATGGAGCAAACATCGCGACTGGAAATTTAAAAATGGGTGGTCACAAAATTAAAGGACTACCAACAACGAAACCTTTGACAGCAGCAATGGATGAGGCTTTAAGTTGGGGTCAAGCCATTGATTTGATAACGAATCACGACGATTCTCCGTCCAACGATAATCATTTGACGAATAAGAAATACGTTAATGAACAAGTTGCATCGAAGGTGGCTAAGACTGGTGATACAATGACTGGTGATCTATTCTTAAACGTTGGCTCCGATCGTCTGCGTTCAATGGGTTGTAAGGACTTGAGAGGAGATAATAAAGAATTCACTATTTTCTTAGGTAGTATACGAAATAAACTACAATGTTCGTTAAACAATCCTATTACATTACAATCGATGGATGGATTTCGTTTTAGAATAAACAATGAAATCATGTTAGAGATGGTTAAGTCGACGCAATACAATATTTCATCTCAAATAAATGTGCATACAACCATCTTTATGCATGATGGTTACATTACAGGTCTACACAAACCCAACAGCGCCAGCGATGCAGCTACGAAGCAGTATGCAGATTCTATCTCAATCGGTCCCGCGCTTAGCATTCATTCTTTCACTCGTCAAGCCATAGACGCTAAAACTCACACAAGAGTTTCTTTCGATAATGAAAGATTCAAAACCGATGCTGGCATAAGTACGAGACTGACTCGTGTCACTCCCGGAAAAGCCGGATACTATTTGGTTTCGACGTATATAGAATTTTGTGACACTAATACCGCTCATGGTAACGTCTACCTGTATAAAAATGGAGCGAATTACATGCAAATTGCGGGCGGAGGGGGTACGGGAGCTGCGCATAACAATTCAACCGGTTGTAGCATAGTTTTTGTAACCAACACCGATTTTCTCGAGATATTCGTTTTTTCACACAACGCACTAAATATATTAGCTAGAGACTTTTCGGCAGTATTCATACGACCTTGATTTTTAACTGCTTTGTAGCTTATACAAAAGACCAAGACTTTTAACTGGTTTATTAGCTGATTGTTTCTTCAATGGAAAACACCCCCAGATTATCCTTTAGCACCATTTAAACTTAATTTATCTTCAATATCAGATTTCTTAAAAGGTAGCTAAGTAATTAATTATGCATCAGGAAAAATAATAAAATACCACAAAGGAGAAGAGGAGGAATCAGGGAAATAATAAAAGACCTCCAAAGGAGAAGAGGAGGAATCAGGGGGAAATAATAAAAGACCTCTTGGTTGACAGTTCAGCGCGCTAACCACTGCACTACCGAGCACCTCCCTCAGGAAATAATAAAAGACATCCAAAGGGCAAAATATACATCTACTAACTCTCTAATGGAAACCGGAACCAGTTACGCGCTACATCTCCTACTGAACTATTTCCAATTATTCATATTCTTAAAACTTCTCATTCTCATTCATTAATGAGATAATTATAGACCCCAACTATCATGAGTCTTTTATGTGAACTCGTTTCTAATCCAATAATAAATTATTATTGCTCGCTGTATTCTGGTGGAATTTAGCAACTGCTGATTTATCCTTTATATATTTGATAATATTTTCGTTTCACAATTAATAAAAAATTCTTCAATTTTCCGTTGACGAAACGTCCACTTGACCAACAGTCCAAAATGACTAGTCATCCGTTGACGAAACGTCTACTTGAGTGACTACACTACACTATGGCAACTCGACCCGGACCACCTCGGACTACTCTTACGGACAACCCTTTTGACTCAACGCAGCGCTCGTGAATAAGCTGGTGCCCCGCGCTTGGCTTTCTAGTAGCGCTTTAGAAATTTCGAGTTTACGATTACGATTACGACTAGACGAGCAATCCGTTGACGAATCGCAACGAAATGACATTGAAACGCATTATCGCTCGCTTCAGACAGTTTCTAAAACAATGTCATGAATGTTCCAGATTAATTAAGATGAGGATTTTACATAAACAACACAATATTACCCTTACCAGAATTCTATCACATAATAGTCCTTGTTACGATTTTGTTCCAACTTCTCACAAAATAACTTTTTCCTAATGCACTGTACAACAATTCTATCAGAATTTATTATTAGATTCGAAATCGAAATAGCCAGTGTTGCCACTGAGGTTTCAGAAATAATCCCAGATTGTCTTCTGAAAAAATCCAGATAAACCCAGACTATTCATTTAAATATTATAAGCGATTTTAGGCCCCTTTGTTCAAAGTAAATTGTTTTTTCGCTTGTTCAGAAGAGGGTTAACAAAATGTTCGTCAAATGATTCGAATAAAATGTAATTACAACTTAAAAAATATCAATTGCTAAAGTTGTCAGATCGAGACTCATCATCCATATCGAAAAAGGCTGAATCGAATCATATATTCGTGTGCGCATGCGCTGCGGGTCAAGCCCACCAGAATTGTAAACACATAGGCCTAACACGCGTGGCTTGTTTACGAAGTTTTAAATTTATTTTGTTCGAAGTTTTCGGCCATCAACAATCTAACGTTTTAACCAACCTAGAACATTAATAGCCTACTCTGCAATAACGCCACTAGACCACTTCCTAGAGTATTGGCCTGACCTATACGTATACATGTCACAGATGTCAACCGACCTATAGCCTATTGAGATGCAAAAATGGCTTATTTCTGCGCAAAACTAATTTTGTGCGTCAACAGGTTATAAATTATACGTGAAATTATACACATTCATCATCATCAGATGGACAAATTATGCTTTATTCCTTCCCCCCCTCCCACAAGAACTGAACCCAAACTCCGTCCAAACATAAAACTAATGTGAACAGAACTATATAATTATGTAGACCTACTTGATGATTGGCAAAGAGGACGCTCAGAACAAAGTTTTTAAAATCCTTTACTGGTAGAACATAATGAATGCATTAAGAAAGAACAACCGAAAATGCGAAACAAAATAATAACACAAGCATCGTAAGTGAAAGTCGTATAATTAATTAATCTAGAAATAGCAACTGAAAATTGCAAGCAAGTAATAACACAAGCATGTAAACTAGTAAGTTGTAGAGCACAGCAGACAAGTTGTCGAAGTCGTAAATCTTATAGTTTAATTAAGTACGTAGGCCTACAACTGTTCAAGTACAGAACAAACAATTCCTACAAATAGGATAGTCAGGATTAGATCCAATTGAAATGCATCATAATGACTCGCAGTAACAGCAAACGTGAAGCACAATTTCTTAAAATGTCTGAAGCAAAAAGATTAAACAACTCTACACTTAACTAGAACTAACTAAACTTAGAACATGACTAATTTCAAAACATTGTACTTCTTGCATTTACAACAACGTTAGGCCTACTAATGCTCAAAATTTTATTCTTACTAGTTTATAACCAGGTCAAGTAACTTGATTCAATAATATAAACAGGAATACAATAACTAAAACCACAAATCACAAATCACTCAGTGTACAAAAATGCTAATAGGCATTATGTACGATACAACTTTGATTGATGGTAGGCATTTTATGAAGTAAGTCCATATAACAGAATTTAAAAAAAATATTAATAGACGAAATATTAATCCACGAAATAACAAAGTACAAGCATATCCTGATCACCTAATTTCTTATTTAAAACATATTTCAAAACGGCTACTCTACAAGTGCAAAAATTAATTTGTTTTATCCGTTGTTTCCGTGGGTGGGTTACTTTTGGACGCGTAGTATGGTTACGCTTTATGAAAATTAATTGGTCACAAGCAACTCAATGAGGGTAAAAGTGTAATTGAGTTCTAAAAGAGATCATTCTGTATTATAAGTTCAACAATACAGAAATAAACTTCAACGAAAACACATATATAATTATGTATTGCTGCCTGGGATCATGTTCGTCCTAGGCGAAACTAATATTACTGTCATAACGTATTAGGTATGCTATGCATTTCTTAATTAATGCAGAACATTAATTAAGTACAGAAGTTTTGCTATGGTCGGTCCGTCTTTCTGGAATAAGTTACCTATTAGTCTCCGTAATGAACTTCTTTGTCTTCCTTTGCCCCTTTTCCGCAAGCGTTTGAAAACCATTCTCTTTGATTATGGTTTGGTGTCAGGTCGGGAGCGCCTCTGAGGAGTTCTCTTGAAGTGGCGCTATATAAATGTTCAATTACAATTACAATTACAGGCGGCAGAGAACTTCATGGAAATGGTAGATCAAGCGTTCAAAAGAGAAAATTAGGGCTTATCGAATGCTATCACGAGCAACCTCGATTGTTACGCAATATCCTAAGGATCTTGTCGGGCGGGTATAGAAACAGCTGATGCGCTAATAAAGTGATCAATAAAGGGCGACAGAAGCAGTTTCTTGGTGAATTGATACATGCTATATATATGCAGCTTAGTATTGTGATCGCAGCCTCAACAGCCACCGGCTGTGAGCGTGGACCAGCACGCACAGAATAATAGTCTACTGATTCACGCATATAGCGCGCATCTGCATGTAGTATAGTCAGCAATATTATATGTCAGCGGTGAGCTGAGCTGCATATCGCTGCAGGTGGATTTCTAATAGATCATCGAATAGTATAGCTTATGAAGTTGGTAACAAATACAATATCATAAATCCATAATGGTTTTGGAGAATGGAAATTTGCAGCACGAGTAATGTGATCTGTTCATGTTTAACATGTACAGAAAAGGCCTATACATAACTTTTCACGTATACTCCTATAGGTAGTCTGTCGTTGCCGATGACGCTTTTTTTTACCAGAAAAAGAGCTTGTGATGAAAACAAAACAATACGTTTGACGATAATTTGTGGTTCGTATGCATGCATCCCGAAGTTGTTTGTAGTTCACAGTTTACCATGTTATAATGTAGCAATACTCTACAACCTCTACAATGCTCATCAGAAGCAAAAAAGCAACAGTGTCGTCAGCAGTTAGAATGAAATGTAAATGAGCTTGATGTATTGCATATGCTCGCTGACATAAATCAAGAAAAGCAATGCACCCAATATCAAAATTTCCAAACTCCATTTTGAATTGGGGGAGGCTATTGGCCGGGGTGGCCACTGTTTTCTGTTTGCTTTCCCGGAAGAGAACCTATCATGCTTAGGTTCACATATTATATGGCATTCATATTAATTTATGCAATTATTTATAATTATCGTCAATCATGTCGCCTTCCTGCACTCCATAGACTATAATAATGAGGATAAAACAAGACATGAGTTAACACTGAGTGGAGCACATGGCCAATGGCAATGACAATAGAGATCACGTATTCGTAACTATCGCCACCAAATGACTGGCGTCATAAACGAATGATGAAGACGACGACGATGATGATGACGACGACGACGATGATGACGACGACGATGACCATGATGATGAGGATGAACAAAAGTATGAATATCTTCAAAATATTCATTACGACAGGCACAATAACAACCACTTATGTAACAAAGTTAACAGTGACAGCATGCTCAATTGCTCATAATAGATTCTGATGACGTTTCGATGTCATTTATAAGGTTTTTTAAGATGATGAGGGACAACCCGCTTTTTTTACTTCTAGCACAAACTAATCCTGCGCCTTAATTCACGAGAAGTTCATGCAGGTTCAATGTAGGGCCTACTAACTAAGCTCTGTAACGCTAAACTAAATTGGGCCAAGTCGTAGCAGGAGCCCCAAACCGCCTTCAAAATGACCAGATGCAAAACTCTAAAGTCAGTGAACATTCCCTAACCTCATATACAGCAGATATCGTGTATTTCTAATAATACTGTTTAAAGAAATTTTGAGGAATTGTATTTATAAATTATATAAAATGAAACATTAATCAGCCATGCGCGTATAATATACATAGGCCTGTATAATTCAGATAGCTGTGGCTCATAAAACAGATTAATTAGGTCTCCGATAATAATTATTCACGACAAAATCGATAACATAGTATACATGTTATCGAATTTGTCCAAAATAAATATTAGCGGAGACCTAAATTACCAGCTGTATGCTTTTTAGAGCTGAATTATATATATATATATATATATATATATATATATATATTATATACGCATGATTGATTAATGTTGCCCAGCTGTATGCACTTTAAAGCTGAATTTACAAATTCGAACAGAAAATATATCAAAGTATTATGCTACAGCAATATAATCAATAGCGGCCTCAGAATCAGCCAGACAACATACATTGTAATAGAGTAGGCCTATGTGAGGCCACATCATTTCGCTTTTCCATTCTTAAACACTATTCAGTGGCATATCGCCACCAGTTTTCAATAGTTGACCTACTGCGGGTATATATGGTAGTCCCAGTTTGGTCATCGTCAAGCCCAGACTTTCACAAGTATGCTATCGGAAAAAATATGATTTTATTTTCCATATCACTGACCAGTCTCAAAACAGTAAGTCCAAAGAGGAAACCAGCTGTATAGGACTCTGTCAAGTTCAACAGCTTCTTTTTGCCTGGAATCGACGCAGAGTTGAATTTCTGAATTTCAGCTTCTCCAGAACGAACTCTTCTGAACCGCTGCTTTCCGCGAATTCCCGATGAACGAATGGATAGAGATGCTCCAGTCGAGAGCACGGGACTTGGACCGGTGGAAACGGCATGTGAAAATTAAGGACATGGTTGTATCCTCTCGACTCACACACGGAAATGTTGATATTCATCATCCCAAGAAAGGCCTCCGGGTTGCAAGGGGCTGGGACCATGATGTTGCCAAACGGACGTCTTCTTAACGGAAACACGTGACTCTTCAGCCAGATTTCTTCGGGGAAGTGTGGCGATGCGTTCCAGATGTGCGTGTCATTTTCCATGTATAAGAAGACGTCGACGTTCGGAGTCTTGTAAACTTCGTCGTGGAGACTGTGACCATTTAGCGGATAGAACTTCCACTGGTATGCGTAATCTCGACCACTCGGCGACGAGTCGTACACGCCGAAAGACGCCGGATCTTCGGCCACCTTCGCCCGCAGAACCCGGCTGACTTCCTGACGGTCGGAGGCATTGATCAATATATCGATGTCATCGTCCCACGGGATGATATCGTGGTGGCGCCAGGAGCCTAACAGAGTACCGCTGAAGACGAAGTACGTCACATTGTTCGAGTCCATCGCTTCGACAAAAGCCTTGAACGTCAGTTCTTGCAAAGCCCTTTGCTCCGGTTCCAGCGGAGTCAGGAAATGAACGGCGATTGTTGATGGATAAAACCGCAGGTTCACAACGTAGAATACAACGTTCAGCAGAAGTATAGTGAAGTTCAGGACGAACAGTTTGTGAACAGCGAACCAGCGTATACAGGCGCATCGTAGTCGACTTTGTATTATCCCGAAAGCTGACATCGTTTTCAACACTTCCGTTCGGTTTTCGATGTAAACAAGTTCAATAAGCTTTGCGGTGAGTGCGCGAACAACCGTCTGCTGGTAATAACCGTTGTTGATGCTTATAGGTCGGGTGAGATGTGCGCCAATGATGAATCTGCACGTGTTCGCGGCACAACGCTTGACTGCGAACAATTGCTGAGCAGAAGGCTGCGAATCAGTCGGTCCTTTCTGAAAATTACCATGGAAAAAATATCTCAAGAATTTTTTCAGTCGTGCTTCTGTTTTTGTTATTGGGTCTACGCCTATAATGGCAAATTGGGAAACCGTATGCTCACAGTGATTAACTCATTTGCAGTGGTTAAAATATGCTCATAATGATTTCGGTGTTTTATTGTAGAGGCATATCTCCGTCAAGAATTTTTTTTGGCTATTCGAGATTTCTGGGTAATAAAGGCGTCCCTCAGGCAACAATACTTTCCCGGTTACTGATAACAAACCACGAAGTTGGATGACGGATGAAAATCTTCAGACCCAAACAAGAAACGGGATCATTTTTCTGATATTTTTAGTGCAATAAATGCGATGATTGATGCAAATTACAGTTTTCAGGGGTAATGTTTAGGAGGGATAATTTGAAACCTTTGCGCCGGTGTCACGGGATATTCTATCCACCCTCAGAGCTATCCGGGGGTGAATTAATCTATTCTCCCTAGATGGAATATACCGGTGTAAAGGTTTCAAATTACCCCTCCTGAACATTAACCCCTCCCCTGCAAACTGTAATTTGCATCAATCATCGCATTTATTGCATTACAAATATCAGATAAATCATCCCGCTTCTTGTTCGTGGTTTGTTATCAATATTTTCATCTGTAACTAAAATACTAAATCGCCCCTGAAGTTACATGGAGAAATGGCTTCGAGGCTATTATTTTTTTCGATTAAAATATTGATAACAAACCACGAAGTTGTATGACGGATGAAAATCTTCAGACCAAAACAAGAAGCGGGATGATTTTTCTGATTTTTTAGTGCAATATTAGCTATGATAAAATTATAGTACGGTACCGTTTAGGTTGCTCAATTATTTTATCATTTTCCGAGGTTGCTAAATTTATCTAAAAATAATGGACACTTTAGGTAACAGGAATCTTTAAATAGCCTAATTAGGAACTTAATGTGCTCAGCATGAAGAGTTCCAGGTAAAAGTTCCATTTGAGCCTTAACATACCTTTATCCAGCTTCCATTTCTCAAGCATTATTTCATCAATCCGATTTCTATTAGTATTTGGTAAGAATTGTTTTCGTCAATCTAACTTGTAAGTTGTGGTTGGGACTAAGTTGTAGGCCTATGCCATCAACGCAAAATTCCATGCATTGGCGAATAATTTATTTCGTTTAAACGATAGATTACCCTTTAAATTGATAAACCAAAATGTAACTCACTCTTCGAATAGGTTTATAGTACATCAATTCTAAGAGAATTTCGATTCAGATTCACATTCGAAAAAAAACGCTGCATAATTATTACGAATTATTTTCAGAATCGACACCAATCAGTGACGTCATTAAACATACGAGGAAATTTGAAAAATTTAAGGGCCATCTTGCGATGTCTGTATGCAGATATCGCCAACAGGTACAACCTTTGTTTAAACGATTAGGAATTTCTCCTTATGTTATGCTTTAGCATTAATTTAAAAAAATTAAAAATAAGATTTCTGAGAAAATTGAATCGAAATTCCGTAAGAGCATCCTGTTTCCCCATCAGTCACTGTCTTGGTGTCACGACAACTCGTCTAACGACAACTCGTCTCCAGACAATTGGTCTAACGACAACTGGTCTAATGACAACTTATCCAGCGCTTGAGAAATGGAGGCTGGATGATAGTTTTTAGAGGTGAAATGGAGGTTGGATTGATGAAAAAACGCAAGAGAAATGGAATCTGGATGATGGTTCTCTTACAGGAGAAATAGAAGCTGGATTGACGAAAATAACGCATGATAAATAAAAGCTGGATGAAGGTATTTCTAGATCTGAAATGGAAGCAGGATTGATAAGAAAACCGCTTAAGTAATGGAAGCTGGATGAGGATATTTTTATATATAAAATAGAAGCTGGATTGACTAAAATAACATGCGAGAAATAGAAGCTGGATGAAGGTAATTTTAGATTTGACGTAGAAATGGGTGCATGTTGGAATACATGAATGAAAATCATCAATCCAGCTTCCATTTAGGCCAAAAAACATTTTCGTAAATACAGCTTCTATTTCATCAATACTATTCGTCAGTAGACCAGTTGTCGTTAGACCAATTGTCCGGAGACGAGTTGTCGTTAGACGAGTTGTCGGTAGACCAGTTGTCGTGGAACCCATGCACTGTCTTCACTAATTAGGCCTACTGCCCTCTATCATGCACCTAGACCTAGGCCTATATAAATAATAGCTTAGCCTTAGAATTAAGGTGCATGCTCTTGAATTGTCGCAGTTCGACACATTGGAATTTGTTGCAGGCGCGGATTTAGAGGGGGCGGAGCCGGCGTACGCCCCCCTAAATCTCAGCAAATGTTCTCAAACTGAACTGACCTAAAACTAATATAATTGCAATTTGGGAATAGGATCTTTGAAGTAGCTGGACCGGCAGAATGGAGCTCTCTTACCGGAGCTCTCTTACCTATTTACCTGAGTTGCTAGCAGACGTTGCCCATGTGACCAATGACTTTTGCCGTTACGTCATTCACAAAGATCATGTACAGACAAAATTTAGGCCTACGTAAAAAGAAAATGGTCAATTAAGAAATATGTCGAGTGGTCCGCCGTCAAAACAAGCAGTTTTATCATTCGCGAATAAGCCGACTGCCGTTGGTAAGGCATAAGCCTATCTTAGGCCTAAATCTCAAAAGATGGCATATGATTATCATTGTAATTTTGAAATTCGGTGTCCTGATTATAGCCGCCGAAAGCGTTCAGCTGCCGATATTAGGGACAAAAGCAAATCAAGGATATAGAACTGCAATTTCAGCAGGTCAAGTCATGGGAGCTCTTCAGCAGAAATTAAATGTATCAAAGATTACTCATATAGCCTAATCATTCTCTTAACGCTCAGTGGCGTGCGTTTCATGGATGAGGCGCATCCCTTGCTTGTTGAATCTATTTTTTATACAAATACTAGTGTATTCAATTTCTATCATTACTATGTTAATTATCGTATGATAAATTGGCATCGACTATATTATTTTTACATACATACATACATGCATACATACATACATACATACATGCATACAATCATACATACATACATACATACATACATACATACATGCATACATACATACATACATACATACATACATACATACATACATACATACATACATACATACATACATACATACATACATACATACATACATACATACATACATACATACATACATACATACATACATACATACATACATACATACATACATACATACATACATGCATACATATATACAGGGTGGGCCAAAAAAAGACCCCCTAGGTTTTTTGCCAATATTTTGGCCAGAAGTTAGAATTTTGAAATGAAATTTTGCAGTCTTAAAGGCAATTCATATTTACACATGATGGCCACATTTCATCTAAATATATCAAACAGAACAAAAGTTATATCAGTTTTAGTGAGGCCACCCCTGGTTTTTTGACGATTCAAAAACGAAACGCAAAAAATTAGGGTTTTTGCCAATATCTTCACCAAAAGTAAGAATTTCAAAATGAAATTTTACAGGCTGAAAGGCAATTCGTATTTACACATTAAGGCCGAATTTCATCAAAATATTTCAAACACAACACAAGTTATACCACTTTTAGCGGCGGCACCACCCACCGTTTTTGACAATTCAAAAACGAAACGCAACAAAAAGTCGCAGAAACACGATTTTATTAAGTCTCCTCTCAAATAACTGTTTTCAAATGAACTTGGTAGTGCTTCACAACTTGTGTTCAATGTGCCCAATACCAGTGTCGAAACTTCTTTTGACTCTCTTTGCAAAGTTCTTGTTGGACCCCTGATTAATCTGACAGATTCCTTATTTACCAATTTGAGTGTCCTCTTGCTAGGTGACTTCTCAGTGACGTGCAGCCACGCTGGTACTCTATTTCTTTTTTAATTAGTAATAATAATGATCATCTGGCAATATCAAAGCTATTTGATAACAATTATTTGAGATGAGACTTAATGAAATCGAGTTTTTGATGCGTTACGTCTTTGAATCGTCAAAAAATGGGGTGACCTCACTAAAAGTGCCATAACTTTTGTTGTGTTTGAAATATTTTGATAAAATCCGGCCATCGTGTGAAGATATGAATTGTCTTTAAGCGTGTAAAATTTCAGTTCGATATTCCTACTTTAGGCCAAGATATTGGCCGGAATAAGTGAATTTATTTTTTTAAACTTGTTGTTGCGTCGGGTTTTTGAATCGTCAAAAAACGGTTGGTGGCTTCACTAAAAGTGGTATAACTTTTGTACTGTTTTAAATATTTTGATGAAATTTGGCCATCTGGTGTAAATATGAATTGTCTTTAAGACTGTAAAATTTCATTTCAAAATTCTTACTTTTGGTCAAGATACTGGCAAAAATCTTAGGGGGAACGTTTTTGGCCCACCCTGTACATACATGCATACTATAATAATTAGGCCTATACCCTATCACCACTGCGCCAAACAAATGCATGTATGTGTGTGGGCTTATATGCCTATGTATGTATGTACTTATGTTTGCTTGTATGTATGTATATATGTATGTATGTATGTATGTATGTATGTATGTATGTATGTATGTATGTATGTATGTATGTATGTATGTATGTATGTATGTATGTATGTATGTATGTATGTATGTATGCATGTTTGTATGCATGTATGTATGTAGTATTTACGCCCCCTAATCATAAATCCTGGATCCGCCCCTGTGTTGCATAAAAAATTCTTCATTGTTCGTTCACTATACCGGTGTAAAGGTTTCAGATTACCCCCTCGTAAACATTACCACCCTGCAAACTGTAAATTGCATCAATCATCGCATTTATTGCACTAACAAAATCGGAAAAATAATCCCGCTTCTTGTTTTGGTCTGAAGATTTTCATCCGTCATCCCACTTCGTGGTTTGTTATCAATATTTTCATCTGTGACTAAAATACTAATCGCCACTGAAGTTACAATGGAGAAAATGGCTTCGCGGCTATTATTTTTTTCGGATCAAAATATTATATTGATAAAAACACGAAGTGGGATGACGGATGATATTCTTCAGACCAAAACAAGAAGCGGGATGATTTTTCTGATTTTTTAGTGCAATAAATGCGATGATTGATGCAAATCTAGTTTCAGGGGGGTAATCTGAAACCGGTTTCAAGTTACCGGGGGTAATGTTTAGGAGGGGGTAATTTGAAACCTTTACACCGGTGAATCTCTGGATAATGCGCTAGCTGCGCTAGCAGGTCTGTTAATGTTTGAAAAAGTAAGTAAGTAAGTAAGAATATTCTTTATTTGACCACCAGCAAACGCACAGTATAGGCTATTTTACAGAAGAAAAACTAACAATATATAAAACATTTATGCAATGTTGTATAACATTCGCATAATAAAACTTCTTTTGGCAAAAAATCAACGCTTGGAAGAGTTAGATTATGTGGCCTAGGTCGAGTATTGTAAGGAGTAACCTTTTGAGAAGGGAGGAGGTCGTGAAGAACGTGGCTAGGATTTAAGAGGATAGAGCGGAAAAGAGCAGAATCAGCTCTCGAACACAGCGAGTCAAAACTTAAAAAATCGGTTGGTGTAACCATGATCTAAGCTGCAGACTAGGTAGATGTAGGCTAAGTAGGCTAGGTAGATGTAGGTTAAGTAGAGGTAAGCCACGTATACTATAGAGGAGGTAAAATAAAATCGGTGCCATGATGCCATGCATAACCAACTCAACAGTATGCTAATTAGCTGTCAGAGAAGCCAAACTGCCGGAAAACTTTTTGCTAATCTGGATGTTGGTTTCTATACACAAGGGCATCCGAAGGTTTCTTAACGGAGTGCATTACCTAGATGCATACATTGAAATGCACGCACATAAGGCACGTTTGAAGTTAAGCTATAATATGCACGGTCTTGATCAACATTACTCGCGGATTATATTCGTTTGTTTGAAAATGAGACGAACCGCACACGGACACAGTTACATATCGAAGCTCATTAAGTAGAATCAGATTTTAAAAAACCATCAGGCTGATGTGAATAGAACTACGAAGGTCTAATAACTCTAATTGAGGACTGGCAATGAAGACTCCTAGAATAAAGTATTAACAATCCTTTACTGGTAGGCTACAACGAATGGATACATTAGGAAAGAATAACTGAAAATTCGAAGCAAATAATAACATAAGCATGGTCAGTGACAGTCGTACGAAAAATGACACTTGTGCGCGCCTTTAAAAATAGCAGCTGCAAATTCTAAACAAGTTATAATAGAAACATGCAAACTAGTGATTTTAGAACACACTAGACAATAGCCTAAAGTTGTCGAAGTCGTAGGACTATATAGTTTAATTAACCACGTACAACTGTTCAAGTACAGAACAAACAACTCCTAAAAATAGTCAGGTTTAGACCCAATGGAAATGCATCATAATGCCTCGCAGTAACAGCGAACGTGTAGCACAATTTCTTAAAACGCCTGAGGAAAAGATTAATTAAACAACTATACACTTAACTAGAACAAACAGTACTAAACTTAGAACATGACTAATTTTTTCAACATTTAGCCGCTCTAACCTTAACTAAAACGTTACCATTGCTCTAAATCTTATTCTTAATAACAACCAGGTCCTGAAACTTGGTTCAATAATATAAACAAATATAAACATGAATATTTTTTTATAATAACTAAATACTAATAACTAAAACTTACACGAGAAATGCAAATCTTTTAGTGTACATAAAGGCCAATAGGCATCATGTACGGTACGGTTTTGATTTATAGTACGTTTAATGAAGACTGGTATTGTTACAGAAATCTAAGAAAATAATTATTAATACAGGCGTCACATTTGAAAGCGAAGTAGTCCTACGCGCTATGAAAATTAATTGGTCACAAACATTTATTCAATGAGAATACGAAGTGTAATTAGTTCTAAAACAGATCATCGATCATTCTGTATACAGATTCAACAATCCTGGTGGAAAAACTTCAACAAAAACACATGTATATGCATTGCTGCCTGGGGTCATGTTCGTCCTAGGCGAAACTATTATTACAGTCATAACGTATTAAGTAGGCTATGCATTTCTTAATCGATGCAGAAACATTAATCAAGTACATACGGCAAGGCACTTCGTGGAAATGGTGGGCTCTGCAAGCGTTCGCCAGAGAAAATTATCGAATCTTATTACGAGCAAACTCGATTCATACGCAATTTAGCTGATAAACGAATATAAAATGATCAATAAAGGGTGACAGAGGCAGTTTCTTGGTGAATTGATACATGCTATATATATATATATATATATGCAGCTTAGTATTGTGATCGCAGCCTCAACAGACAGAGGCTGTGAATCTGAACTAGGACGCACAGATAGTCTGCTGGTTCATGTATAGCGAGCGTATGCATTGAAGTCAGTCAATTTTAGTTTATGTCAGCGGTGAACTGAGCTGCCCTTAGCTGCAGGTGGATTTCTGATTGATCATTGATTAGTAATCGTAATCGTAAACTCTGTAACTAAAATACTAAATCACCGTTGAAATTACATGGAGAAATGGCTTCGAGGCTATTATTTTTCTTCGATTAAAATATTGATAACAAACCACGAAGTGGGATGACGGATGAAATTCTTCTGACCAAAACAAGAAGCGGGATGATTTTTCTGATTTTTTTAGTGCAATAATTGCGATGATTGATGCAAATCTAGTTTCCGAGGGGTAATCTGAAATCGGTTTCAAGTTACCGTGGGGTAATGTTTAGGAGGGGGTAATTTGAAACCTTTACACCGGTTGAAGCTGGGCAACATGCCGCGAAACAGACTCAGACAGAGAGTGGCGTCGGACACCTACGGGCTGCCAGCCCATGGACTATGATGATGATGATGATGATGATGATGATGATGATGATGATGATGATGATGATGATGATGATGATGATGATGATGATGATGATGATGATGATGATGATGATGATGATGATGATGATGATGATGATGATGATGATGATGATGATGATGATGATGATGATGATGATGATGATGATGATGATGATGATGATGATGATGATGATACGCATGATTTATTAATGTTACCAGCTGAATGCACTTTAGAGCTGAATTTGCAAATTCGAAAAGAAAAATAGATAAGAGTTGTGCTACAGCTATAATCAATAGCGGCCTCAGAATCAGACAGCCAACATAATAGAGTATAGGCCTGTATGAAACTATATAATATCACTTCGCTTTTCCATTAGAACTTAAACATTGTTCAGTGGTATATCGCCAGCATATTGCATTAGCTGACCTACTACGGGCAGTGGCGAAGCCAAGGAGGTTTCGGGGGTTAACCGCTCACCTCAATTGGCTTGCGAAACAGTTTTTAATGATTATTCATTCATTCAGATCATTTATATAGCACCCCTTCAAGAAACTGCTCAGAGGCGCTCCCAGCCCAACCACGACCAAAGAAAGACTTGAATGACTTGAAGAACCTAACCAGATGGACCACAAGCAGAGAGCGAAGAAAAGCAAAACAATTGCTTGTAGTGACAATTGTTTTTCTTACTTTATTCCCTTTGTTACTTTATTCACTTGTTATTTACTGTAACACGGGTTGGTGTCAGGACGGGCATTCGGTCAAGCCATAAAAACCCAACCCACCCACTCCATCATAAATTCCTGGTTAGGCAACTGACTACGGGTATGCTATCCCCTGTTTGGCCAACGTCAAACCCAGACTTTCGCAAGTATGCCATCCGAAAAAATATGATTTTATTTTCCAAATCACGGGCCCGAAAAAATAAGTCTAAAGAGGAAACCAGCTGTAGGACTAGGTCAATTTTAACAGCTTCTTCTTGCCTTGAATGTACGTAGAGTTGAATTTTTTAATCTCAGATTCTCCAGAACGAACTCTTCTGAACCGCTGCTTTCCGTGATTTCCCGATGAACGAATGGATAGATATGCGCCAGTCGAGAGCACGGGACTGGTACCCGTGGAAACGGCATGCGAGTTCCAAGGACATGATTGTGTGATCTTGATTCACACACGGAAATGTTGTAAGTTACCCCAAGAAAAAGCTCCGGGTTGCAAGGGGCCGGGACCATGAGATCGCCAAACGGGCGACTTCTTAACGGAAACACGTGACTCTTGAGAAAGATTTGTTCGGGGAAGTGTGGCGATGTGTTCCAGATGTGCGTCTCGTTTTCCAGGTAGAAGAAGACGTCGACGTTCGGAGTCTTGTAAACTTCGTCCTGGAGACTGTGACCATTTAGCGGATAGAACTTCCACTGGACGATGTAGTCTTTGCCACTCTTCGCCCAGTCGTACAGGCCGAAAGAAGCCGGATCCTTCGCTCGCAGGACTCGGCTGACTTCATGACGGTCGGAGGCATTGATCATGACATCGATGTCATCGTCCCACGGGATGATATCGTGGTGGCGCCAGGAACCTAAGAGGGTACCGCCGTCGACGAAGTACGTCACATTGCTCGAGGCCATCGCTTCGGTAAATGCCTTGAACGTCATGTCGAGTAAATCCCTTTGATCTGGTTCGAGTGCAGTCAGGAAATGAACGGCGGTCGTTGGCGGATAAAACCGCAGGTTCACAGCGTAGAATATAACGTTCAGCAGAAGTATAGTTAAGTTCAGGACGAACAGTTTGTTAAAAGCGATCCAGCGTATACAGGCGCATTGCAGTAGATTTTGCATTATTTCGAAAGCTGACATTATTTTCAACACTTCCGTTCAGTTTTCGATGTAAACAAGTTCAATAATCTTTGCGGTGGGTGCGCGAACAACCGTCTGCTGGTAATAACTAGGGCTGTTGATTTAATCGCGTTAACGCGTGCGATTAACGCGTTAAAATAATTTGCGATTAAAAATTTTAACGCATTAATCGTATGCGTTAATTAAGTCTGATTAAAATGGAATCAGAGGCAGAAACTCTCGTTTTAAACGGAAGGCTTATAAGCTTACTTAAAACTAAGGCGATACATTCCTTGGCAAATATTCCCAAAAATTGAGTATTATCGTAGCAATTCTTTGCTCAATTATCACCTGCATGCGAACCAAGACACGCGATAAACGCTAACGATGAACGGTCTACATACTAGCCGCATCGCATGATTCGCATCCTCCACTATAAGGCTGTTTTCTCTCTCCGTCAGACTACGTTGGTTGAACTCCAGAATAATATGGCAAGACCAATGGATCCAGTTTTCAAATGATGAATGTTTACAGAAGCCTGTCAGAAGGACAACTGAGTCGAGGTTAGGCAAGAACCGCAACCTCTTGTGAAAAATTGTGACTAAATAATGAGGTTCAATATAGTAGACCTACAATTTTACAAAGCCTATTGTTTTCTAATAATCTGAGCATCCCTTGAACCGACCAATGCAAATAAACTGGTCTGCATAATTATACAATTGACTGAGTAAATAAATAATTGTGAAAGTCAGAAAACGGTTGCCTAGTTTTCACATTTAATTAAAGGTGGCTGAAATGAAAAAATTAACGAATTTTGAGGAGTTGACTGATTTGAACAGTGTTTCAATTCTGTCTATCATACAAAACTGTTCAATAAACTAAATGCAGAAATTCAATAGTCCTAAGGCTAAGCCAAAGGTTATTGAATAGGTTTGAAATAGAAAGAATGCATTCAGTCATTAAAATTTTATTTTTCAGGGGTCCTTAGAAAATAGCAGGATTAATATATTTGACGGAAATGTATTGCGATTAATTTGCCGTTAATTGCGATTAAAAAAATTAATCGTGCGATTAATTTCGATTAAAATTTTTAACCGAACAACAGCTCTAGTAATAACCGTTGTCGATGCTTATATAGGTCGGGTGAGATGTTGCCCGTGTTCGCGGCCCAACGCTTGGCTGCTTACAGTTGCTGAGGAGATGGCTGCGAATCAATCAATCAGTCGTATCTGAAAATTACCATGGATAAAATATCTCAAGAATTATTTTCGTTAATTAGGCCTAGCCTATCTGGCAATTTGGAAAGCGTATGCTCACAGTGATTAACTCATTTGCAGGGGCTAAAGTATGCGCATAATGATCACGGTTTTTTTATCGTGCAGGCATCATATAATCTCCGTCAGGACAAACAATATAGGCTATTCGAGATTTCTTGGTAATGAGGGCGTCCCTCAGGCAATGTTATGTTCTCCCGGTTACTGAGGTGATATCTCATAAGCACATGAACTGAAACTGAACCTTTTTGAAAAGCAAACGCCATGGATTTTAGATCACATGATGGCTAAGTAAATCCTATATTGACACTCGACATTACGTAAATGAATGACATTATGACAGCGTATACACAGTCTTCATTACGCTGTATAGCAGAACTTCACCCGACAAATATCTCAAGTGCCTCTTATGATCATCCTAAAACCTACCCTTTAAAGTCCATTAAATTGTCCAACGTCACCGTCATCCCAGTCTTTTAAAAAGCGCTACACAAGTTTTCGCATGCACACAAAAATGCCTACATGCCTAAATAAATATATACAAACATAATTATAGCCTACGCGTACATCGCATCTAAGTTCTGAGAAGCGGGTCGTTGTAAGTAAGTAAGTAAGTATATTTTTTTCTTTCTTAACCAGCTGCCAAACAGCACTCTAGTGAACATGTATCACATAAATTTAACATAAGACATACAAATTTTTGAGACTAAACAAACTAATTAATATGTAAACAACATTCTAGTTATAAATGTCTTTCTCATTTGATTGTCTGCTCGTGGCAGTGCCCGGTCATGGTGTCTGGGGCGCAGGTTATAACCCATTTGTTTCGTTGGTGGAAGCAACTCTTGGAGGACATGGCCTGGTTTTGTCAGAACCGCCGAAAACAAACTGTGCTTCCAGTGGCGTAGACAAGATGGGGTTTGGGGGTTAAAACCCCCCATTGGCTTAGCAAAAAACGTTGTCTAATTTTATAAGAAAAAAACAAGCATCTGGCCATAACCCATCAGAAATTTTTGGCTACGCCACTGTGTGCCTCCGTCTCTGAGACGCCCGGTCTTTATTCTGCAGGCTGCCTGCCACATTGTGTAATTATCGACCGATCTCAAATGTATCTGTCCAAAATAGATGAAACCGTTGTCTGTTCCCAAATTAAATCCCTTCTACTTCCAACAAGTTGCGATTCCGTAGATTTCATTTAACGGAAATACTCATTTCTACTCTACTCACCGACGTATTCGAAGTCCCTTATCAAATGCAGAACTGATTGGTTGGAATTGCCCCCATACAGTCTTGCAATGCATCGCTGTGTAGCTCTGCCTCCACTTATCCTTGCCGTAAGTCTGTGCGTTCGGCAGATCAAGGTCTTCTTAATTCTAGTCTTTCGAGCTCGATCTTCTACAACTTAGCGACATGTAGGTCCCGTGCATGGCCTGAAACAACCATCCTCATTAACCCAGAGATCAGCCAGTCAACTTATGTCCTTCTCTGCATACCACGCAAGCGCTTGAAGTCCATTCAGTCTGAACTACGGTTGGCCTTGTTTGGTCCAGAGAGCAACCAACAGGGCCGGAGTAAGGCATGTTTTACATGTTCTGCCGAGCAGGGGCCCCACACTTTAGGTGGCCCACACAAGAAAAAAATGTAACGGAAAAATTTGTGTATACTGAAAAAATTTCGACCAAACAACTAAAAAAGGTCATCAGCCATTTTGGCAAGGAAAATCTGGTCTATTCTGAAAAATTTCGAAACGACCAAACGACTAAAACAAGGTCATCAGATTTTTCGGCCGAAGATCCAACAAATTTCTAGATAGGAGTCCACTTTTCTTAATCCGGCCCTGTCTAGTAATGAGCTTTCTCACGGAGTTGCGCTTTACAATTTCCTTTTATGCTATGCCATATAGTATATATACATAATTATTCCCAGAGTTACGTGCATTGCATTAAGATCATATATACCCAGGGCCGGATTAAGAAATGTGGGGGCCCTGTTCGGAAATTTTGGGGGGATCTTCGATCGAAAACCTCTGATGACCTTCTTTTTTCTTTTTCTTTTATTCGTCGTTTGTTCGAAATTTCTATAGAGTATACCGATTTTTCCCGAACAAAAACAGATGACTTTTTGGTCATTTTCCTTTTTAAAAATTCGCGTGCGTGGGGCCCCCTAGCGTGTGAGGGTCTCTGTTCGGCCGAACATGTTGAACATGTCTTAATCCGGCCCTGCATAAACCGCATTTAAGTTCTGATTTGATTGCGATGGTGAATGTGCAAGATTTAAGTGAGCCCACGAGATAGCGGGACCACTTAGGCCTATGCCCAGAAGTGCGAGGTCAAGACTGTCAATCGTAATCGTATACTCGTAAACTCGAAATTTCTAAAGCGCTACTTGAAAGCCAAGCGCGGGGCAACAGCTTATTCACGAGCGCTGCGTTGAGTCAAAAGGGTTGTCCGTAAGAGTAGTCCGAGGTGGTCCGGGTCGAGTTACCATAGGATCAGAGGGGCGGAACAGCCTTGGACCCCATAGTAGAACAGTACACAACAGTCAAGTTTAAAATCATACTTAATTTTGCAGAACTGATGAGAAATATGTGGAAAAGGCTTTTAAGCTGAAAAATCATAATGTAATGCACTCGTTAAATAAGTAAACGTGTATTTTAGCGTCGTAAATTATTCGCTCGGTGCAGCGCTATAATTTTTAGTCGATCAAGCTTAAGCTATACATTGTATATATTAATTTGGGGAGAATCCAACTCCGCCACTGGTCGCACTCTGCCATTGCCAGTCCCAAGCCTGGATAAAGGAAGAGGGTGTCGCTAATGGTCTTTGTTACCACCAAGGCCGTAGCCAGCATTTTATGGGGGGGGGGTGTTTAGTCGACCTTGAGCAAGCCGTCAAGCAACCGAATGAACTGACTAAGGTGTTGGGACTTGGGAGAATGATTTAATCTATTGTAAAATGCCACATAGAAATAAGAGCTTCAAAATGAAATCCACTTAGCACTTACATCATGATTGTGTTAGTAAATGCATAATTTCATTACAGCATCATTTCATTTCGGGTGGTGTTCACCCCTTTAGCTACGGCCTTGGTTACCACACCGTGACGTTAAACTACAATTACACATACACCTTCTCATGGATCCAGTTTCTGTTTAGGCAGGAATTCGTTTAAACAATCCCGCTTCTATTTGTGTAACAATTATTTTTCATAATGCAGCCTCTATTTAATTAAAAATTATTGTTCATCAATCCAGCTACGATTTCAGCGAGTGTTTTAATAAATCCCACTTCTACATAAGTAAAAATCATTCCATCAATCCGACTTAAGCTACATATATTATTATTATTATTATTAAACTGTCAGTCAGTATGAGAATTGTGGAAAAATAACTGGGGGGTTGGCCTATGATAAACTTGAAATTGGGGTATGAAAAACATACTTTAACATGGGGCTCTAAAAATGACTGGGGGGTTGAACCCCCCCATCCCCCCCGGCAATTCTCACCCTGCTGTCAGTTATAACGCGCCTAATATAAACAAAAAGAATTTTGCGCGAAAGCGATAATTCAGCCATAATTTAGCCATAATTCTTTTCGTCAATCCGATTTTTATTTGACCAACGCCGAAACCCATGCAGTGGCGAATAATTTACCTCGCTAAATACACGTTACCAAATATGATTAAGACTAAAACTTCAAAATAAATATTATAGTAACCAATTCTTTGTGAATTTATATTCTAAAGCGTGCTCGTAAAATACGTCGCAGCGTTTGCTGAATCAACACCAACCTATGACGCGGATTGACGCCATTAACTTAATCATCGTCATATAAAAGAGGTCGTTGCTCATTGGGAAATTGAAGCGCCACCATGCAATGACTTTGTGCAGGTACGAGTACTCAGTAGGCCTACAGTCTTGCCAATCCCGGACGCCCGCGGATATTTTTGCAGGGGGGGGGCAAAATAAAACGATCAAGGTTTAGCAAGAGCTTGGTGTGAAGTATTGTATTGTATCGTATCGTATTGTATTGTATTTATTTATTCATTTATTTATTTATTTATTTATCGTATTGTTTTGTATTGTAGGCCTATTGTACTGTATGGTATCGTATCATATCGTATTGTATTAGCATTTCAAGCCCGTAGCCAGGAATATATTTATGGTGTGTTTACTCGAGCGTGAATTGACTTGGGTAAAGAAGCGGACCTCTCATAGCGGTTTCTAGACAAACACATCACACACTGTAGACTAGTTTTGTAACACCATGTCCTAATAAATGCATTGTTTCTTTTTGCATTATTTCATTTTTTGGCGGGGGTGTTCAAACACCCAACCCCCTAGCTACGGCCTTTTAGCATTTATAAAGCGCCTCCTACAGACTAGCTACTCTGCACAGAAGCTCATTTTATATTATGACCTATATACATGTAAGCCTATTCATTAAAACTTGGTCCTGTTCAACTTCAAGATTCATTGACATTGCACACACACAAACACACACACACACACACATGCACACATACCCACATTTATATACATAATAATTTTTATGTACTGTTCATTTATGTGGGCCATTCTAACACTGCATAGGCCTATATACATGTAGTAGGCCTAGAGGCGTAGCCAGGCCTTAGAAAACTGGGTGGTTATAAGACATTTGACATTTTTCTAATATACCTTTCCCAAACCTCCCCACCCCTCCTATACCCAAATGAAAAGTCAACGGTTTGAACAAATTGTGTGGGTCATATTTTTCAGAGCGAGGTGGGTCAAACCACCCCAAACCGTGCGTTAGTTTAGTCATCTGTGGTCAAGATCTCTTCGGCAAATGCTATGGTCTCTCTCTAGTCGTGCATTGATTTAAAGGTTCTTGAAACCAAATACGGGGGGCACGTCCTATGCAATTTTGAAATGGGGGGGCATGGCCGGATTGCCCCGTTGATCCCCTCTGGCTTATAAGAGACTATGTCCAGCCATACTGTGAAATAAATACTAGGCTACGTAAGAACGGTAAGATGCTGCATGTAGGGTTACACTGAATATCCATACAATGTCATGTATACTGTATAGTATTTATCTTCCTACAGATTAACATGCTTCATTATAAACTCTTCCATCAAGCGATCTTCCAGTGCAGCTGCCCACGGACGTCACCAGGCGGCGGCGGTGGCGTCTCTCGAACGTGCGTGCGACGTGCGGTGGCGGCCCTCGATAGGCGGCGCGTCACGCGCTTCAACTACTAAGTCTGGCGCGTAACGAGCACCTGTTTGTGGAGCACGCACTACCACCACAATGTGCGTACTTGCGTATATATATATATATACATGCAATTGCGTATGCATAATATATATATATATATATATATCATTATATACATATATTATATATAGGTTTGTATTGGCCCACCATTGGGGCATATATATATATATAAATTATATATAGACGGGTGCATGTGTATATGCATTATATATGTGTGTGTATATATATATATATATATATATATTTATATTGCTTGCGGTTCTTGGAAAAATCATTGCGCTTGGCCGTGAGCGTTACCAGTGGGCGAAGGAGGACGGTAGTTCTGGGAAACGATTGGGTTATTTCTTGGTAAACTTAATTCTGTTTCGCTCATATTAATATTCCGGTCTGTCTACGTGTGTCTCTCTCTGTCCTACTCGCTCCCTCTGTCCGTCCCTCTGTCTCCGTCCGGGCATACGGTTGTCTTTCGGTTGAGAGCAACGTTGTCTGTGTGAGCGTCTGTCTGCCTGTCTGTCTCCGTCTGTCTGTGTGAGCGTCTGTCTGTCTCCGTCTGTCTGTGTGAGCGTCTGTCTGTCTGTCTCCGTCTGTCTGTGTGAGCGTCTGTCTGTCTGTCTGGCTGGCAGGGCGGCACGTGTCTCGTGATATTCTTCTCTTCTTGTTCTTGTTCTTCGTCGTCGTCGTCGTACATGCAGACCGTCTGCATGCGTGGCTCTCGAAAATGGCAGAGTTCTCCTCACACATCGACCAAAGATGACAGCTGCAGTCTTCAGCGCTGAACGGACAGACAGACAGACAGCCAAGACACACAGACATATAAAAGTCAAGAGATACAGACAACAGATAGACAGATAGACAGATAGATGGACAGACAGCTAGACAGACAGAAACAGAGACAGATAGACAGTCAAGATAGATAGACATACAGATAGATGGACAGACAGACAGTCAAGACACACAGACAGGTAAATAGTCAGACATACAGACAGATAGACGGACATACAGACAGACACACACACACAGACAACCATGGTTATTCGAAACTGCGGTCGATGCATGTGTTGCTGGGAAGCCAGTGTAAGAGTCGTTCGTTCCATTTAGGCAGCAGCAGCAGCGGAAGTCGGTTGAGTATTGCCTGGATAATGATATTATTGTATAAAATTCAACGTGGACGACGACGCGGTGAATACCATACCTGGACAATGCGAGTCGCCTAATTAGCCGCCGAACAGGAAACTGGGAAGTAGTGTTGTTTACGCATGTCCGCCATTGAGGCCAGTGCAACGACCGAGTGTGAGGCGGGGGCAGCAACAACCGGTCACCCTCATAGCGTCGGCGATGATGTGTTGGACGCGCCTACAAATAACAAAACACGACGGCGACCGTGTGATTTGTGTAACGTGCATGAGGTTGGAGGCGGACTAGGTTCGCGAGTGGTTCGACCGTGCGAGAGGTTTTGACCTGAACAGAAGGTAATGAAAAACGACGATTACGGTGGCGACGACCGGTGCGGCCGCTGCACCGAGTCAATATTTGCTCAGCGTGGACTGAACGTCGAACGTGGAAACCAGTGCAGCAGCGGCCTGCGTGGTCTTCCGTGCTCTCCGACTCCGACGTCGAAGAGTCGTCTGCTCTTTCAGTACCTTGAGAACCAGCTGCGCAGTACGCTCTCTGCGCAGCAGCAGGCGGTCGACTGTGACCGAAGTCGCCGCATCAGTGATTCCTGCTTCGATTCTGGACAGGAATGTCCCTCGTCACGCCCGAGTGGAGAGATGGGAGTGCCGCGCCGGAGAAGCGTCACCCTCTACGAAAACCTTCCACCTCCTCCACATCCGGATTCGTCTTTCGTCGTCGGTCGGGGTCACCGCAGCGGGGGCTGCTCTTCCGGCTGCTCGGGAGGTCATGACCCGGTGGAAGCCGCCACTCTTACCGGAAGTGGGCAGAAGGCGCTGTCGCACGTCATCAGACTCGCTGCGCGGACGAGGTACTCGTCGACCGGATCGGAGAAGGATCTCGAACCGGAAGAAGAATCCACTCGCAGATGTCCACTTCCGGAAAGCGCTGCTCTCGACGGTCCAGCCGTCGTAACTGACAAATGGCCAGTCACTGGTCAAGCGGTCTCTTCCCAGTTGCAGGGTCCGGCGTCCTGTTCGAACGAGGAAGGTCATGGACGTATCCGAAGTTCCAACAGACGTGAACTTGACCACGAAAAGTGTCCACGTCAACTTGGTATTATAGATCCACTTGGTCATCCAGTCCAGGTCGTTGCATCGTGGGACCTCGAGCAGCTCCAGCTGGTCCACTACCGTCTGGCGATCTCCGGCTTCTACTGGGGCCAGATGTCGATCGACGAGGCGCGGACCCGGCTGGATCGCTACCCGGTCGGAACCTTCCTACTTCGAGACAGCTCTGACCCTCGGTTCCTCTTCTCTGTCAGCGTCAAAACTCAGCGGGGCACCACGTCGATACGCGTCGTCCACGAGAGCGGAAGGTTTCGGATGGACAGCGAACCGGATCAGAGACACCTCATGCCGACCTTCGACTGCGTCCTCCGAATGGTCCAGTACTACCGTCGGTTGTGTCTGGGAACTGGCTCCCCGGCGCGAAGCAGCTACGTGTTTCTCGAGAGCTCAGGGCGTAAGGACACGAGAGTTCTGTTGCGTAGACCGCTGGAGGTCAGTCCACGTTGTCTGGTGCATCTATGTCGCCTGAGAATACACGGCGTGTTGAGGGAGAACGGAGTGGCACGTTTGCCCTTGACGCCCAGCCTTAAGATGTTCCTGATGGATTATCCTTACGACGTCTAGCTAGCCTGTAGGGTGCTGCTCAACCCCGTAGGCCTACCCCCATGCATGGGGAACTCCGGATCTCTTTATTCTATCTTCGTTGTTGACTACGTGTATACATGTCTCTGTCTTTGTCTCACTGCCTCTGTCTTTCTCTGCTCTCTGCCTGTCTGTCTGTCTGCCCCTCTCTCTCCCTCTCTCTCTCTCTATTGTCTCTGTCTGGCTGTCTGTCTCTCGTTCTCTCTCTCTTTTTTTTCTTCTCTCTCTCTCTCCGTCCGTCCCTCCCTCCCTCCCTCTCCCTCCCTCCCTCCCTCCCTCCCTCCCTCCCTCCCTCCCTCCCTCCCTCCCTCCCTCCCTCCCTCCCTCCCTCCCTCCCTCCCTCCCTCCCTCCCTCCCTCCCTCCCTCCCTCCCTCCCTCCCTCCCTCTCAGGACTTGCGACCCTCAGCATGGTATAGTGTGGACAGTGAACACCCTGGAAAGTGGCAGTCCATATATTATATATATATATATATATATATATAAGGCCTTTTATAGGCCCATAAATTCTGTCAACTCTGCCGCCATTGTGATTTTAACTACTCATGTACTCATAGCCTATATGTAAATAGCCAAATGTTTATATGCTTAAAAACCACATTTCTTTACTGAATCAAAAAGTGGTGTCTGTCACCATCACTTTTGAAAGTGGTGTTGACTGGACACCGTGCACCGTCGAATAGAAAGTTATTCCTGTGTCCATAAAGTAGATATAAATTAGGCCTATACAATAGCGCATCATATTATTATAGACTACATTGTATAACAAGCAGTTATACACAGTAATTACAAATACCATACAAGCCAATGGTCGGTAGGCCTATAAGAGGTTGCCTGTGATTGGCCTGAATGGCATTTTTATCTGCTGTATAGAACTGCTTTTTATATAGTGGCGTATCTTGTTATTTTGGCGCCCGGGGTGAGTGACTGCAATCCGATATTAAACAACAATATTGAAAGCACATTGACGATTAATTTTTATGACTTCGTTCCATTCTATATATACAGGGTGCGGAAAATAAAGTAATCCCTTAAGGTTTTTATCCCATATTTTGGCCAAACATACGAATTTTTAAATGAAACTTTACAGTCTTAAAGGCATTTCATATTTACGTACAATGGTTCACATTTCAACAAACTATTTCAAACACCGCCAAAGATACACCTCTTTTAGTGAGGCCACCCACCGTTTTTTGACGATTCAAAAACGCGACGCAACAAAAGGTAACAAAAAACAATTAAATTATTCTGGCTAATATCTTGGCCGAATGTGAGAATTTCGAAATGAAATTTGACATGCTTAACGACAGTTCATATTTGCACATGATGGCCAGATTTCATCAAAATATTTTAAACAGAGTAAACGTTATGCCACTTTTAGGGAGGCCACCCAACGTTTTTTGACGATTCAAAGACGTAACGCAGCAAAAAAGTAGCAAAATCACGATTTTTATTAAGTCTCATCTCAAATATTTGTTATCAAATAGCTTTGATATTGCCAGATGATCATTATTATTACTATTTAAAAAAGAAAGAGGGTATCAGCACGTCACTGAGAAGTCACTTAGCAAGATAACGATCAAATTGGTAGCCTAAATAAGGAATCTGTCAGATTAATCAACAGGTCCATCAAGAACTTTGCAAAGAGACTAAAAAAGTGTTGACACTGGTGGTGGGCACATTGAATACAAGTTGTGAAGCACTACCAAGTTCATTTTGACAACAGTTATTTGAGATGAGACAATAAAATCGTGTTTTTTAACCTTTTGTTGCGTTTCGTTTTTGAATCGTCAAAAACGGTGGGTGGCCTCACTAAAAGTGGTATAACATTTGTTGTGTGTAAAATATTTTTATAAAATATGTCCATCATGTGTAAATATGAATTGTCGTTAACCTCTAAAGATTAATTTTGAAATTCTAACTTCTGGCCATGATATTAGCAAAACACCTTTAAAACATTGCGTCGCGTTTTTGAAACGTCAAAAAAACGGTGGGTCGCCTCACTGAAAGGGATGTAACTTTTGTTCTGTTTGAAATATTTTGTTGAAATTTTACCATTGTACTTAAATATGAATTGCCTTTAAGACTGTAAAGTTTCATTTAAAAATTCGTATGTTTGGCCAAAATATGGGATAAAAACCTTAAGAGATTACTTTATTTTGCCGCACCCTGTAGATGCCCTTAGCTGACCCACGCCTACAAATGGCAAAGTGCGAGCGCATCATCATTGGAACTGAAAAACAACTGAAAAACAACTTAATTACTATTTGCAATTGCAAGGGGTTAAGGGAAGAGGAGAAAGACCAGAGAGAGACAGACATACAGACATATACAGAGAGACAGAGAGAGACAGAAAGAGAGACAGAGAGAGATCGGGGAGAGGGAGACGGAGAGGGAGAGACAGACAGAGGCGGACAGTATCGGCGTCTAAGACATAGGAGGGACAGAGTATAGAGATTAGAGGAAAAACAGACAAAGGGGAAGCCGGGGTAACTTCGACCTTTTTTTATTTTTATAAATTGAAACTGTTTGACTGCTAAAATTAAGCAAAATCACAAACAAATAAAGTATAAGATATAGAGACAATATACTCAAGTTTACTTTTTGGAAATGAAGAGAACATTTGTGGGGAAAATTTAGGAAGAGTTTTTGGGCCGATTTTACCCCGGCATATATGCGGGGTGAATTCGGCCAGCACGGCTAAGTTGATCCTCACAATCAGCAATTAAGACGGGGTTTAATTATAATTATGCACCACTGTATTACACAGTTCTACTGTTAAACCAGCAGTGGAAGCATCAAAGAGAGACGGATGGTGGAGAAAGCGAGAGGCAGACAGCCAGACACAGACAGGGAGAGACACAAACAGAGACAGAGAGAGACAGAGATAGGCAGACAGCCAGTCACAGACAGACAGACAGACAGAGACACAGATCGAGATTCAGTTCAACTAATTTGAACTCTGCAATAAGCCTGAAACTTTTGGCACATCTTGGTTCTTTTCACAAGGGCAAACTAAAATGCTGTACGTCGCAGAGAGCGCTGTTGCATGGACGGCATGGACAGCGTCCAGGCAGTGCTGTCCAGAGAAGTGGCAGGACGGTGTCCAGCCTCGAAAATAGTTGCCTTGACGCCGTCCATGACTCTCCAGCCACACTTTAAGCCCTGGTTTTAAGCAAAACATCACTCTTTATCGTCCGTCGGTCCAAGGGCGGATGCAGAAACTTTGGATGGGGGGGGGGGCAAAAATTCTTGGCCTTTGGTGTGAACTTTTTCCCATTTGCTCGAAATTTCGGAGAGTATACCATTTACCATTTTGTCCGCCAAAAAGTTGATAACCTTATTATTATTTTTTAGTCATCCAGTCCAAATTTTCTTATTTATACATTGTTCGAAAACTTCTTGAAACAAAATGGGGGCCACGATACATGGGCAGTTCTAAATGGGGGCATGTCCGGATTGGCCAGTCTGGATCCGCCCTTGCGTTGGTCACAACTATAGTCATCTCAAGTTCTCCAAGTGAGCCAAATCCACTCCCGGACTGCTACTGCCCAGCATCGTGCCTTCGCTTCTAGTTATCGGTCCTTTGATACTCAGCTCCTATCTGGAAGCACTGCTGTTTCTGCGCGTTTTCTTAAACTTTTCTTTTTCCAAGGGGATCTTCGTACTGGGAGCGCCTCTGCTTAGGTTGTTGTGTGGTGCGCTTTATAAATCCCCAAATAGTATAGTATATAGTAGGCCCATAGTATAGTATCAGGGGCGGAAACCTGGTCCGAACTTTGGGGGGGACGGACGAGCGGCTGAAAGACGATCGCTGAAGCGCGAAGCACCGAGTTGGGAGGGGTGAATTAAGGTTGTTTTTAATATTCACACCTAATTGTAGCATTTTAGCTGTCGTCAAAAATGAAAAATGATCCATTTTCTTAGTCCCAATAGAAGTAGTTCAAACTGTAATTTGTTATTGAACACGATCGGAGTGCAGATTGTATTAGACACCTTTTTAATGCTGATATCACAAATTTATATAATGATGGAATGTGCTAAATTTCGCAAAACAGTTTTGCAAAAAAACTATCTATGCATTTAACATAGACACCTCTGTAATGCAATCAATCAAAAATATATATAAGAAAATCATGCTATGTCGTGAATATTACTCAAATTCATGACTAAAATATTTGCGTTAATTTATTACATGCAAATTATGTTTATTAGAAAGACTAAAAAGAAAACACTGATAGGAATGAAAATCTACTCTTGTCTATAATTATTATATACATACTATCAGAGCATATCAAAAGAATTCCGTTACAGAACTGCATGACTTTTTCTCAGCCTTTTGATCTACCCTGGTAAATAACTGCCAACCAGATGACAATGACTTTTTCAAAACAAATGTTTTTTTGGTGCGAGGATGTGATTTTACAACTGTCTAAGACCATTATAACTGCCATTTTATTTAAAATCAACACTTCTATGTGAACTTGCACGTTTGAAAGCCCTGCCAACTCTCATTATGCATAGATTAAATCCGTTCAAGAGACCAAATCGTGGACGGAGTTTGGTTTACATTTTTGGGGGCTAAAAAAACTTAAAGTTTGGATATGAGGCGGAGACTTGGTCCAGATTGAGCGGCGCCGGAATTTTTTTCTCGAATCAAAAGTTAATGAGCCTTTTTAGTCATCGAGTTTAATTTAAATCTAATAAAAACCTCACTATCTTGCGTAAACACCTTTTTTAGTCAAGTAGTTTATTTGAAATCTCATAAGACCATAATATTTCCGTAAACACCTTTTTTAGTCATCGAAATTTGTTAAATTCTCATAAAAACCATACTATTTTGCGTAAACATATTTTTTGGGAGTTTAATTTAAATCTCACAAAACCATATTATTTTTCAGACAAAAAGTGTGTCGACCTCTTCTTGGTCATAGAGTTGAAATCTCATAAAAATCATTCTTTTTCCTTACACACGTCGAGTTTAATAGAAATCTCATGAAACCATACTAACTTTCCGGACACACCCGTTTTAGTCAACGACTTTAATTGAAGTTTCACAACAACCATGCTATTTTTCCTGGATAAAAAAGCGTTAATCATCGGATTCAAGTTTCGCTCGTGAAAATTTCTTGGGGGCTAACCCCGGAAACTATACCATTTTCCTTGTGACAGACCTGAATCTGGGTCTTCTTGAGGGGTTTGAGCCCCCTAGCCCGTTATAAACTCCGCCCATGGACCCAATGATGTTCTATGTCCCACTGTTCGTTTTCCAGAGGAACAATAAACACAATACTTACTTACTTACTTATTTACGTATTAACTTTTCCTTTTACTTCTGATGTTGAACATGACGATGATTTGAGCCTGAAGAGAAGCTGAATTGAATTTAGCAGAAACCCGACATGTGACGTTGTGAGTTTGTGACGTTGGGTGTTTTCAAGTCTTTATAATAATTGGAAACGAGTTAAAAGAGGTGTCTTATCTATACAGTATAATGTTCGCAAACTATCCAATGTGGGACTTAATAACTTTTGGTTAGTGCTTGGATTGCTCTGGAGTTCATAACATTATAAATATTTACTTCATCTGCTAAACTTTTTTCTCTAGTTCCCTACTGAAGATTGTGTACATGTCCTAACGCTTGAACATTGGGGGGGACAAATGCATGGGCCGTCCCCCCCAACGTCTTCTTTGGGGGGGACCGTCCCCCCTGTCCCCCCTAGGTTTCCGCCCCTGTATAGTATAGTATAGTATGGTATGGTATAATAATAGCATAGTATAGCATAGTATAGTATAGTATAGTATAGTATAGTATAGTATAGTATAGTATAGTATAGTATAGTATAGTATAGTATAGTATAGTATAGTATAGTATAGTATAGTATAGTATAGTATAGTATAGTATAGCATAGCATAGCATAGCATATTCCCATCCTCGAAGCACACCATTGGCTTAAAATTCCACAGCGAATCATGGGTTGGGGAATACGGCGGCGCATTGGATGACACACGCAGTGTGGCAGTAGCGCTGTAGGCTTATATAGACCCCTATGTAGTTGCTAAAAACTGACGGGCCGTTTTTGGCTTATCTTGATTCAAAACGGTAGGCCTAGGCTAACATTCAACATCGGTTATTGTCTATTGGCGCCGCTGTACTGCAGGCTGTCTGTTCTGTTAGTAGTTAAGAAGATTGGTGTTAAAATTGGAGCGTTTGACTTGCATTATTGAAAGGCTACTTACTTACTTACTTACTTACTTACTTACTTGCTTGCTTGCTTACTTACTTACTTACTTACTTACTTAGGCTACACTGGCATGTAGATCAGCGGAGTTGAGTAGGCCTACGCTTCCCGAAATCCCCTTGGGGCGGACAATCGTCGCAGGCTGTCTGTTCTGATAGTAGTTAAGAAGATTGATGTTGCGTATTCGTAGATCCTACCCGGCTACGGATCCAATGCCTATATGGAGCACAGAGACATGCGATATTTCACTCAGGATATTAATGAAAAATTCATAAATGGAAGCTGGATAGACGAACTTTTATATCTGAAATAGAAGCTTGATTAATGAAAAAAGCAAGACAAATGGAAAGCTCGAAAATGTCGATGAGAATATTGTAGCCTAGGTATCGATTGTTTTGATGTATGGCCTACTTCAGATCTGGTCATACTTCTGAACCGAACACAGGCTTATTATTATTACAATCATTATAGGCTATAATTGCTGTACCACTGTGAGCCTCAAATAGTGTTTTAAGACACTACTCAAGTACTTACTTCTAGAGCTATCTTAATTAAAGAATTGCCTGCACGATAATATGCATTGACATAATTGACAACAGTACTGTAGTTAGACACTGTAAAGGTTTCAAATTACCCCCTCCTAAACATAACCCCCCTGCAATCTGTAATTTGCATCAATCATCGCATTTATTGCACTAAAAATATCAGAAAATGATCCCGCTTCTTGTTTTGGTCTGAAGATTTTCATCCGTCATCTCACTTCGTGATTTGTTATCAATATTTTCGTCTGTAACTAAAATACTAAATCTCCGCTGAAGTTACATGGAGAAATGGCTTCGAGGCCATTATTTTTTTTCCGATTAAAATATTGATAAAAAACCAAGTGGGATGACGGATGAAAATCTTCAGACCAAAACAAGAAGCGGGATGATTTTTATGATTTTTTTAGTGCAATAAATGGGATGATTGATGCAAATATAGTTTCCGGGGGGGGGTAATCTGAAACCGGTTTCAAGTTACCGGGGGGGGGGGGGGAATGTTTAGGAAGGGGTAATTTGAAACCTTTACAATGCCAAAAAGCCTTTTCATTGCGTCAAGTAGGATGGCTGTAAGGGGAAGAATTAAATTTGGAATATTGTAGACAGATACTGTGACCAGCGCCTAATCATAATGCAGAAAACACTTTCTTTCATGAAATACATTTTATTGTCTTTATAAAACCAGACATGAAAATTGTACTTTATCAAATTGGCACATCAAAAATCCAATAAGTAAACGTATGAAAAATTGCAAAAAACTACGGTGTTCACATCGAGAAGAAGACAGCTGTCAAAAAATCACTGTCATACAATTATTCATAACATGCAGCTACAAAAAAGTCAAACAGATGACTCAATCGAAATAAATAATATATTAAGCAAGAAATTAACTTCTTCATAACCCCAAAACAAGGCAAATTTAGACGTTTTCAATAATGCCCAGTGCCCACCATTCTATACCGACAATCATAATCACCAAATTACTACAATGCCACTCGTGAGCCAAAGCGCAGGGCACCAGCTTATTCACGAGCACTGACAAGCCAAACACCCACTACAGCCAATAATTCCCCAGCCAAATACCCAAATTCATTAAGAAATTTCTCATCTCTAATATGGTCAGAGGCATCTTTTTACCAAGAATATCTGGTGACGATGCAAATCCCAAAATACACAACCTGCAATCTTGCACACAACACGAATAACTACAAAAATCACAAATTCATTTTGCAGGCAACTCCTAAGTTGGCAATCTTGATGCTAAGTCAGTGGTTCCCAACCTTTTTGACTTTAGGGCCACTTTTTCTAAGTTGGAGGACACGAGGGCCACTTTTTCTTAGTTAAAGGACATAAGGGCGTTTAGGGGGCCACAAATGTTAAAGTTCAATTAACTAAAAGCATATAAAATTGTTATAATTGATTCAAAATAGAATGTTTGATGTTATTTATAGACGTCAAAATAAAATAATTTGTAATAGAAAATAATTACCGGTATATGTTCTATCCTGTCCAAATTGTCAATTTTCATACATTTTTTAAAATTCTTTGAGAGATTAGGACCATTTTTGAAGACTAGCGGGCAATTTTTTGAGGCCTCGCGGGCCAACTTTTGGCCCGCGGATTGGAAACCGCTGCGCTAAGTGTATAGAGGCCATAGATCTGTATTCCTATGGCAATTTTTCCGATGGCAATTCCTACACATGGCGGCTCTAAACATACACACGCACGCACATGTATGCAAGTCTCACAGACTAGGAAGGTTCGTAGCAATTGTCACAAAAGTGATCACCTACGTTGGCAAAAATCCATACAACGAAAGCTAAATGACTTCGATAGAAAATAAAAAGCCGCATTTTTTTTTCAGCAGAACACCATTTTGTCCCAATTGTAAACAGAAAAAATGGCATCTGTTGCAGGCAAACTCGACTGCCATAGCACCAGGTGGTGCTGGGGTACAAAGAAGATCTAAAGCCGGGTTACGGAAGATGTTGTCGGACCAGGGGTCACCTTTAAGTCTGATTTAGCTGCAAGAATTAACAAACGAAAAATTAGTTTCTTTATTAAAAGTCATGCCAATATAATCATATTCTTTACTGAACAATCCGGTTGACAGACCGCAACAGGTTACAGTGTACAGTTATGCAATTGCCGTTAAAGACTGCATTTTAACAATGTAAGCATCAAGACTGAACTAAATTTCGAAATTTAGTTCAGTCTTGATGCTTACATTGTTGCATTATTCGCAACACAGCAGTAAATAAGTAAGTAAATATGTACTTTAATGAACAGCCTGCACTGCCATCAGTGATAACATTTAACAATGAATTGAATATATCTATTCTTTTTAAAAGCAGAACTACTGTGAGGTATTTAAAAGGTGCTATGCCAATTGCTATCGTACATACTCTTGATAATTTTTGCATTTGGTAGTGATTGTGGGCGCGGTGGTGTAGTGGTGGCATCGTTGCCTTGGAGCCGGAAGGTTCGAATCCACCCTCAAGCCACCACGTAGGGACCTTGGGCTAGTCCTTCACTCGCAATTGCTCAGCGCTTCGGCATGAAACTCCGATGCAGTGTCCGCTCTGAATGCGAGAGCGCCTCTGAGTAGTGAGAGAGAACTTGAAGGGGCGCTATAACAAGTGCAGATACAAACATTCTAGACAAGACGTTGCATACCACAATCTACGGTTCCAGTAGTAGTAGCAGCCGTAGTAGTACTACCGATTCTTTTGCCATTTCTATCGACGCACCAGCATTCCCCGGTGCTGCTGTGGCATTGCACTTTGCTGTAGAACCCATCGTCATCGCACTGTGGCACAAATGATCCTGTCAAATCCAAACGCAGAACTTTCAAATCTTCACTGAAAACGATAGACCTTACGAGATATATAGATAGGGTGCGGCAAGCCAGGTGATGGCAAGGAAAGATAAAATAACGCAAGCTCAAGCATTGCATCTGTCAAATCATATTGAGCCCCAATCTACTTACAAAGTAGATTCAGCTGCTGAATGTTCATCAACCCATTACCCGTTCAGTTTTCCCGTTAAGCCTGTGTTTTCAGCGAATATTCTTGGGGCAAACGGGTAAAGGGTTAATAGCATAGGTTTGCAAGAACAGGATAGAAATTCAAGAAGAAACACACTGGGAATCACAAAGCGCTGAAGAAAACACTTGTAGTTATCTAACAAATGCTTTGTTTCACACCCCTCCACATCTCAATCAAAGCTCTGTAACATTCTCCTGACAATCAATGAATACAACTAAAATTCAGTACCACTATTGCCACTGTAGGCTAATTGTGATTATAACAATGCTTTCTATAGGTCATCATCAGTGACAAACTACTTCTACAATGATTTACACTGTCAACTGTCAGTGAGAGTTACAACAGTTGCAAAGTAAGTACATTTCAAATCGCTATAAGTAATAATCCAAAATTCTAAATTTCAAATTAGTTTAAACTAAATCAAATTAATAATAATAATAATTTTTTAATAATAATAATAATAATAATAAGAGGAAGAAGAATAATAAGGAACTTTCTCTTCAAACCCTGAAGACGAGGCTTGACAATTCCGGACTGGTTTTATAACAGTAGTTAAGAGATAAGTCCCTGAGGGATCCTAAATGCCTCGGGGCAAAAAAAAATTACACAGTACAAATTCAATATAAGCAGTACACAGTTATTTGGGAGTCTAATTTGATTTGAGAATGAAGGAGCTCACCGGTTATCACCATTGGCTGACCTCTCACAAGAATGCTCGGCACGCTCTTTAGTGCTGCCAGGCATGGCGGCACTGAAAACAAAACAATTCAATTTAAATTCCATTCAAATTGCTTATAAATTGAACCCAGTGTAAACAATGTGAGTAACAAGACAGCAAATTGAACAAATTTTTAACAAAGAAATGACTAAATACCAGAATTTATAATGCAACTTATATGTGAACAAAGGGTACACCCGAATGGACGGGTCTTGCCAGATGCGAGCCCATTGTACAAGTAAGCGACTGAGTGCTGGCACTTATAAGTTTGTTAGATAAGCGAACAGTGAGGAGCTGGACGGTTATCATGCATTTAGTGTATTTGTTTGTTTGCATGTGCACTTGTTATAGCGCCCCTTCAAGCTCTCTCTTCTCAGAGGCGCTCCCGAATGCAGAGCGGACACTGCATCAGAGTTTCACGCCGAAGCGCTGAGCAATTGTAAGTGAAGGACTTGCACAAGGTCCTTACGCGGTGAGGTGGATTCGAACCTCGAACCTTCCGTCTCCAAGGCAACGACGCCACCACTACACCACCGCGCCCCAAAATTATCGTGAGATGCGAGTGGAGGTTGGGTGAACTGAACTTACGAATGTCGGCGAAGCAGCAGCACCATTCCTTCTCGCTCAGAGTGGCATCGTTGTCATGGTCACAAGAACTGATGAACCGTGGCATGCAGGCTACCTTCGCGGATAGATTGACCAGCTCCTTCTGACTCAGGTGTCCATCGGTGTCCGCATCCAGGTGCTGGAACTTCCAGCTGACTGGCGCCTGACAGATGCATTCGTCTGCAATTGAGCAAACCATCCCACTAATTACGTCTTATTATTATTATTTTTAATTATTTTCTCTATCAAAAATGCAACCTGGTGGCGGACCGGAAACGCGTCGGCCCATGGAGCGGGAGGTTGCGGGTTCGACTCCGGGTAACGACCTTGGGCAAGTTGTTTACGCACACGTGCCTCTGTCACCAAGCAGTGTAATTTGGTACCGGCGTAAGCTGGGAAGTTAACAGCAAGTCCTGCGATACGCTGGCCTCGTGTCCAGGACCTTGGGATTCGTCCATTGCTGGCTCAGGGCCATGGAAAAGGAGATGAGCGCCTCCCTATGTTCCTTATGGAACGGGATAGGACTTTACTTACTTACTTTACTCTCTATCAAATGGACCCCATCAGTTCATTCTCTCTCATCCTCTCTCGTAGTTTTTTCCTCGTCTTCTCTCTCATCTCAAATTCTGCCTTTTCTCTCGGGATCTCACACGCTCAGAATGCTTCTGAAAGGCTCGTGCTGCGAGAAGCACTTTATAAATGGCCAGACACAATACAATATGCTACTTATTGCACATGTGTTTGTGTGTGTGCGTGTGTGTCTGGGACACTTACTAAAATGTCTTTTCAACTATACAGCAGCTTTTCAGTTACTACAACCTTTAATTCTGATTTCAACAGCCAACTCGAAGACATGTCTAGAGATGGATTCAACTGCTGGGAGCGCCTCTGAGTAGGTCACATGAAGAGGCGCTATATAAATTCTCATAACAAATGAATGAACGAACGAATGAATAAAGCCATTGGTTGATCATGAGATTCTCTTGCAACGACTTGAAACATCCTGCGGACTCAAGGGTTCTCCTCTTCTTTGGTTTCGGTCCTACCTGTCTGATCGCACCCAAATGATCATCTCTGGTGACTCTAGGACTCAGTGGGTCCCTGTTATCTTGGGTGTTCCTCAGGGTTCTGTCCTAGGCCCACTCCTTTTCATCCTTTACACGGCTGGCATTACCTCTCTTTTCCCTAGCCACTCTGCAACTGGCCACCTTTTCGCTGACGATGTCCAAGCCTATGTCCATGGACCCTCTTCTGCTCAACTCCTTCTTGCAAGTCGAATTGATGCTCTATTACAAGATCTTCATCTGTGGATGTCATCTAATCGTCTTTCTTTGAACTCTTCCAAAACCCAGTTGATTTGGTTTGGCACTCCTCAACAGCTTCAAAAACTTGACTACACACTGCTCTCTCAAACTTTTCCTCACTTCAACTTCTCATCCAGTGTTCGTGACTTAGGTGTCACCCTAGATAGTTCTCTTACCTTCACTGAGCACATTGCCAATCTTACTCGCTCTTCCTACTTCCAGCTAAGGCGTCTCAGGGCTATTCGCAAATCTGTCACATCTTCGATCTTTACCTCAATTGTTCATGCTTTTGTATCTTCTCTGATTGACTATTGTAATTCTGTCCTTATTGGTCTACCCAAGGTTCGCCTAGCTCCTCTGCAATCTGTACTCAATGCTGCCGCTAGGCTCATTGCCTGCCTTCCTCGATTCTCCCACATTTCTTCATTCATGACTGAACAACTTCACTGGCTTCCATTCTCAACCCGTATACAATTTAAGGTCCTAATTTTGGTCATCAAGTCTCAAATGGGTCTTGCTCCGAAGTATCTGTGTGATCAGATACTTCGCCCCCCTTCTGCCACTTCGCTGCGTCCTCTTAGGTCCTCTGATCGGCTTGACCTCTTTGTCCCGCGAGTCAGGACCGCCATGGCGCAATCCAGATCATTTGCCTGCATTAGTCCCTCCCTATGGAATGGGCTTCCCCATCAGTTCGCTCTGCCATCCTCTCTGGTAGTGTATCCTCATCTTTCTCTCGTCTAAAAACTTGCCTTTTTTCTCGGAGATGAACGCACTGGGAGTGCTTCTGAAAGGCTCTTGCTGCAAGAAGCGCTTTATAAATTGTCAGATAAGATAAGATATGATACAACCCATTTTCGGTCTTCAACAAACGTAGGACGCGGCAGTGTAGTAGATATGTTCGTTGCCTTGCAGACGGAGGAGGGTTGCAGGTTCAAATCCACCTCAAATCGACGCGTAGGGACCTTGAGCAAGTCCTCCACTCACAAAATTTGCTCGGCGCTTCGGCGTGAAACTCCGACGCAGTGTCCACGCTATTGTCGGGAGCGCCTCTGAGGGTAGAGCTTGAAGAGGCGCTACAACAAGTACGCTCTCTGCTTGTGGTCTATCCGGCTCGGTTCTACAAGTCTCTCAAGTCTTTTTTCCTTTGGTCATGGTTGGGCTGGGAGCGCCTCTGAGTAGCTCCTTGAAGGGGCGTTATATAAATGCTCTGAATGAATGAACGATGAACGAAAGAAACCAGAGGTACGAACCGTCCTCATGAAGTTCTTTCTTCGTTGAGTTTCGTTTCTCCTTCCTTCGTTTATTCGACGTCTTCTGTTTGTCGAGATCATCATCCTGACTCATCTTGAACTGATCGAGCAGATGACGTCCCACGCCATCCAACTCCTTCTGTCGACAGTCTACGAAGAAATGAAGAAGAAAACAATTCACAGAAACTTTTAAGAAAACGTGGGTTTCAACGAACACCAGTTATAGAACGAGATCAATATTTGTATTTTATGGGGTGCGGTGGTGTAGTGGTGGCGTCGTTGCCTCAAAGCCGGAAGGTTCGAGGTTTAAAACCACCTTGCCGCGTAAGGACCTTGGGTAATTCCTTCACTTAGAATTGCTCTGCGCTTCGGCGTGAAACTCCGATGCAGTGTCCCCTCTGCATTCGGGAGTACATCTGAGTAGAAGAGCTTGAAGGGGCGCTATAACAAGTGCACATACAAACAAGCACATACAAACAGAAAAACATAAAAATTAGTTCAGATTGAACATAACAGATTTGCAATCGATGTTAAGAGGTCAATTACTGACTAAACCAGACTATAATCTCGTCACTGTTGAAAAGATCAGTTCATGCACATGAGGTAATAAGTAAGTAGGTGAAACTGTTATTTGCCTCATGAATGTAAACATCCTTACTTGTGTATACAGACAGAGACAGACATACAGACAGAGACAGACAGACAGCCACACAGACAGACAGACAGGTAGACAAAGTCGCCAAAGCGTCTGAGGGTAAAAAACTACTGTTTGGACCTTTTGGGGGTCGATACCCCACACAAAGGCAACAACAACAGTAATCAACAACTTCACAAATTTTGTCCAGGGTAATGACTCATCAATTTTGCATTGTACACTGGAGCTCAAACCCTGGACATACGGGTGAGAAGTATGTGAAGTTACCACAATGCCATCTCATACCGTGTACAACATTGTCCAGACTGGGAGTGCAACTGTCATGGTTGTTTCATGGCGTTAAACATCCTTAAACACAGTCCTACCATCATTAATTACCCCTCAAAGGTGCATAGCAATTGGGCAATTACGGTACCTGACTCAACATCAAAGTGGTCTACCGTAATTGTACGAAAAACATGTTTAGGCTGTCACTTAATTATGCATAATGCATAAGCACCAAAAGGCTGTCCTATTTCCGAACAGTTTTTGCAGCGGCATTCAATATCATACACTGGTATTTATGCAACATAATTATTTGGCAGTAGAGTCGCAATGTCAGGCAAACAAGCAATGTAATTATTAAACAATTTGTGAGGCAAATAATGCTGTAAGAACCTACCAACAGTCTTCAATTTCTATGTTAGTTGGAAAAGCTAGGACAGAGCAGTTGAAAGCAGGGCTGTACTCACGGGTATACAGCGTATATACTCATCTCTGGGAAAAAATTACAGCGTGCACTCACCTCAAAATACGAGGGTACACGCGGGTATACAGCGTATACTCACCTCTGCAAAACCAAGTGGGTATTCGCAGGGAAAAATCACGATTTACGAACGCCAAAAATCCTGAAATTAGAGCATTAAATCCCGAAAAAGCTTCCGAAGACCAAAAAGGTGTAAGAAATTTCGATGACTAAAAAAGGTCATCAGAAATTTTGATAACTAAAACAGGTCATCAGAAATTATTGCCCCCCCCCAAAAAGTTGATTTTTTCGGCGGCAGCGAGTACGCACCTCAAAAGTTCTGAGTACACCCCGGTTGAAGGGAATTGCCATTTTCTGCCTGCCAACCCTTAACCAGCTTGAATGATGGTTCTTCAAAGCTCCAGTGACTTGATTTCTTGCAGTAAACAAAAATGCGAGGAGGTTTCAAAAAAAATTTCTTCTAACACACCTTTATTCGATTTATCCGATGTGTTGTTCTCGAGGTTGTTGTCGGTGACGAACTTTTTCGAACGCAGTTTCATCATTTTGTCCGCTGTGACCGGGATCTTAAACCTCTGGTCGTGCTGCTCCTTGAATTCCTGAGCATGAAGCTAAAATGTCAATAACAATCCGGTGAAAAAAATTCACGCATGCGAGAAAGCAATAAGCCACTAGTCACACCATTGTGTGATTATCTCAACATTTTCTAAATTACAACTACGTTCACTCTGTTTGTGAGGCGCCGTTGTAGCAGAATGGCCATGTTATGGCGCCATATAAGTTGTCATTATTATTCTTATTCTTATTATTATTATTATTATTACTATTATTATTTATTCCTTGCCAAATTGAACAGATCAAAGATTCTAGGTTCGTTGATCAAACGAGTGCTCCGTATGCTAATGGTGTGGTGTTGCATCCAATGTGCTGCTCCTGTACATTTGCAAGAGTTCTGTCACTCTGCTCATGGGTGTACACTGTAGACTGTACAGGGGCATCTTGGTCTATGTTCCTCCACTCAGGGTGAACTCCTCATTTCCCGAGCATGAACTGCTCTTAGACAGCACCGTGTTTTCTTTGTTATTGGCCCCATGTCATGGAATTTGCTCCTACTGTCTATACTTCTCGTGCCTTGGGTTTAGATACATTTTATTGCAACCTTAAAACCGTCCATTTCAGCCGAAGTTGGGTCAGGAACACTTCTGAGTAGTAGCCTTGAAGGGGCACTATATAAATGTCCATAATAAATGAATGAATGAATGAATTAATTAATGAATAAGGTTCTATGACTACAAAATGGTTGTAAACCATTACTATGGATCTACACACAGATACCAGATTATTATTAATTATTATTATTATTATTATTATTAAATTTAAATTATTATTGTTATATTATTATTATTATTGCTAATATTATTATTATTATTATTATTATTATTATTATTATTATTATTATTATTATTATTATTATTATTATTATTATTATCATCACCATTATTATTAGATAACAAGAATTCCACTGCAGGCAGGGATCATTTAATAGAACGAGAAGCAAACATTGTTTCATAGTCGAATTGTCTAACCTTCAGTCTTTCGACTTTGTGATGCAACTCCCCTTTAGTTGCATTATGACTCCTAACCACCTACAAATACAAAAAACATCAGAATTTTTTATTTCCATCTAAAGATCATCACAACACAAAACGTATTTTCATTTAGAAACAGCAATCCTCACCTTACAGGTGTAGAACGTAGGAGTGGCCAAGTAAATGGTCTGTGTTTGTAAAAGGCTATAGGTTCAAATCCTCACCTGTGGAAGACAATGGATACAATTTATATGGGCTATATACTTCCTATAAAGGATCCTAATTATCATCATCACCACAATCATCATCATCATCACCACAATTATCAGTATCTGCGTCATCATCATCATCATCATCATCATCACCATCACCACAATCATCACCACCACAATCATCATCATCACAATCATCATCATCATCATCACAATCATCATCATCATCATCATCATCATCATCATCTGCATCATCATCATCATCAACATCATAATAATCACCACCACAATCATCATAATCATAATCATCACCACCACCACCGCCACCACCACAACCACCACCATCATCATCATCATCATCATCATCTGCATCATCATCATCATCATCATCATCAGTTTCATATGGCTTTAAGAGATAAATGATCCCCATTCATTTCAAGCATAATATATGATGTAGAAGCACACACACAATCGCTGAATGCAACACAACAGCTTGTGGAAAAACTGACACGGAATATATATATGCGTCAACTGGTGATTTATCGCGGTCGAAAGGTTCAGGCGTTGCCAATAAACGAAAACACGACGACCCACACGTCTTCTTAGAATAGAGAGTCTTTATAGATCTGGTTTCAAGTCATTTATCAACTTCAGTGCAAATCTTACTTTTTCTGTCTAGACTTTCATCCCTGAAGCCCAAGTTCAAACTGGGTTGCACACAAATATCTGTAACACTTTCCTCTTCAATCACAAGACAAAGCCCTTTAAGCATACCATGACACCAGTCCTTCTATGAAGATCAATAATAGGGGTACCACAATGGAATGAGAATGTCATGACATCATCAGGATACAATGACATCATGGGGTACAATCATCATCATCATCATCATGTCATGGGGAATGGGTGTGTATTAGGGAAGCCATGTTGAATTTCTTCTAGCATATAAAGAAGAATGGGAAAGTACGAAAAGTATTATTAATGAACTGATCTGGCTGAATTATTTTGGCACGTGTGAATCGCTGCAAATTCCATCTAATTTCATACTTTTCTGCAAATGTCGCTATACAAAAGCTACTGGGTGCATACTTAATCAGTAATTATCATAATGATGATTGCCATAGGTTGGTATTAAATAAATACTTGATGCCATTACCCAACTGCATAGCAAGTTAAATGACCTGTGTGCAGCAAGATCAACTGCTAATGACATCTAGTTAGCCATTTGTGCTTTTCCCTTTTTGCTTTGCCTTGTATCTGCTTCCTGTTCTTGCTGCCATCTCTGACATAATGAAAAGGCATTCTCTCACACAATAAAAAGGGCATTCTATGATATAATCAAAAAAGCATTCTCTGGCATATCAAAAAGGCATTCTCAGGCATTACCAAAAATAGCATTCTTTGGCATAATAAAAAAGGCATTCTCTGGCATAATAATTTGGCATTCTTCGGCATAATAAAAAGGCATTCTGAGACATGATTAAAAAGGCATTCTCAGGCATAACCAAAAATAGCATTCTTTGGCATAATAAAAAACGCATTCTCTAGCATAATAAGAAGGCATTCTCTGGCATAATAAAAAGGCATTCTCTGGCATAAAAAAGGCATTCTCTGGCATAATAAAAATGCATTATTTGGCATAAAAAAGGCATTCTCTGGCATAACAAAAAGGCATTCTTTGGCATAATGAAACTTAGGCATTCTCTGGCATAATAAAAAAGGCATTCTCAGACATAATCAAAAATGGCATTCTCTGGCATATTAAAACACTTTTTCTGGCACCGTAAAAAAATGAATTCACACGCAGTCTATGTCCGGGGTCATTTATTGCCGTCATTACCTGACCAGAGAGATGAAGAGGTATTTTTTTAATGGTCCGTCATTTAAACATGCAAGAGATGCCAACATTGTGCATCATAGTCTCTGCTCTACACTACAGCCACTGCAGTTCAAGCTGATGATATTACATTGGGATTTCGAAAGGTTATCCCACGCCTATGTGTGTGAGTTGAGTTTGTTTGTGTGCGTGTGAGTTGTGTGTGTGTGTGTGCGTGCATGTGTGTGTTTGTATGTGACCCCCCTGCACTATCTCAGGGTCAGATGACTCAGATCAATGGCTTAAAATTGCAATGGTGAAGGATCTTCTCACCCGAGCAACTCATCAATAACTGAAAAGAGTTCGGTCACCACAGTGAAACATAAATTTACATTTAATTTCATCCCTACTGGAGGCAACTTGTGACCTGTGTGGCATTCTTTATTTTTCCAGTATTCAATCTTGTATATATGATTCAATAAATGTACCATGAGTTGCAGCTATAAGAATATCCCACCTTAGCTAAATAAGAGAGGGCTAATATGAAATCACGCTCAGGTAACCGCTGGGGTACTACGAAAAAATCGATTCACATTACTGGGAGGCAAATTGAAAATAGGAGTAGCTGAAAGTCTTTTCACCGGGATTAATTGAACAATTTCGTCCACTAGTTGGACCATTAGTCTCCCGATGACTTTACTTGGTACTGCCATGGACTGCAATGTTGATGCTATACTGTGGCTGCCGTAGCTTTGAAGCCCTGAATTTATCAACTGGTACCACAGACTCTGCAAGTGTCTAGCTTTGGTTTCTGTTCAGGGCTACCTTTTAACATGCAGACTTTGTACACAAAATGTGTAGTTGTAAATGAATCGGTGCAGTTGTAAAAGCAAACTTGTGACCTGGTCGTCAGTGGTCAAAACAACCTGAAATGGACTTCCCTTGACTATGCGACACCTCCCAAGCTGTTCTCAATTTCACAAACTGTTGAAGACTGGTTTTTTTGCTTGATCTTGGCCGGGAGCGCCTCTGAGTAGATAGCTTGAAGAGGCGCTATATACATTTTTATTGATTCAAATGACTGAATGATTGAAAATCAAAAGAAAAGGCCACTGTCAGCCGACATGGGGTACAATTCACAATGGAAAGACCGGAATAAAATGAAGGGGAATGGAGTGAAAAATAGGCTACGTTGTCTTTTCGAGTAAGTTCGGGAAGAAAAACTACAAAAAGGTCGTCCAATTTTACTGCCGGTGACTGACATGGAACATTTTCAGCAAAATTTCTGGTAAACGATAAAAAAAAAGGTCATCAGAAATTTCCGGGCCAACAGGTGCACAGTAGATAAAAATTTCCTGGTTGTGCAGTTCTAAGATACCTGTTTCTGATAAAGTGTTTACTATATAGTTTGCAACTGCCAAGCGTGCTGGCACTGGCAAAGTGCTACAAGGGACATCAGCAGTAAACACAACGTTAGACAAATAAAGTTCTAATTTATGCATATATCCAGTCGTGAAGGCTTCCAGTGATAATAACCTGATTAATAATTAATTAGTCAAAATCAACAAAACCAGGTATGGAAAAATACTTGTCAAGGCCTCATCGTCGGCAAAGATCATTGATTCATTAGCGACACCCCACGACTCCTTTATCCAGGCTTGTGTCCTTGCCAGTCCCAAGATTGGATAAAGGAGGAGGGCATCGCTAATGATCTTTGTTATCACACAGTGACGTTAACACATTGACCGCCTACACGCCACGTTAAATGACTGGCTGAAGTACGAGTTAACTTGTACTTGGCGGTCAATGCGTTAAACTGCTACTACTTCTGCTGCTGCTACTGCTACTACTGCTTCTACTACTACATACCTGGCCTCCCACTAAACTTGCGACTTATGCCTAGGCTAAATTCACCTGCTTTTTATAAGTCGCTCAAAACCTATTATTTTAGCTGTGGCTGGACTGGGAGCGCCTCTGAGTAGTTTCTTGAAGAAGCGCTATATAAATTCACGAAATGAAAATGAAATGAAATACCTGACGGAGGAGCGAAAGAAAGACTTTAACTGACCTTTGCACTGGCTCTGATCACCTGTGAGTTATGACCGTGGCCATGTCTTTTGCTTCAAAAACAAAAATCCATTGCCTATTATTACGCAATGGCATTCACAAACTTTTTGATTCATTGAAGCTACAACAAATATGGTTCGACACAGAAACAGATGAGATATAGTTGTCGCTGATATAAGAAATAACACCAAAAATCAGTTTCAACAGTCAAACGGTAATGGCTTAAATAATTTAGGCATAAAATATCCATTTCACAATTTGCAACACTGTACCGCATGCAGCTCAGGAAACATTCTCAAAATCTCTAAAATCGCACAGGTCTGTTAAGATCGGCTCGGTAGCCACGTAAGCACCTTCGTGAGACTCTTGGTGTGTCAAGGCATGCATGCACCAAACACTAGGATAAAAATAAGAATAAACAAGGCACCCCAAACAATGACATTGGGATAAACATCAGGACAAACATCGCTCCAAAATGCCTGATTAAATTCTGTCAGGGAAAGCCATGAGTTCAAAAGAGTTTTAAAGGGAATTGATAAAAATGATTTCTTTGACCAAAGTGACCATCTAAATATTTTTACAATAAAGTATAGTGATTAATTGCTTGATTGATTAATTGATTGATTCATTCATTGATTGACTGATTGATTGCTATATAGTACCTTGCTCTGAATGATTTCCGTCTGACGCAGATTGGCTTCATGGTTTTTCGGTGATGAACGCAAATCTCGTGACGATCACAACTCACGTTTTCACAGCCGCTAGCACCTGACAATTCAATTCAACTCAGCAATCAAAGAAATTACATGCATGGGAGGAGTTTGGTTTCCGTTCTTGGGGGGGTCAACTCTGAGTCTGGGCCTTATTGGGAGGGTTAACCCCGAAAAACGATACCATTTTCATGGTAAAAAAGTTGAATCTGGGCCTTCTTGGAGGGCTTAGCCCCCTCCCCTACCCCTGATAAGCTCCGCCCATGATTACATGAATCTAATGAAACCACTTTTCCACAACTAAACACGCATGCACAAACTTACAAAGTATCTGCAAATTGGATCCTCTGCAAGAATTTCTGATGCACCAAATTAGCGACAAGCTACGACAGCAAAGAATAAAAACTGTCCCAAATATGAGAATTTTACATATTATTTGCCAGATTCAACAAGCATCTAATTAAACATTTAAGATAAGAATATTCTTTATCCACTATCCGCATTTTGGTGTACAGACATGGTATAATAAACAAACGTACATAATTTCTATATCCAATCAATGTCAAAATGTTTTCAAATAGCACAAAATACTAGGTCCAAAATCCAATATGAATTTTTCTTTAAAATAATAATAACTCCAAAAAACACATACACACCCATACACACCCACACAAACACATTCCTCATTCATTCATTCAAGTATTTATATAGCGCCTCTTCAAGGAAACTACTTAGAGGCACTCCCGACTCCAGTAGGGCCAAACAGAACAGTTTTTAAGTGTTTATATAGAATGTGTCAGACTGTCAGAGAGTGATCTAGGGACACAAAAATACATCCACACCCATGCAAGTACACATGCACGTACACACGCACACACATACGCAAGAATCTGAGGTTGCAGCAACTTGAATACAAATAATTTTTAGCATAATTATAGAAGGCATGAAGCAATGATGACAAATCAGTCATACATCAAATCATATGGAAGGAAAGAATTTACTGATAAACAGACTGCACAGATCTATAATAATTTTAATTCTGCCACTTACAGCTAAGTACTATATTAGCATCCAAATCAGTAGTAACAGGCACGCATAAAACAGTCCAGCAAAAATTTCAGGGACTTAAAAGTTTGTGACGTTTCTCCGAGAAATCAGAAAGAGTCATCTGAGATGTAACAAGTGATCAACAGTAGCAAACGTTCCTTTATATGCCACTTTTGAAATCTGCCAATGGATGGTTCAGGTAAACTATGTTTCAACTTCAAAATTAGTATGGATGAAATTCCGAAGCATTTCAACAAAGCATGACTACCGTACCTGTTTGATTCAAACGAATCACCTTTGCCGCCCGAACTGCAAAAGCTGACGCATGAACCTGTCCAGACATAGCAACACGGAGTTCATATATATGAGCACATAAAATTACCAACAACATAAGTATAATTTTAGTAAAATTGCATAACAGTGAACTGCATATGAAACAGTTGCTCAAAAAGTCCTAGTTGTGAGGCACGAGGGTGTAGGGGTACGATCGGTGCCCTGGAGCTAGAAGGTTGAGGGTTCGAATTCACGTTAAGCGGCTGCGTAGGGACGCTGAACAAGTCCTTCACATGCAATAGCTCGTGCGCTTCGGCATGAAACTTCGATTCAGTGTTCGTGTAGTAGTCGGGAGCGCCTCCAAGTATGAATCTGGAAGAGGCGCCGTAACAAGTGCTCATACATACATACATACATATTATTAGTACACCAGCTGTCTGAAAATTGTCTAGCAAGTTGCCTTGTAAGTCTCTATTCACCTGGGCTTCCACGGCCACAATTACATAAAATTTTACATACTTGGCAGTCTGGTTTTAAATATTATGCCACACTTGGTGGCTTCTGTTGCCAATTTATGCCTACCTCTACTGTCTGTAAACAGCATCTACTAAGGATATGAACCACTCAGCCATGCCCCTAGAGAAGAATTCAAGACTGCTCTCTATCTGCTAATCTAGTCCTAGTCTAAAAATGATGGCCATACTTCGAATTTTATCAGACGTGATGTGCACAAGATTATGCAAGGTGTGGTGAAATAAACACATGGCGAGAAGAAGAAAAGTAGTCGCTAGTCCTGTGGGGCAGACATGGAAATGAAGTTTGTTTGTATGTGCACTTGCTATAGCACTCCTTCAAGCTCTCTACTCAGAGGTGCTCCCGACTACAGAGAGGACACTGCATGGAGTTTCACGCCGAAGCGCTGAGCAATTGCGAATTTACGAATTAAGGTCTTGCCCAAGATCCCTACGCAGCGACTTGAGATGGATTCAAACCTGCAACCCTCTGGCTGCAAAGCAACGAACATACCCACTACACCACCGCGTCCAACCTTTGTTTTAGACCTGTATTAATCTGAATTTAGGACATTTTGCATTAGGTCATACGTGTGTATTCTGCAAGTTTCACAAAAACCGGATAAGGCTGAAGAAATACAAACTCAATGAGTAATGTTCAGCCACTGAATCAAACAAAAATCAATGAGGTTGCTATGGCCAGGTTTGGTCAAAGTTCAGATCCAAGGTCATTCAAGTGCTGCAGGCAGGTTGATACAGCAGATTGCGCTTAGAATTGGAAGAGTGGGAGAGGAAATACAAGTAGGAGAAACAGGATAACAGGACTTCTGATGGATAGGCTGTTTTTACAGCACAGTCTCAGAAAACATTGAACCACCACAGGGTTGGAGCGAGCATGTGTACCTGTCACGAGTATCCATGAAATCAACACAATCGTCAGTGTCATGACCTTGGGTTAAAGCACCTTTCTTCAAAGCGCATATATTAGGCCTAAAAAAAATGTTGTGTTTCCGGTAACATAGCTAAAAAAAATTGGGTAGGTAGGTCGGAAAATATTTTTTTTTTGGTAAAATATTTTTATGCAGTGATTATCCGAAAAAGTATACCCCACTAGTCTTTTTTGCACGCTGAATCAAAGTACATGTTCTAAGCAAGTATAAACTGCCTATTTCCCGACAGTCTGCACCTAAAACTGCACTAGAAACAGTCCTATTAATTTCATTTTGTTGACATCCCTTATGTTATGTGAATACAAACGTTTAAAAAAAAGTTAATAATTTTTTTTTTGAAAAAAAAATTTTTTTAATAAAATTTTTTTACAAAAATATTTGAGTCGCGGCCGTAAAAATGGGTCGGTCGGGTTACCGGAAACACAACAATTTTTTTTCTACGCCTTACTATAGCAACAGAAAAGCCTATGGTCCAATATAATTATTTTTCTTGCAAATACTTGCAAACAGACATCAGATATTATATACAGATATCTGCAGTAAACACCTTTTTGACAAGTGTGCAGTGTGCACTAAACTGAATGGAAACCTATCCATAATCCCTCTCATCGTTAACCCCTTTACCCATTTGCCCGGAGAATATCTGCTGAAAACACGGGCTTAACGAGAAAAAGAAACGGGTAAACGGTTAAAGGCTAGAAAAACATAATCATGTGGTGGGCTGTGCCACCTCTGGTCCAGCACTTTCATTGTATTTAACATTTTCCCTGTAAGTATCTTGTTCAATGTTCATGGCCTAGTTCTGTGTTCATCCCATCCCACCAAGTACTTCGGAATAAACAAATCACATTTAAATGATTTAATATTTCTTTCCCCTGCATGTTAAACTGTGCAATGTTTCAAAAATAAATCAAGCCTGCATGCACACAACCTTTGCCCTCAGTTTTGCATAACACCCTGGACCCTGAACTCCAGACACAGATGCATTAGTAATCAACCACCAGGTCCTTTCATTGCCTTCGAATAACGAATAACACCATCCAAGGCGGGTAGTGACTCAGTTCCACTCTTCCACACACCCCAGGACTCTTACAGGCCTTGAAAAATTAGCAAGGTCTGGACAACCCTTGACAGACCATACAAAATTAGTCAGAGTCTCAACCCTGGCGTTAAATGGCTAATTTTTCAGCAGCGTTCTTCCTAATAATTCATACAGTAATGAATACAGTACAGCGCAAGAAATAAATCTGCAGCCTTACGGTCCGAGGAAAGAGCTAAAAAAGTTTTAACGAGTCAAAGTCAAATGGTCTGAGAATCGCTTGCAAATTGCGGACAGAAGCGTTGCCGAGACGAAAGATTGGATTGGCGAAACACACGTCTGGTACTAAACATATCTGTAGACAGCCGCTGGAAGAAAGTAAAAGAGGAGGAAAATGAAGAGTCAGTGGAAACATCGGAAGATGGATGGGGAGGTGAAAGAAGAATAAGTGGATGATTCGGAGAATTTAGGTCTAAAAGTGGAAAGATGGAAAACAGAAAGAAACGAACAGGGAGGAATAGGACAGAGAAGAATTGATGAGGATAGAGAAGAATTGAATAGGACAGAGGAGGAAACAAAAAAAAAATCGTCAGAAGAATTTATGGGTCAAAAGCGTGCTCGTCGGCCAAAGTCAGATCCAGCAACTTTTCCAAACCACTTTCAGCCCTGGGAATAAGACAGAGAAGAATTGAATAGGAGAGAGAAGGAAACAAACAAAATGAAAGGAGAAGGTGAAGGAGGAAGAAGATAAAGGGAAAGTGAAAGGATGAATGCGATATCTCTAGAAAAAGTAAGTTATTTTATTAAAAACAGAATGAGAAAAAGTAGGCGAAAGACGATTTAAAAGTAAAAGAACGGTAAACAGTGAGTATGATGATAAAAACAGGCAGATAATAAAGACAAAGAGAATGCGACAAGCAGGTTTACAACAAAGAAAGTATAAAAAAGACATGTGGGAGAAAGAGAAACTGTATGGAAAAAAGAGAGCACAACACACTCAACATCTGGCATGAAAATGAGAAACACCTACAGCATAAATTTGGTGCAAACTGGCGCATAAAGCCAGAAAAAACACCGGGTCCAACGATACGCACATTTCGGTGCATTCAGCCGACTGTACACGTTCACAAGCGCTGAACGTGCGCACATGTGTTCCTATGCGCAGTTGTGCATACATGTGTGTGGGTTTGTTGTTTGTTTCACGCATGCTTCTGAATGCATGTATCTACACCATCAGGGTGAAAATTGCTTTGAGGGGGGGGTTGGTTAAGGGGTTCAACACCCTAGTTTCCTCAAAGCCCCATAGGAAAGTCTTCTTTTCACAAGTCATGTGGATCATTCATTCATTCATTCATTCATTCAAGTATTTATATAGCGCCTCTTCAAGGAAACTACTCAGAGGCGCTCCCGACTCCAGCATGGCCAAACAGAACAGTTTTTAAGTGCTTATAGAATGTGTCAGATCATAGTCTGACCACCCCTCAGTCATTTTTCAACAACTCTCATCATCATATTATTTCGTGCACACTTGCTTGCTTGACTGTGCATGTGTTTTTTGTTTGCTCACTTCGCACATTTCACGTCTAAGTCGCTCAGACTTCTACCAACAGAATCTGAGCAAATTGCTGGGTAAGATAGATGCCACATTGGGCATCGAACCCCAGGCAGGAGCAGGAGAAAAGAAGGAGAATGGGGAGGAGGAAGGGAAGGAGAGTGGGGAGCAGGAGAAAAAGAAGGAGAATGGGGAGGAGGAAGGGAAGGAGAGTGGGAAGCAGGAGAAAAAGAAGGAGAAAAATGGGGGAGAAGGAGGAAGAGAATGGAGAGCAGGAGGAAGAGAAAGAGAATGGGGAGCAGGAGGAAGGAGAGTGGGAGCAGGAGGAAGAGAAGGAGAATGGGGAGCATGAGGAAGAGAAGGAGAATGGGGAGCAGGAGGAAGAGAAAGAGAATGGGGAGAAGGAGGAAGAGAAAGAGAATGGGGAGCAGAAGGAAAAGAAGGAGAATGGGGAGAAGGAGGAAGGGAAGATCGGGGAGGAGGAGAAAGAGAAAGAGAATGGGGAGCAGGAGGAAATTAATCATGAGCAGCGTGGAAGAATGGGGGAAGTGGAGAGAAGAACTGGAAAGAGGAGAAGAAGGAAACAGAGTAAATGGAAGGAAGGAAGGAAGACTAGGTAAGAGTAAAACAAAAAGAAAAGTGATGAGGGAAGATGGCTGAACAACCAGAGGAGGAAGAATAGGAATGGGATGAGGAGGACGAGGACAATGAGGATGAGGAAGTGGACGAGGATGAGGAGTAACAGGGAGGAGGAGTAACAGGAGGAGTAGGACGAGGAGGATGGAAACGAGGTGGAGTTACTGTTTGACTGCTGATGGCATTTCCTATTCTCGCAGTCCATTAAGTCTAAACAAAACTAAAGAGAAGCAAACGCAAGCTTAGTAAGATCGACTAAGCCCAACTTTCATCAGTGACGTGTAGCTCCAAGGTTAGCTCAGTATTATTGCCTGCCAAACAGATAGCCTTCAAAAGAAGAGCTCTATATAGAGGGGGATAGCCAAGTGAAGCAGGCAGATAAATAAACATCGGGGAAAGACCACGCCTCCTTAATAATAAATAACACACACTGCAAAGATATGCATTTCCCGTGCAGTGATCATTCTATCATGCATGCTACAAATGACTGCAGACACTAATGTGGCTAAATTGCACGAATTCCTAAATTGCCTCGAGGCGTAAATTGTCCGACGTCAAAACATAGTTATTCAGCAATTTTGCCCCAAGCTCAGAGAGCAAAGCAGAAGACTGGCCTTTATGAGCAGCCAAGGCCGAGAAAAATGAAGGCGCTAACATGCCACACCCTTGCCTGCCACCCCCCGGGATGGGGTTAAGAGATGCACTCTTTCTTTTCTCCTTTAGAAGTGCGGCATGAACAGACATAATTGTCTGCCGGTTGGCAACAATCCTGCACTTTATTAAGAGAAACATCCTGGAGGTGTCTAACAGGACCAGACAGCTTCAACATGCGTCAATTCACTTTGTGCATGCAACAAAGTTTCACTCTGGATAGTAAAACATTTGAACTTTACGTGTTTATGCCTCGAAACTTGTTTGAGCTTCTCAACATTCATACACTGAAAATTGCACACTTAGGCTTGCAACACTTTCTCTTCCGCAAAAAAGAGGTGCCCAGTAAAGAGCTGACAAACTTGTATAATATACTGCAAGATAAAGTTAGGTTTAAAAATCACATAACCAGCTAGCCAAACAATAATTTCAGCCATGATTTGTTAACTAGTTTTAAATACATTTTACATCAAACAAGGCATACACAAAGTTCCATTATTTTAAAGTTAAACGAGAACATCATCAATGCTTATGATTTCGAAAAATTCTCTAGTCCTGGAGAGTGGATGAAAACTCAAATTCAGATAGCCACACATGTAATAAATTAGATAAACAAAAACAAACATCTTATAAAAAATATCAGAAAGACCAAACCTTGCCAGCTAGTGGTTCGTGTCGACCAACGACTACAGCCTGGCCCACGTGAAGTTCTCCCTTCCTCAGGGCTTTCGCTGGTACGCCTGAGGTCGGTGTGGTCACTTGATCGTCCTTCCAGGGCGTCGCCACCCCTTGGACCTCAGCTTGACCCCTTACGTGGTCATCGCAGTACGCCTGTCCGATTAAAACTACCGTCAGAAATAGCGCTACCGCTCGCATCATCGTAATCATCAACCTGTCGATTCAAAAACGCTTTGAATCAAATCGTTTTCAGAAGAAAAGCCAACAATTAATTCCTTTTTGTGAAAAACAAAAGCAAAGAAGTGGACGCAAATGCTCTCTCCGCAAAATAAAATAATCATTCTCTGCTGCTCAAGAAAGAGATGTTGAGACTTCGTATTTCTAGCGGACGAGTCCATTCGCCAGTCTAGGGTGAACAGGCTAGGAGGATTGTCTGTGTGCATGTATGTCTGCCTATCTGTCTGTCTGAACTCTTATAATTATGTAATACGCCTGTCGTGATGAAAATGATGATGATTGATGATGATGATGACGACAACGACGATGCTGATGATGATATGATGATGGTGATGAGATTGATGATAGGCCTACGTAATGTCGACATAGGCCAACTAATCTATCAGGCCTGACTTATTGGATGAGCGCTTTAGGCCTACATCAAAGCATGGGCCTATAATTATTGGTCGTGGATCCGCTCACGCCCGTCACGTGAACCGTCTGGAAGAGGCGAAGACCGCAGGGGGGAGAAGGTAGTTGATGTTAGCAGTTGATGGTCAAGCTATTAGGCTAGGTTGGCCAACAACTGCTAAACAACCAACGCAAAAATCTTAAGAATCTAATGACGACACTAACCCTAACACTAACCCTAACCGACCCTCACGACGCAAAAATCTTAAGAATCTAATGACGACACTAACCCTAACACTAACCCTAACCGACCCTCACGACGCGAAACCTTATACCCTATACGCGAACGACACCTAGGTCTTCTATGTTATAACCATGCTTAAATTTAACGATAAAGAGCGCATAATTACCTGTGCAAAATGTTCCTCCATACGTAGGGTCATTTGTAAGACATTTTAAACGTTTTACATTGCAATTCGTCTAAAATCGTCAGACCCTGCGTGTTGCACGTGCTCTTGACAGTAGGGTTTACAAAGGATGGGATGGGCATAAATTGTACTCGACAACCTCCTCCCCTACGGTATTCGACTCTTCCACATTGTTTTCCGCTAACCTGATTGGCCGACGGGTGTTAGCCCGAATGGTAGCCTGCAATGCACCGTCCGTAGCCAGTGCGACCAATAATGTTACGGGCGTGAATGTAGCACATGGTTTCCGCTAACGCTCGGGGCGTGAGCGGATCCACTACGATAATTATTTTACTCATTATACAGTCATTCAATGCCATGAAGCCAGTCCACATTCCTCCAAATTACCACATCCGCAAGATTGCCCATAATAACTTAGAGCTTTGCAGAATGTAGCCTAATCATAATAAAAAATTATTATCGTTTTGGTGCTTGTCAATGGCTCATACTGCAATTTCTGCAAATAAATTATGCAGACTTCAATTATATGGACGCACAAATGCAGCGGGAATCATGTGACTTTGGCTATAACGTCGATGGGCTATACAGGCCGACCTATTTCCATATTGTTTAAATAAGCTAACTTTTGAGCACTACGTTGCACAGGTCGCGTTTGTGAAAATTCTCTGCTGGCCATTATAAACTGCACGAGTGCATCTTCACAACTGAAAATTATATCCTTGTATGCTCTCGCTTCTCATCGACCATTTTAGTGTAACTAAAGCATCTTGCATTCAGAATGCATCTATAGAGCTGTGACGAACTTGTTAAAAATACGCTATATAAATTGCAGGCGATTGATAACTTTGGCACAACAGAACACGAAGAATTCACGTGTTTCACTGTTTTGAAGAAGCATAAACGACGTGTGATTGTGTGCTTAATTTAGTAAACTGTTGATTTTAAAATGGCAGATAAGAATAAACAGAAGCGATTAATTATCATCTTGGAAAAGGCATCTCTTGAAACAGTCAAGGTATGTTGGTGAATTATTTTAAAGTAGATGGGTGAAAAGTTCTTTATTATCGCTCACAAATTACTGAGCACCGATTTTCTAAACGGATTTCGGCCGAATCCCCGAAATCGATTTCCTAAAGATTTTTATATGGTAATGGGTATTCCCGAAGATTGCGTGCCCGTAAACAGTATAGCCGCTCATAGCTTGGAATTTTATATATACTCGTATTTACTGCATATTTTCCCTCATTTATAATTTATTAACTTGGCTGTTTTACTTAGATCTCGCGCTGATTACTTATTTAGTGAGCGCATTGTATCGTGGGATGCGGTTGATAGGTCGCAGCGCTCTATTTTAGCTAAGTTGTTGGCAATCATATTATTTTTGTAATATTCGGGCACGCAGTCTTCGGGATTACCCAAATTGGGACGATGTTAACAATCCCACCTTGGAAGCACTCGTATTAGTAGCTCGATTGGCCATTTAGGTTTTCTGAATTAAATGTGGTCAGCTTCTAGTCAATAAAATTTGAGAAGTTTATGGAGGAATTATTTCCATCAGGAATTGAATTTATGAGTTTGTTTCTGGTGTAGTCTGGAAAGAAATACGAGCTTCTGAACTGTGATCAGCACAAGAATCTCGGCCGGAAGTTTCATCGTGATATATCTCAATGTCGTCCAGACATTGTTCATCAGGTATGCCAAGGTTTTTTGAGTAACTTAAGTTGTGCAGCTGACTGTAATGTTGTTAGCGTTATTAATGTTTATTGTGTAAACAAAGTCACAGAAATGCTAATCTGTAATTGTAATTGTAATCGTACATTTATATAGCGCTACTTCAAAAGAACTCCTCAGAGGCACTCCCGACCTGACACCAAACCATAATCAAAGAGAATCTGAGACATGCGTAGTCATTTCCAGGTGTCTGAAATATTTTATGGATCCTCTGCCTGGTATGACCATCCTTCCATCCAGTTTCAAGTTCTTATTTGATTGGTTTTGGAAGTGACTTATTAACCTTTTACCTGTTTGCCCCCAGAATATCCATTGAAAACACGGGCTTAACGGGAAAAATGAATTGGTAGAGGGTTAAGCTTTGTGCAGTGTATATTTTATAGTCAACTGGTTGAAGCAGAACCATGCATGTTGGAAGAGATGCGTTGCTCAAGTGTAATGCACCACTCAAGTGTAATTTAGCCAGACTGATCTCTGGTTGGTATGGCCATTTAAAATGGACTGTAGCCTGCATTCTGTCTAAACATACTTCAGTGATCAGTCATCTGGCCAATAAGAAAGTGATGATTGTAAAAGCAAGTAAGTGTAGACTAGTGTTGTTTTCATTAACGAAAGTGAAAATGGCAATTGATGAAATTGCAAAAATTATATCTGAAACTGAAATAAGCTGACAACGAAAATTGTAACTAAAACGAAATTTACAGCAGTCAAAACTGAACGAAAATTTATCAGATTAAAACTAATTGATATTTTACCAAACAAAAACCAAGTATTTTTGCTCGTAAATTTACCTTACTTGCGTTATTTGTGCAACAATTAAAACCAAATATATAAAACGCTGAAGTAATGGCATACTGAGAGACTTAAAGTTCAGGTATTAGATGAGAATCAGATGACTGATTATGAAGTCTGTGGACTTGCCGGGGGTGTGGGACCTGAAGTTAGTAGAGGAAATAATGGGTGTATGAATATATATGTGTTAGAACGAGAAGTTCATGAATTCTGTTAATGTATTGCGATTGGAGATGGTTATAAAACTGGTAAGGTTTGTATGTGCACTTGTTATAGCGCCCCTTCAAGCTCCTCTACTCAGAGGCGCTCCCGAATGCAGAGCGGACACTGCATCAGAGTTTCACGCCGAAGCGCTGAGCAATTGTGAGTGAAGGACTTGCCCAAGGTCCTTACGCGGCAAGGTGGATTCGAACCTTCCGGCTCCAAGGCAACGATGCCACTACTACACCACCGTGCCACACAAGGTTGTTTTAATTCTGCTCAGAGTTTTTTGTGATAAGACGTAGCAACACTAAAGCAATGGCCTACTGAGAGGCAGGTGCATTATCACGAGGGATGAGAGATGGGTGAGGTGGTTTCCTGTTGTTTTCATTCAGGCAGTTGTGGATGGGGAACTTGTTCAGGGCCACTAATACTATACAGTGTGGCTTGAGGTAAATTCGAATCTGCAACCCTCTGGCTGTTATTGAGAAAAAATTGTTTGCTGTTCTTGTTAGTGCCTTCTGATGCTAATGGACAGTCCTTTGAATCGAGCCGATTTGTTGCAAGTCTACATTCATACGGAAAAGAACGTTCTTATTCAGATTGACCCAGCAACGAGAATTCCACGAACGTTTGATCGCTTTTGTGGTCTAATGGGTACGTCCTCATTTGATCTTTGACTTTGAGTGTCATGTATTGTAGTAAATGTTGAAATTTTATACTAAAACTTCAAAGGACATGACGCCATTTGTTTGTATGTGCACTTGTTATAGTGCCCCTTCAAGCTCTCTCTTCTCAGAGGCGCTCCCGAATGCAGAGCGGACACTGCATCGGAGTTTCACGCCGAAGCGCTGAGCAATTGTGAGTGAAGGACTTGCCCAAGGTCCTTACGCGGCGAGGTGAATTCGAACCTCGAACCTTCCGGCTCCAAGGCAACGACGCCACCACTACACCACCACGCCCCCCACAAGTTAAAATGTCACATTATATCGCATTGTGCTAGTAGTCTTACAAGCTGTAGGTAATTTCTGAAGCTGTACACGCAATTTGTGCTTTTTTTTCGCATCGCGGCACTGTGATGATTTTTTTTCTAAACTCTATGATGGATAATTAATGAGAAGTCAAAATATTGCTGATTGTAGTTTTATGTGGAATGAAGACTTTACTATGGCCCTGGGGGGCCCTAAGAAAGACTGGGGGTTGAACCCTCAACCCTGGGCAATTCTTGCCTGCGCATACATTTGAAAGTACAAAACCTGGAGAGGAAATTTAAAAGTTAATGTTTTTGACTTTTTTGTATGTAAAAATTTCTGTTCAATTTTACTGTTTTAGTTCAGTTACTGCAAAAGTTCTCAATTCGTGCCGAGGGCGACAGCAAAACTTTACTGAAGGTTGGTTGAAGTTTGAATACAGCGCACGCCGCACAGGAGTCAAACACCTGAGCTGATTGCAATACTTTAATAAATAATAAGAATATTCAAATAATAATTAAGGATTTTTAAAGTAATAAGAATAATTTAAAGTTGACAATTGAGTAATGTACACCAAGGCCGTAGACAGGGGGGTGTTTTGGGTGTTTGAACACCCCCCGAAATGGAAAATGCAGAAAAAATCTATTGCATTTTCTAGTTTGTGATGCAAAAAACCATGAAAAATGCCATGAAAACACCCCCCGAAATGAAATAATAGATTAAATTTCGATCTGAAAAATCTGAAAAATTGAAGTTGAATTCAATTTTGACCGCGAAAATGGAAATATTTCCAAGATTTCGAAATTTGGCCGATAAAAATGATGGACATTTTCAGGAAATTCAGCCTCCCCGAAACTGAAATCCTGACCGCCACTGAAAACACCCCCCGAAATAAAATCCTGGCTACGGCCTTGATGTACACACTGCCACAGTGATCCTGTATAGGTAAAGTCTCAATCTCCCAAACTTGTGTTTAAATGGGTTTTTTTATTGTTTGTATGTGCACTTGTTATAGCAGCCCTTCAAGCTCTGTACTCAGAGGCGCTCCCGAATGCAGAGCGGACACTGCATCGGAGTTTCACGCCGAAGCGCTGAGCAATTGTGACTGAAGGACTTGCCCAAGGTCCTTACGCGGTGAGGTGGATTCGAACCTAGAGCCTTCCGACTCCAAGGCAACGACTACACCACCAATCCCGACAACATTGACTTGTATTTCAGTGGTTACAATGCATGATGTTAGAGACATTTTTATACCTATCTGAATATCCTATTGCGAATGCAGACGTTATAGGTTCGCCAGATATTCTTTTAATTAAGCCTTATTTTATAAATATTTATATATCCGCCACCCCTTTAGCCACTGCACATGTTTATTTTCTGTAGGTTATTAAGAATCCTGTACAAGATCATTTGCCGGCAGGCTGCACAAAACTTGCGACATCAGTGAACGCTGATCTGGTCGATCCAAAAGATCTCGTTCCTGATGATGAACCTGTTGTCATCGTTGTTGGAGCAATGGCCCATGGCAGTGTAAGTAACTAGCAACAGGTTCCAGTCTTTGTATGTACACTGTCCCAATAAATCGGGCCCCTTCTTATAATGTGAATAAAACTGGCAAATATTCATCGATTGTCAAAATTTCAAAACTGTTTTTATCCTGAGATAATTATCTACAAATTGGTAATTTATGAACGGCCCTCACTAAAAAATTACGTCATAATGACGTCGTTAATTTACGTATCGAAACCAAATGTCAACAAAAATCGTTGTGTTCGGTACTTAACATTTGAATTCTCTAATGCAAATGACGTAATTGTGACGTCAATATTCATGCCAGAAACTTCATATTTGAATCAGTGGAAGATAATTATCTCAGGATAAAAACAGTTGTGAAATTTTGAAAATCGATTAAGATTTGCCTGTTTTATTCACATTATAAAAAGGGGCCCCGATTTATTGGGACACAGTGTAGAATGTTGTCATTGTTGTTGGAGCAATGGCCCATGGCAGTGTAAGTAACTAGCAACACGTTCCAGTATTTGTATGTAGCACCCAGGGCTGTTTTTAAGGAATTTTTGGAACTGCACAACCTCTTCTTTCCTTTCCCATCATCCATGGTACTGCCCAATCCAGAAGCTTTGCCTATGTTGGCCCATCTTGCTGGAACCGTCTTCCGCACAAGCTGCGTCTTGAGCTTCTCAGTCTCTCTCTCCATCTGTTTATGAAACGCCTGAAGACCATACTTTTTGTTAGGAGAAGTGCTAACTAGGGTCCGGAGCGCTACTGAATCTGTGAGCGGCGCTATATAAATGTTCAGTTACAATTACAATGGTAAATTACTTCCAATTGGAGGACAATGGCCTTTTTTGCTAGCTTTGACTTGTACAGAAGTGCTTTTACAAAGTGCACAAATCCATTAGAACTGCACATTGTTTGTGTACAACTGCACGTTAAAAAATGCCCTGGTAACACCTAAATGCCGCTGTGAGCTGATGTGCAAGAGGCTCTCTTCACGATTTTCACGTCCTCTTCGTTCTATTTGTAAATCCGTAACGAACTTCATTAACTTGGTATCAGACTTTTTGCTATAAATGAATTTGTGGGTCTCAATGTAGAATGACCTTGGCCTCTGAGTAGTTCCATCGAAGATGCTCTATGCAAGTTTTTGTAATGAATCAAATGTAAGCTGTTATTTGTTTGTTTGTATGTGCACTTCTTGTTATAGCGCCCCTTCAAGCTCTCGCTACTCAGAGGGGCTCCCCGAATGCAGAGCAGACACTGCATCAGTGTTTCACGCCGAAGCACTGAGCAATTGCGAGTGAAGGACTTGCCCAAGGTCCTTATGCAGTGAGGTGGATTCGAACCTTCCGGCTCCAAGGCAACAACACCACCACTACACCACCGCGTTATGATAAGAGAGAAAGCTGCTTTATAAATAATTAAATAAATATATATATATATATATAACTTGTTTCGTATGATAAGTTATTGTATAATTGCCAGCAAAAATCCCATGAGAGCTGACAAGGTTAAATATATTACAGAGTGCAAACATGTGTTATTTTTGTGTGTGTGTAGGTTGATCCTGATTATACTGAGAAGTCCGTTGCTATCAGCGGTTATCCACTCTCGGCTGCTCTGACCTGTGCCAAGCTGTGCTCTGCTTTCGAAGAGAAATGGGGCGTGCATTAGGAAATAGAACACGACGTGTCAAGAGCCATATATAATACAGACTGCGTTAATGACTCAAAAGAAAAGCCTGAAACTGTTGACTTCATTGTTATACAAAGCGAATGAAGTTATTTATGTTTCCAAAGTGTTTTTGTCCCATTAAGATGAAAAATGTTAATAAGTTGTAGGAGTCAATTATCTTGAAACAAAAGGTAGTTAAGGTTTATTTATGTTGCGTTACACCTGTTTTATCTTTTTAGATTTTAACGGTACAAGTGGATATGCATAGATCAAGTTGGCATAGAAAAGAATTTGATAGCAGCAGAGGTGGCTAGATAGTGGAAACTGGAAATCAACGGCGCATTGCATACTGGGAAATGTGTTTTAGAATTCAAAGATAACATTTATTCATTCCAAGAATCGGGCGGATCCAGGGAGGACCAATCCGGTCATCCCCCCCATTTAGAAATGCCCATGTATCATCCCCCTCCCCCCCATTCGGTTTGAAACTGGTATCTTTTTCGGACTTTTCGATCGGATGTCTAAAATAAAAGTTCATCAGATTTTTTCTGCCCAGGATCAACAAAAATTTTCCGGATCCAAGGTAGACAATTTTTGCCCCCTTTGAAAATTTCTGTATCCGCCCCTGCCAAGAATTTAGGCCTCAGTGTTTATCTCTCATTTAAAATATTTCTGAAGCCTTTTTCATTTCTCCAGATGTTTATGGATGGTTCAAGTCATCATCAGAACGTTTGATGATGCTTAGAGTTATATACTCGGTTACATTTTTGTTCGGTTTCCTAACTCGCGGGCTCCTTTTAACTTTTCACTCTTTCTTTCTTTGGTGATACAAGTGGTATGGTGACGGGTCATGACTCGCATGCAATATTTTAAACTGCATTTGTTCAAATAGAATTATAAGATAGTCAATTAGGTCTTCGGTACACTGCACTCGTGCAGACAAGGGCGGATACAGAAACTTTGAACAAGGGAGGGTCAGAAATTCTTGGCCTTGGGTCTGGAAAAATTTTCTTTCGTATCCGACAAAAAGTTTATGACTTTTTTGTCATCTGGAAAATTTTCGGGAAAATCATACCCATTTCATTCGCCAAAAACTTGATGACTTTTTAGTCATTAAGTCCACATCCTTGAAAATATACCAAGTTATAAGCTGGTTGAAACCAAATGGGGGGGGGCCACGATACATGGGCATTTCTAAATGGGGGCCATGGCCGGATTGCCCCCCCTGGATCTGCCCCTGCATGCAGACATACTTGTATACAGTTTGGAAATTTTTCGCTTGAGTTTTGGGCTCTTAATTTCCAAGCATTGGATGCTGTGACCTGAGCAAGGTCTGTGTTTGCATAGCAACAATGAATTTTTGAAACCCTTAAAGTTTGTTTCCGAGTTGCATCATGAAAGCGTTGTGCAGATTGAGATTTTGAGCATTGAAGACGATTCAATTTAGGTCGCTAGGTGGCAGCAGCTGTACCATGAATGGCAACACAATGTACATTTTTTTGGATATAATATGGATTGTAAAGTGGAAAAGAGTTAATAGTAATTAATCTTCGTTTTAATTTCAAACTAACACAACGCATACTTTTTCTGCAACGCATCATTTTCTGCATTGTGTCAGTTTGAAATTGAAACGAAGAATTATTACTATTAACTCTATTCCACTTTACAATAGAGTTGTAGCCTATTGCCGTCTGTAGATGCACGTGATGGATCAGAGCTGGACTGGCACCAGTGGACCACTGCCTAAGTGGACCATTGCCTAAGTGGACCACTGCCTAAGTGGACCACTGCCTAAGTGGACCACTGCCTATGTGTGGACCGTGGAAGCGACTTTATCTGGAGAAGTGACACCGGCTGAAAGAGAAACTGAGGAGGATTTTTCTGAATGAAGATCAGGGCTAAAAGTGTGGCTGGACGAGTGAACGGTCATGGACGGCGTCCATGCACTTATTAAAAATATGAATGCCGTCCTGCCACTTATTGACCAGCACAGCCTGAAAAGGTAAGGAACGTCCAGGCACTTCTTTTGGAAATGTTAGGGGCGTCCAGGCACTTCTTTTGGAAATGTTAGGGGCGTCCAGGCACTTCTTTTGGAAATGTTAGGGGCGCCCAGGCACTTCTTTTGGAAATGTTAGGGGCGTCCAGGCACTTCTTCTGGAAATGTTAGGGCGTCCAGGCACTTCTTTTGGAAATGTTAGGGGCGTCCAGGCACTTCTTTTGGAAATGTTAGGGGCGTCCAAGCACTTCTTTTGGAAATGTTAGGGGCGTCCAGGCACTTATTTTGAAAATGTTAGGGGCGTCCAGGCACTTCTTTTGAAAATGTTAGGGCGTCCAGGCACTTATTTTTCCACACTTTAAGCACCGATGAAGATTAACTCTTTAATTCTTTTAGTGTTCATCTTATCTTTATTCTAATCAGCAAAATATGTCGAGAGAAATGAAATTTGAAAGGTTTGCACAAATATACAACTACTCGTTGAAAACTTGAAATGCATGTACGTCGATCATCAGTTAACGGTTTGAGATGGAAACAATTGGTTTTTGTGAGCGCTGTTGTCTGCGCCGTTAGGCTACTCCGATTGCTGCTGCTGCTGTTTCCAGTCGACGGGTTTAGAAAGATAACGAAGACGAACTGAGCCAGTCCGTCAACATCTAGAAAATTTAAGAAATACAAAAGAATTTACGAAATTTCATGCATTCCTAATTTCCATTAACATTATTCAATACATCCTCTGACAATCACTCTTTTGGTGTAGCCTATATGCCTATTCAGGTCTCTCGACGTACCACGGTACCAGTGTCCCTCTCGCCTAGATCTCTGCATGCCTGTCTGTCCCTCTCTGTCTGTCTATGTATGTATGTCTGTCTGTCTGTCTCTGCATGTCTGTCTGTCCCTCTCTCTGTCTGTCTATGTATGTATGTCTGTCTATGTCTGTCTGCCTGTCTCTCTCTCTCTCTCTCTCTCTCTCGCTACCTACCTACCTACCTACCTGTCCATCCATCCATCTACATGTATCTATAGATCTATTGCGTTTCCCGCTGTGCAGAGGAATGACTAAGTAAGTGCGTAAGTAAGTAGGTAGGTTGAGTCAATTCCGAAATGACATTAAGCGATGTTGACAATTAAAGCGAACAACAGAAGCAGCAGCTGACCACGATGGAGAAGGCCTTAATGCCGTGCAGGTTGGCCTTCACCCGAAATCCTTTGTCCTCCGACAGAAGAGCCACCACGCTCTGGCCATCTGAAAGAAAAACAGACGTTGCTTCGAATTTCATCTGGCCCTGCAGTCTGTTAAGAGCAGGGCCGCAATATTATTATAAGACATACATGGCCTAATAAGTATATTGCTTAGTCTCAGCGCTCGTGAATAGGCTGGTGCCCCATCTGCGCCAGAGGCGGATCTAGGGTGGCCAATCCGGCCATGCCCCCCCAATTTAAAAATTGCATTGGACGTGGATCCCCTTCATTTGGTTTGATAACACAAAGAGATTACGACCAGACGATTCCAGAAAGGTACATTTTTCTGACATTTCGGACGGATGATAAAAATCGTCATCAGATTTCTTCGACGAAGATCACCGAAACATGTTGCCCCCCCCCCTTCGAAAATTTCTGTATCCACCCCTAACCTGCGCTTGACCATCGAGTGGCGCTAAAGAAATTTTGAGATAGGCTAACTATTAACAAGGTTGTATACAGTGGCTAAACTATAGGGGTGGTAACCAGGGCTTTTTTAACGTGCAGTTCCACACAAAATGTGCAGTTGTATATGAACACAATAATCGTAGGCTATCAGAGGAAGATGAGGACATTTATAGGCTATAGCTCCCTAACATTAACTTTGCAAAGGCGCTTGATAAATGAGTATAAATAAATTTCAAAAAATTAAATCAGTCTTAGGATATTCATCTGCGTTCAGTGACGATTTTTATTTTTACTCCGCTGTCGTGATTGACATTTAGATAATCTAAAGAAGCGATAAAATAATTATAATTAATTAATTAATTAATTAGGTAAATAATTACATTTGACTCTCAGCTGTAAGCACCACTCAGAAATCTGGTCATCATTGTTGGTTATCAGCGGTGGGAAAGCCATCTTGCTCCTGATCTGAAAATGTAAAAAAAATAAATGAAGGAAAATGCCTTATTATTATTTTTTTTTTTTTTTTTTTAGCGCCCGAGGTATAAATGATCCTTCAGGCTTTAAAATCAATAATAAAAACATTGTTGTTCTGGAGTTAACGGTCATCTTCGTCGGTCAATTGTGCAAAGGTGCCTCGAAATGCAACGGCATTGAACTTCTGCGTGCAGATTGAAAGGCGCTGAAACAAGCGCGCCGTCTCCTGCGGATCCCCAGAAACCATGGTTAGACGCCGACCAAGTTCTGACAAGAACTCCCGACCCTGAGCGTTGATGGGGCCTATAGAGTTTCCAGTGCCACTGGAATAAAATCATGTGTGGTGGGGATTTCTGCATACTTTGTAGTCTTCTTCGAGGCTGCCATCTCTGCTGCTGCTCCAGGTGTTAGGGATGTGAGGTGTATATATGACGTTGCGCACGTGTGTACACTGGTGGCATCCCAAGTCATATATTTTCCTCTTGACCACGGTATTAAAGTCGCTCCATCTGGTCTTTTTCCGTCAGTTCTGAACAATCCTGCTGGTTCTTTGGTGCTCGGAACTTCAGCTCGCTGGAGGGCCCTCCAGATGGTGTCATTCATTGAAAAGTGCCTGCCACTTCTCCCTCCAGACAGCGTACAGGCTAGACCATGATAACCTCTCAGATCCGTTGTCTCACCGCATTGACACGTATGTGGCTCGCACAGATCCAGACCTAGGCGTAGGCCTATCGCAACTCGGACAGCCTCATCACTGAGGCACAGTCCGCAAGAGGCAATTGGAAAGACAGCCATCCAATCTCCTGCATGATCGGAAGTCACTGCCCCCAATCTGGCCCTGGCAATCGGATCTGTAGCCGAGCGCCACACCTCAGCTAGATCTTTCTCAATAAGCGGTCTGTCCCAAACCCTCTGTGCAGTGATATTCTCTAACGCATCGTTTGGGAGCGTGGCCTCGCGAGCAGAAAGAATCTCATCCCTGAAGACGTCTTGCCAATCGTCCGAGTGCAGAATAGCGGATTGAAGATTTCTGGCTGATGCAGCTGATGCAAGATATGCGGAAGATGCCAGCATCTGAAGCCTTCTAATTCCCAATCCACCGTCTCTTATCGGTAATGTCGCCTGTATCCATTGGATGTCACTGAGTCTGATGTTGACGACTGACTCCAATCCCTGTCTCATCTGTTGATCCATTTTGTTCAGCAACGGGTGTTCAAAACATTGTGCGGTTCTAAGCAGAAAGGTCAACCTTGCCGCCCCGAAGCAAGATCTTATTAGCATCAGGGCTCCCTGTGTTGACAGCCTCTGCAAGTCCATCATTGCCTGCTCCAATTTCTTTGAGTGTTCTTCCAATGCTTCGTCTAGTGCCGTGCCTCTGCAGAGTGGTGCTCCAAGCAGAGTAATCGAGTCCATGGTAACTCGCTTGAAGTCCTCGAATGTCGTCTCTGCTATACTTTCACCACCCAAGATTTCGCACTTCTGTCTATTCAGGGATAGGCCCAGAGTCGACTGCAAGCCTAGTATGATGTTCATGTCGTGGTCCACGTCCTCCGTTCTTCCGCCTAATGACAGGTCATCCAGGTATCCAACTCGGAAGTCGGATGTCAGTGACCGTAAGGCAGGCTGCAGTGGCAGACAGAAAAGCAGAGGACCCAAAGGATCCCCCTGCTGTGGTCCCATCTGTGATCTCACCACGAACTCCCCGAATTGAAGCATTGACTCCGATGCATATGACTGATGTATAAACGGATAAAGGTCAGGTATGGTCTCATAAACTGCCCGCAGCATCACGTCTCGTCTCAGTGTATTAAAAGCGTTGCTGAAGTCGAGCTTGACGAAGACCTGGTCCTGGGGCATGTTTGTCACAAATGCTCTGGCAGCATGAACTGCCGTCTCGCACCCACCAGGGGTAGCGATGCCGACCTGGAGAGGGGCGAAGAAGGATGCCAGTTTATCAACCGCATATTTATTTGCCGCCTTTGCTGTTAGTCTCCTCCAGACATAACCGACCACTATTGGTCTGAGGCCACCATTGCTTTTGGATAGCGCAATCAGTGTACCTCCAAACATCAATCTATTATTATTATTATTATTATTATTAATTTATTATTATTATTATTATTATTATTCATGCTCCTCTATGAACAAAGGCCTATAGGCTCTATGATAGGCCTAACTGTGTAACCAATTACTATTGCGTTGTAGCCTATTAGTCTATTTAAACATTATTTTGTAAATTTATATTTTTTTCACCAGGTATTATTAGCCTACTATAATTTTTTTTACCCGAGGTGTCAATGATCTCTCAGGATTTATATAAATTAGGGGGCAATGTTCTGGAATGGCTAGTCTTCGCATTATTAATTATCATTATTAATATTCAA